>OZ023186.1:5968777-6550113 GCA_963995505.1 Hypericum androsaemum | reverse complement strand
CCACCTGAGTCCTCCTCTGGTCATCTTCTCTGGTGATCTCTTCAACCTCTTCAGAAAGCAAATTCCTTTTGTCCCTAATTTCCATCGACGACTTGAAGTCCGACGACCTCCATGGCGAACCCAGAACCCAACCTCCACCGCTCCTCATCGAACCCAGAACCCAATCCCGACAGCCCACCGTCGCTTCCCTGGCTTCTACCGCCTCCTGTCGGTCACTCCTCTCCTCGACGGCTGCCGCTCGCACATCCCCCCATCTTCTCGCCTGTCACTTTGGTGCCGATGCAGGTCATTCTTCTCCCGCTCACACATCCTCCCATCTTCTCGCCTGTCGGTCCTCGATTCCAGCCTCGTCGACCCTCGATTCAACGTCGTGAGGTTGATTTCATCCTCGTCGACCCTTGATTCGATGCCGTGAGGTTGATTCCAGCTGGCAGAGATGAGCTTTCTGCTTGGACCGGGGGCCGTACTGTTCTCATTCTTTTTAATTTTTTAAATTGATTTTTGAAAGAGTATATTAGTCATTTTATGAGAAAAAATAGTTGCTGACATTAGCGAGGGGACTCAGAGTATAATTTTGCCAAACTAGAGAGAGTTTTTTTTATCGATTTTCAAACATCACGGGGGTGAGAAACAAATATGTCAAATACCAAGGGCATGGTAGTAATTATCCCTTAAAAAATAGAAGAGAAGAAATAAACCAGAAAGAAGCACCTCTTTCCTCATTTCCAATCCCTCTCAACTTCAAGATCACAAAAATCACCCACCACCCTCCTACCTGACACATTACAGCCATCTCCCTGTCCTAAATCCACAAACTTTCCTACAAAACTGCCTCAAAGTTGCTTGCTTTTTTGTTGCTGTAATAAAACTAGGCCCCGGTACCCTTCTTTACGTGCTTATCCAATGGTAATCAAGGAAAGGTAGCAACTTGGGACCAGAAACGAGGACCCTTTTGGGAGCCCGAGGTGGGTTTCTGGTGGTTTTCTGCTTTATGGGGAATGTGAGCGGGACAGAGGAAGGAGCGGGGGAGGACGGATCCAACGGCGACGATTTGGTGATGATGAGGTCGGATTCCCGGTACGATCCGCCGGTGGCCGGAGGCGCCCATTCGTCGGAGTCAATGGCGGTCAACAGCGGCAACAACGATGACGGGTTCTTTGGGAGGAATTATAATGTCCCCAGCACCCATCCTAGCGCTCCTCCTCTGACCCCGTCCCAATTCTCCTCTTTTATTCGCTCCTCAGGTTCTTAGTTTCCTCCTTTGTCCTTCCTTTTGATGTTTTCTTGATGCTTTGATTGGATTGTTTCTTCGCTTAGGTTGTGGTGTTATGTGTGGTTTGTTGGGGTTAAAGGTTAGTCCGTACTTCTAGTGATGGCGGTCAGAGGCTCATTTGTTTGTTGAGTATTGTTTCAACCCGAGAAATCGATTGTTTAGTTGGGAATTGAGATGGTTTGTTATTGAAGTAGCTGCGGGTTGTTGCATATGGCATTCGTGTGGTTTTGCTTGGGAGTTTGTATCAAAACTTCGTCGAGAATGATACGATGAGCAGTATCGCTGTTCACCGCTTGTGCAAAACCCATCTTATTGAATCTCTCAGTGTAAATGAGAAGCTCATAGCTGCTGCCCTTCTGATCTGATAGGCAGGTTCTCTGGTGTGTGTGTTTCAGGTGCCTGTAGCTCCTTTGCCAATGTACAATGGACCGTCTTTTTCAAATCCAATGTGGCAGAATGACTCACAAGGTGTCGTTGATGCTTCTCCCGAGCAAGGTATACCCACCATTATCACCTGGAATTATGGTGGTAATAATGTGGTTGTTGAAGGATCATGGGATAACTGGACGTCAAGGTATGCTTCTAGTACAAGGTAGTAAATTTTAATTAGCAGAAAACTATGTGAATATATGACATATTTTATCGCTGCTTGTTGCAGAAAGCAATTGGAAAGGTCTGGGAAGGACCATTCGTTTCTGCTGGTGCTCCCATCTGGCATATACCATTACAAGTTTCTTGTGGATGGTGAGTGGAGATATGCTGCGAATCTTCCTTTTCTGGTGGATGAAAGGGGTCAAGTTTGTAATATCGTTGATGTCAATGTAAGTACTGTTTCATAAGCCTTTTTTTCCTTCTCGTAGCGAACTTGAGTGTGTTTATCCTTTAAGCAATTTGTGCAGAGTTTGAGCCGTTATAAAATGCTGTTGCAAACAAGATAAATAAATTCTTACCGGATCAGGATTCTTAAATGATGCAATTTTGTGTAGTTTTGGGGACCATCTTCCTTGGGAACTATATATTTTTCTTCATGCTCCAAAACGTCATACCATATACCATACGTAGTTCTTTGTTCTCTTTTGAGCAGGTTAATTTTCAGAAGAAATTGACAGGGCTGGGAAACAGTTTATTATTCTGTAGTATACTAAACTGTTAAGATCTTCTGACCTTTGAATTCTGCTAACTTGCTTTAATGCTCAACATACAGGATTATGTACCAGAAAACCCAGAAAGTGTAGCTGAATTTGAGGCGCCGCTATCTCCAGACTCTAGTTATGGCCAGACATTCTCATCCAACGAGGATTTTGCAAAGGAGCCCTTGGCAGTTCCACCTCAGCTCCATCTATTTGTTCTTGACATGGAGAATTCAAGAGGAGCTTCTTCATCTTCATCCCAGCTTCAACACGTCGTGCTTAACCACCTTTTTATCGAGAAAGGATGGGCATCCCAGTCTCTGGTGGCTTTGGGAATGACACACCGGTTCCAGTCCAAGTATGTCACTGTCGTTCTGTACAAGCCTCTCATAAGGTAGTCTTTCCCTCTGTTGTCAATAGCGCATTATAGCCCCGCTATAGCGGGGAAGCCATGGTTACTGCTACGCTAAGTTGTTGCTACCCGCTATGGAGAGTAGCGGCTGTAGCGGCGCTATAGCAGTCAAATAGCGGTCGAATAGCAATTTAGCAGCCGCTATCATGATTATATGGGAAATTCCTTAAATGTGCCAATGTGTTTAAATGTTTATTTATTTATTTGGGGCATATAGGTAATTTTGCACCTCATTAAATGAATCAAATCAAGTGGTGCCCTAAACATCAGTCCTCTCTATCCCGTTCTCCCTGTCTTTCTCTCTTTTCATCTATCAAAAGAATAACTAAACAGGCCTACAGCGTGTAGTAACATGTTAAGGGTTCTTAAAGACCATTTGGTTATGGGTATTGCTTGAGGAATCAACAGTTGAGAAGAAGAGATCAGCAGCTCTTTAGAAGAAGTTTGGTTCTCTTTGGAGCTTTTGATCATCTTTATCGATCTATTTGTCTATGAGTTATGAATTTGCTTGAAGTAAATTTGCAAATGAACCACGACAAGAGCCTAGTAAATTAGCTTGAAGTAATTTGCTTGAATTTGTTTGTCTATGGTTCTTTTGGTCTCTTTAAATTTGTGTATTTTTCTATTTTTGAGTATTTATGTTTACTTTGTATATTGATTTTTAATCTTTGCAATAGCGGCTATCCCGCTATCTACTATACCGCTATAGTATTTTAAGGGGTCGCCGCTACGCGGCGCTATATGAGATTGACAACCATGGTCTCTCCTTCCCTTCTTCCTTGTGTTCCGGAGTCTGTAAAGGAACTACTACATTCCTTCCACTTCATGGTCTTGCTGAGGCAACCAAATCCATGCCCCGTTTACTACCCCATCTCTCAACCTGCTCCGTACCGAGTCAATCCCTGTTGAACCGAATGCATCCTCAGCGCCGTTTGTGCATCTCCTTAGTCTAGCTGGCCAATTTGTTGTATTCCTTAACCTCATTATGTAAGAAGGGAAGTGAACAAGACCAGGTTCCATATGACACTTGTAGCGTTTAGATACCTCGGGGCATTCTTCTAGAGATGCGTTTTGACCTCTGCAGAAATGATCCTTTCATGTGTTATATCCATAAGACAGTATTATGGAATGTTCAAAGCTACTCTGTAATACTTTGAATTCAGCAGTAATAGGAACTCCATAATGATCAATGCATTTTCCCGTGGCCTGCTATAAATTTGAGTGTTGACTTTTTCTTTTTGTCTCCCCTACTATAAGCCTGGACTTGGTTTGTAAACTGCCGGTTACTATAAGCTTGGACATCAGTGTTCGACAATAACTTGTGTCTTACTTTTTACTTTTTTTTCGAAACAAATTGGAAATTAATTCTATTTCCTTTTAACCATGAAAATAAAATAAATTTCTCTGTTGGTAATTGAATCCAAACCAAGTTGTAAACCAGAGAAGAGGGCTTAATTACAAGTAAAATTCTGGCACATAATTAAGAGGCCAACGGAAGAAAGTGAAGAGTAGAAGGCCCTAACCTCCAACAATACATAGAGGGCTCTCGCTCTACTATCCCCTGCCCCCGTTCCTCTGCATTTTTCCCTTTGTGTTTTAGTGATGTGTCGGGAAGATGGCACAGATGATGGCATTGGAATTCAAATGTACCCGAGACGAACATAATATTAATGTTCCCGAGACGAACAACAACAACAAAGGGATGAAGAAGTTCAATGCTAATGATGGATTCAAGTGCCCTCGCTGATCAAGTTAACAGACTATTAGATTGCAGTGAATGGTAACCGTTCTTATTTTGACAGCATTTATTTTTCAAACTGCATTATTTACTGATTAATCATGGAAGTTCTGTAGTCTTATCATATTCTCCCTCTGGCAAACCTGATGTAACGATAATTCGGTAATCCGAAATGGGATATTTTTTAACCACATGATGCTAGTTTAGGATCATTATGAAATATAAATACGATCGCACATATTGGTACACACATATATCATAGCCTAGACCTCAAGTGAAATCTATACTGGCAAATGATATGTTACAAATTTTACATGTATCCATTGACTAACTCACGTATGAAGATGCCACTCTTGTCTAAGAAAGAGAAAAACGCTATCCTCCATTGCCTATTACACAATAGGTGAAACATAAAACCCCAAAAGCCAATAACAAAGCCGAATGCCATGCTCACAAAGAACCATTCGTCATCAACAAATGTAGTGAGTGTCCCACCGTGTGTATTCGTTGCTGGTGGTGTTGCCTCATTTTTATCACAACTTTTTGCTAGTGGAGAACCGCATAGTTCATTACCAGCAAAACAAGAAGCATTGAAGCTCTGTAGTTGAGTGCTTGAAGGGATCCTTCCTGTCAAATTGTTACTTGACAAGTTCAAGTGGTTAAGAAAATTTAAGCTTGCAATGCTAGAAGGAATCTCCCCTTCGAGCCTATTAAGTGATAGATCAAGAGATTCTAACAGCCTCATAGCTCCTATTTCCTGTGGGATCTCTCCGGATAGTGTGTTTTGGGATAAATTAAGCGATTGTAGCGCTGTAAGAGCTATCACTTCATTTGGAATCTTACCTGTGAAGAAATTGTTGGAAAAATCCATAGTTCTGACCAAATTCAGAGTTTTGTTGTACTCCATCACTCTCCCCTTTATCACAAGAATAGCATCCTCAAAAAGAGAGTAGTCGCCTGTTGCTTGTAAGAATGTTGTTGGCTTTGAGATTTGGCTTCCCATTGAGTCGTTGATGATCATCGCGCTGAGCTGGTTGATGCATCGAGGAATAGGCCCGATAAGATTATTATTAGCCAAGTCAATTATTTGTAGATTACCAAGTGCACAAATCTCCTCAGGAAGCTTTCCATGAAATGCATTTGATCTGAGGCTGAGAATTGTCAGATTTGACTTGCCAATCCACGATGGAATTTCTCCTTGCAATTGATTTTCTGCAAGATCAACAATAGACAAATACTCACAGCTTCTCAATAACATAGGTAACCCTCCAACAAGGTTGTTGTTCCGAAGATGTAATGACTCGAGGAGCCTTAAATTCTCCATGGAGCTTGGGATGCGGCCAATGAAGTCGTTGCTGCTCATTCTGAGTGTTGTTAAGCTATTCCATGACATCCAACAATCTGGTATTTCTCCAGAGAGGAAATTGTTAGCAAGGTTGAGAACTTGCATCCATTTAGTCTTGTTCATTTGGTAGCACAGAAAATGAGATAATGAGCCGGAGAAGGAATTATCTGAGAGATCCAAAGCATACAAATCGGACAAGAACGGAGGGACCCGACCTTGGAATTTGTTGGACCTCAATTCAACTATTCCACCTTCCGCAAATACTAAGCTACTTGGCATCTCCCCAACAATTTGGTTGTTGTTAAGATTAAGGTAGCCAAGCGACCCGGAAAAGTTCCAGAACTCTTTGGATATTGATTCAAATGAATTGTTTGAAAGATCCAATTCGTAAAGGTTGGAGGAGAAAATGATGGGAACTTCACCTTTTAACTGGTTGTTGGAGAGGTTTAGTTTCTCAAGTTGCAACGACATATTCCCAAGCAGCCCCTCTGAATCGCACCCTCAATACCACAACCAGATAAGTACAATTCCGATATGCTCTTTTGTGAATGAAGCCAACGAGGGAATTCCTCGCCCAATTGCCATGATGACAGATCCAAATACTCGAGCTGAAACGGAGGAATCCAACTCGGACTCACCTTCAACTCCAGTTTATTGCCACTTGCCCGAAACTGATACAATCGAGCCAGTTTTGCAAAGTGAGTTTCAGAAACAGAGCCGACCATTGAGTTTCCATCTAAGTAAGCATACACAAGAGATTGAAGCTCCCCAAAGGATGGTGGAATAGAACCAGAGATTGAATTGTCGCTCATGTCAAGATACACCAAAGATTGAAGCTTCCCAAAGGATGGTGGAATAGAACCAGAGATTGAATTGTCGCTCATGTCAAGATACACCAAAGATTGAAGCTTCCCAAAGGATGGTGGAATAGAACCAGAGATTGAATTGTCGCTCATGTCAAGATACACCAAAGATTGAAGCTTCCCAAAGGATGGTGGAATAGAACCAGAGATTGAATTGTCGCTCATGTCAAGATACACCAAAGATTGAAGCTCCCCAAAGGATGGTGGAATAGAACCAGAGATTGAATTGTCGCTCATGTCAAGATCCACCAAAGATTGAAGCTCCCCAAAGGATGGTGGAATAGAACCAGAGATTGAATTGTTGCTCATGTCAAGATCCACCAAAGATTCGAAGCTCTGGAAGTTTACATTGGTTAGGTTCCCAAAGATTCCAGCAGAGCCCAAATGTAGATCCTCCAATCCATTTGAGGAGCATGATGAGAATAAATCATGGAAGATGTCAACCACATCTTGATTCACCTTTACCCCATTCAGCCGAAGAATTTTCAGATGACAAAGTTGGCCCATGGACTTGATTGTCTCCCGCCCACCAATTTCCAAGCCACCATCGAATCCACCATCAAGCATCAACTCAGTTAGGGATGTCAAGTTCCCAATGGCACTCGAGATCACCCCTTGCAAGTTGTTTCTTTCGAGTGAAAGAAATTCCAATTCACTGCTGAAACTATAAAAAGGTATAGAGGAATTTAAGTTGTTATCTGAGAGGTCAAGACTCGTTAAACGACTCAGATTTTGAAATCCTTCTGGAATTGGGCCCGCTTGGAAGTAACATCTAGAAAGATCAAGTGTGTTGAGATTGTGAAGGTGGAAAATCCATTTTGGAATAAAAGAGTGCTCAAAGAAATTCTCAGAAAGATCTAGGACAACAAGAGAAGTCAAGTTGTTGAGCAACGATACAGATATAGAAGGGAGGAGCTGATCTAATTGACATTGAATCAATATTAGCTCTGATAAAAAGGGAATGGCTTTTATGGAATGAAACCAATCTCTGGCCTTGGAGAGGTCTACGGTGCTCAAATCAAGGTGGTGAAGCAAAGAGAGACTCGAAACCCACTGCAGACTATCACTTGATAAAGTATTCCATCCTAGTCCTAGATAGTCCAAGTTAGTTAAATTACCGATTTGAGAAGGAATTTTACCACCAAACCCTGCATCGGACAGATCGAGCTGCTGCAGACTTGTCATCAGTCCCAAGAAGGGAGGAATCCGAGTTCCCCCAAAATCATTCCCGCTGAGGTTCAAGTGCACCAGCTGCTTCAGATGAAGCAAGGAGGAACTAATATTGCCGCTCATTCGGGTTGAGTGATAGAGATCAGGATCATGTTGGAGGTGGAGACCAATGACATGGCCCGTGGAATTGTTGCAGGAAACTCCGAACCAGTCACAACAGCTCCCTCCGCCAACATCCACCCAAGAGCCGAGCCGGTTGCCTTCATCAACGAGACCTCCCTTGAGCATGAGGAGGGCTTGTCGCTCACTCTCCAAACAACTCAGTGCTGGGCCGACATCACTCAGCAATATCAATATCAGCACAACCAACAAATGACAACTTGGGAAAGCACCCATCACCATATATTTAAGTTGCTAACAATATAGTATATTTGGTAATTATTGTATGGTTACGTGAAAGGAAAGGTAGTAGTACTCGGAAATAAAAAAAGGGGGATTCTTGTAGTTAACAAGCTAAACTAACTTGTGGTTTAGGTTCTACGATGGTCTTTTTGAATGTGATGGTCTTTTTGCGTGTGGAAAAATTGTCATTGACTGACTTGGATGATTGTTCATCCCAACTTGGCAGTTGACTGACTTGGATTACGATGGTCAACGCCAATTGTATACATCTTTTGCTTTGTGGATGCACGCGAATCTACTTGATTTGAATGACTCAGCGTTCGTTAGATATTCTTCTGGCTCGTTCTTAATTAGCTTATTCTGCAACCATTAGTATTAGACCCAGAACGGCCCATTCTCACTAACAAGTTGGGCCTCAGTCCACGAGTCACCAAAGGGTTTGACAAGCACGACAGTGTAATTAGCTCCTGATTAGGTGAGCTATTCGGATAGCTTATTAAATCTAATCCGAATTTTTAATTCTAACTAATCTAATTAGTCTCCAAACTTGGAATAGTGATAAATTTTTCCTGACAAATTTTTAACACTACTGTATTTCTAAGAATTCGAACTCGAGACATATTGATTAGGCTAGAAGGAAATTCCTTCCGTAATTGATATGAAGAGTGCTCTTTTCTTAAGTCAATAAAAGTTACTACACTGACTAATTCCTTTAATCATTTAATTTTTTTGTTTTATAACATTTATATTCAAAATTATTAAACTGACTAATTCAAATTCTAGATAGATTAAAGTTGCAAATGCAACACATATATGTTATTGGAAAGGAACAACTCAAGCAAATGAGTTAAATGAATGGTGTTTATGGAATGGAAGCAATCTGCTTGGGAGGGATCTATGCTGCTCGATTGCGATGTCTGTGGTTTAGATTCGAAGTCGGTCTTTTTTTATTAAGATGGTCTTTTTGCGTGTGGAAAAAATGGCATTGACCGACTTGGATGATTGTTCATCAAATCAATTTGGCAGTTGGCTTGGATTGCGATGGTAAACGAACACTTGTTATATATTTTTACATATCCAAATAAAGTTATGTAAATAACTAAATATAACTACTCAAGCGTATTTTACTCTATAAAACTCTAGTTTACTCAGTAAACTTCTATCCGTTTGTTTATTTAACAGTATAATTAATAATCCGAACACAGAACTTTAGGTCTTGGATTGTGCACGAATACTAATACATTCACTCCGTGCGATGGGGGAAAAGATCTAAACTGTCTACGTGTCATGGCCCAAATCAAATGGCTGAATGGCGTACATGTTTAATGGGGCATTTTAGGTATATATATTTTTTCTCTTCCCTTATTTTTTCCTTCGTTTTAATTTTTTGGTTGGAAAGCCATAACTTTTTAATCTAGAATTCGATTGAGGTGATCAAGCTTCTGTGCAAAGCTGAGATGTATATCTACTTGTATCTCGTCAAATTGCAATCGATGAACCCTAACCCTAGACGGGTAAATTAAACAACCCAAGAGAATCGTTCAATTGAATTGGGAGAATTGAGAGTCGTTCAAGGCGATGGTGATGAGAGGGGGAAACGACCAGAAGTGGATAGAGGAGGAGTTGACCGACGAGAGGGCGCTGGTTCGCTTCACCGCCGTCGCTCCCAGGTTCCCGAGGGCGTTAGAAACGGACAAGTCAGTGCGAGCTGGTCTCGGCGAGGATGCCCTTATCGAGGAGCCAGAACACACACGGTGGGGTAATGGTGGACGCGTGAGGAGCCAAACGCCCTCTGTCTCGTAATCTTCAAAATCCATCTTCTTAGGTAATCCCAAAGGGGAAGGCAGTGGCAGCATCAATTGAGGACGGCAAGATTAAGGAAGCCAGCCCCGATCCCCAATTGGATGCCTCTTAAGCGATGGGTGGAGACCGCCGAGGGACCGGAGAAAATCTTCACTCGATTTGGTATTTTGACTTGAAGATTGGTTGTGACGTAACTAGTTAGAGGTAGGGGTGAGCAAACAAACCGAAAACTGTCAAACCGGACCAATCTGGACCGAATTGGACCAAATATAAAAATGGTCCGGTCCGGTTCACGAAAATAATTGAAATCCGGTTTCTGGTCCGGTCCGGGTTTTTTTTGCAAAAGACCGAAAATAACTGGACCAGACTGAAAATTTGCCACTATATATTAAATATCACTCCTTCACTCTCTCTCCCTGTAACTTAACTCTCAGTCACCAAACTCACCACCACCACAGTACCACTCACCAGGATCTCAATTTCTCACAAAAAATATCCCACAGCCACGAACCACCGCCGGCGCCGACCGTCGCCTCAGCCACCACCGACGCTCAGCAACCACCACGCGATGCCTCCGAGTCCGAGGGTCGAGGCCACCTGGTCCTTGCAGGTAATTAGCATTCTAAATTTCGAAAAGAATTAGGGTTTCAATTAGTATTTTTATTAAGGATTTAAGCATGGGAATTTTTTGGTTTGGGTTTAAATTAGAGATTTAAGCAAGAGAATCGTTTTGTTTGAATTTAAATTAAGAATTTGGTTTAGAAGGGCTTTGATTTGTGGAGTCGACATAATTTGGTTTAAAAGGGCTTTGATTTGGTTTAGAAGGTTTAGAGGCTGACATGAACCCGCCGTTCAGGACGTCAAAGAGGAAAAGAAAGAAAAAAAATAAGAAGTGGTGGTGTACATTTCTTTAGTATGATGTTGGTATTATTGGCTGATAGAAGAGGAGAGGGGGAGACCACTATTGGATTTGGAATTGTCATTGTCACACTTTGGGATTTACTTGGGAAAAAGGGGCGGTGGTGGTATCTTTGCTTTTGGACCATTATTCAATAGAGTAAAAATGATACAACCGGGCCGTATTTTCGGTTTTTCTGGTTTGGTTCTGGTTTAAACCGGGCCACATGTTCGGTTCTGGTTTTAAACCGGAATGATATCCGCTCCGGTCCGATTTACAATATTACTTAAATTCTGGTTCCGGTCCGGTTCGGTTTTTTCCGGTTCAGTCCGGTCCGGTCGTCATGCTCACCCCTAGTTAGAGGTGGAAGGAGAGATGATGTCAGCAATTTTTTGTTTTTAAGGAGTATTTTCATCATTTTAATGACAAAAAAATAAAAAAAACTCATCGAGGGACCCGAAAGTATAATTTTCACAAATTAGAGGGGTAACATAATAGATTTTTTAAAATAGAGGGGCCCGAGAGCACATAAAAGCAAATATGGGAGACTGGAGCATAATTTTTTCCTTTAATTTATTATAAATTTTATTACATAATAAATGGGCATGCCATTTGACATAACTAGGCATGTCATTTGACATAACTAGGCATGTCATTTGATATAACCTGGGCTATCATTTGATATAACCTAGGTATGCCAATTGACATAATCGGCACATGCTATTTTACATAACATGCGAATGCCATTTGAGTGATCACGAAATGGTATGATTTAGGGCAAAGTTATCAAAAGTTCTGGGGAGATTTGTTTAAAGGAAAATTTGATCCGGTGAGATGACATCACCAGCTAAGTGGTAGGAGAACAAAGGATGTCAGCAATTTTTTATTTTTTGATCTAAGGTTATTTTGGTCATTTTATTGACAAAAATTAAAAAAAAGCTGCTAATGTGTGCTAGGGACCCGAAAGTATAATTTTCCCAAATTAGAGGGGTAATATAATCAATTTTTCAAAATAGAGGGGCCTGAGAGCACATAAAAATAAACATGGGAGACTGAAGCATAATTTTCCCTAAATTAAATATTAATCAAAGGCAACCTGGTTATGATAAAATGACATGTCCAATTACGTAAAATGTCACGCACGATTATGATAAAATGGCATAACCTGTTATATTAAAATATTAATATTAATTAATACTTATTATAAATAATTAAATAATATATTATTTTATTTTAATATACGAATAAAAAAAATTTAAATAAAAGTATTTTTTTTTGAAAAAAAAAGGAGGTGTTGACCGGGAAGAGACGCATGGGGAACGGATCTATTCCCTTTTTACCTCTGTCTTCTCCTTTCCCGCACGGAAAAATCAATTCCGTGCAAAATCCCCTCCCGGAACTTTAACCTAAATATTGAGCGAGGTTTAGACTTTTACGTGTGGAAAAACCGTGATAGTCATTAGATTACCAATCCACGAGTCACCATAGGATTTGACAAGCACGACATTGTAATTAGGTCCCGATTAGGTGGGCTAATCGGATAGCATGTTAAACCTAATCCAAAATTTAAATTCTAACTAATCCAATTACGTCCAGACTTGGAAAAATTAAATTCTAACAATTTTTTAACACTATTGTTTCTAAGAGTTCGAACTCGAGATTGATTAATTAGACTAGAACAAAGTAATCAATAGTTTATTTAGATACGTGAGTAATAACCTTGATATTTGATTGTATGTATTATGATCCTGATTGTGAAAAGCTCCAAAACTAGTAAAATAGAAAATGTGTTTTACATAGAATAGATGGGTATCAACGATCCTGATTGTGAAAAGCTCCAAAACTAGTAAAATAGAAAATGTGTTTTACATAGAATAGATGGGTATCAACCCAATTAAACTTGAAAATTTTAACTTCTTGAACTTTTTAAAATAGTTCATGAATTCTTTTCTTATATTATTATCTTATTTTTTAAGTAAAAAAGACAATATTATTTATATTTCTTCATAAAGTGATTCAAATTTTAATTCTATATAATAATTATATTTTTATTATTTATCTTACGCAATTATGTAATAATATTTGATTGGATGAATAATATTATTTATTGAATAAATTATGGTATTTATTTAAAATTGCAAACACATGTTCGAAATTAAACCCTTAATACCGCAATGAGACAACACCTACATTGCTATGCTCTTTTGCCGATGAAGCCAACAAGGAAATTCCTTCCCTAATTGATACGAGGAGTGCTCTTTTTTGAAGTCAATAACTCCGGCTTGTTCCTTTAATCGTTTAATTTTTTTTTAATATCTGATATTTAAATTTAGTAGACTTACTAAATCAAATTTGAGATAGATACAAAATTTTTTTTATGGAATGGAAGCAATCTCTGGCCTGGGAGAGATCTATGCTGCTCGATTGCGATGTCTGTGGTTTAGATTTGAAGTCGGTCTTTTTTGATTAAGATGGTCTTTTTGCGTGTGGAAAAAATGGCATTGACCGACTTGGATGATTGTTCATCAAATTAATTTGGCAGTTGGCTTGGATTTCGATGGTAAACGAACACTTGTTATATATTTTTACATATCCAAATAAAGTTATGTAAATAACTAAATATAACTACTCAAGCGTATTTTACTCTATAAAACTCTAGTTTACTCAGTAAACTTCTGTCCGTTTGTTTATTTAACAGTAATATCAAATTATCTTTATGCTTTGTCTAATTAGAAATTTGGTACCTTTGTATTTGGGAGGGCGAGGGAGGTGTGGTGGTGCGAGATCATAGTGGTACCTTTGTATTTGGGAGGGCGAGGGAGGTACCTAACATTGTTCATATGTTGCTACTGGAGGCATGTGGAGTTCGTGCTGGTGTGAAAATAACATTGAATAGGGGGCTCTCGCGGGTGGTGATTGAATCTGACTGTCAATCCGTGGTTCAAGCTCTTAACAGGGACAGCCTAGATTTGAGTGACTTGGATAATATTGTGGCAGATTGCAAAGAGATGGCTCTTGCTTTGACTGAATATCGATTCCAATATGCAAGCAGAGAGGCAAACAGAGCTGCTCATGGCTTGGCTAAGCTCATGTTGGACTCGGGTGCGAGGTGTTTGAATTTCGTGGATGCTACAAACTTCTTGGCGGAGGTACTTGATCGTGATGTTTCTGGGGTTGGGGTTGGATAGTGGGATGGGTATGGGTGGATTTTCAGTTTCTACTCTTGCAAAGGAGGGGTGTATCAGGGGTTAGTGTGTATTGCTCATTATTTTGCAGTGTTATCGCTAGTGTGCTCTTTTTCCTACACCATATTTTTTTCGTGAGGGCGGATTTTACTGATGTAGATTTTACCGAGGTCAGCGGCTGTAACCTAGTACTTGTACTGGGTGTTGGAAAAATATTAGTAAACTATGATTTTAACACGAGTATATATAAAGTATAAGCAATATAAAAGATGAGGTTTAGAGAATGATCACGATCACACTTGGGGCTAAGTGTGGTATACCGTCTTCTTTAGGGTAGAGGTTTTGGATTCAATCCTGGACGAGGCCACAGTAAACCGTGTGCCCTTAAACTCTTATTACCCGCTTATGTGCTTCAGGCCTCCGTGGGTAATAGAGCTCCTAAGGTACAACACCCAATCACGAGTGCTATAGGAAGCACTATAGCACACCTTTCAAACCTTTGGTGGTGTAGAACTCTGACTCTTTTATGCAAGAGAAGAATGCTATGATCTAGAGGAGGAGAAGTAGAGAGCTCAAAGAAGAGTGTAAACTTGGGGGAGAAGTAGAGGGCTCCTTTTATAGGGGCCTAGGACCTCTAACATTCAAATTCGGATTTAATATGGCTATTAACTAGCTCATTCATTAGGTGCATAAATGGGTTGTTACAAAGGCCATAAAACCCCAAATTTAATAGGCTTTTACTCATGAATTTAAATTTCAAATTTAAATTCAAATGGCATCTAGAAGGGGAAGAAGCTTTTAGAGCACGGGCTTGTCCAGACGGAAGCCCAATGGATTTTTGGGTCTAGAATCGCTTCAACAGGTCTGGCTCAGTTCCAAAAGAATAAGGCCATGGAACCTGGAACAATTCCCACAAAATCCACAAACCCGCAACTCGTAGCCATACCACCTTTAAGCCAATTTTTCATTCACACTGTGAATTAATTTTTTCCCGCAAGTATTTTATATCGTTACGAAACTTACTTAACGAGCTTCGCATTGATCTCACAAACACCCAAAATTAAATGGTGTGACCTCAAATTATATTAGCTCAAAGTTGCCCACTAATATTTGGGCCCAAGGCCCAATACACTCAACTGTATTGAGTCAACCTCTTCCATTAGTTAAAACCAATTCTCCAACAATCCCCCACATGAATGCAAAATGGCTTATATGATATGAGCCTACCAATGTTACATGCAACTTAGAGTTCTGCGAGAATTAGTTACATCATGAAAGGTGGTTGAAAGTCTTGAACCTTCCTTAATAAAATACCTTCGGATATACTTGCCAATCAGTGGATACGATGCCTTGAACTGTTTGACATCTTATGTATACCAAGACAAAGGTACTCACACAACTCCTTCTCAAACCATCACTCGATTCTTTCGTTGTTGTCTATTTTGGCCCTGGACTGCCTTGAAAACTTCATCGAATGCTCTAGAGATTTAGCCCTTAACTCATCTCATAGAAGCGGCCTCATCACATTCAATATAGGTGATCTCTTATAAGGAGTATCCTTCCATACCCCACTTATATACACTCGAAGTATAAGGATCATTAAAAGCATATAGCTTAACCTTCCGATGGACATGTCTATCACTCTTTCATCATAGGAATAACTAGGGAACTCAATTTTCCGAGTACTTTGTTCGACCCTAGCCTCACAATTTGGTTGTCTCATTGAACCTGCAGATTGGGGTTTACGATCCAGGTTGGGTTGCCATCATGGGTTTAAGTCATTTCGTGGGCTTTAATCTCATTCCCCTTGATGATACCTCCACTTGGTCTCTCGTTAGACCTTTAGTTAATGGATCCGCGATGTTCTCTTTTGACTTTACATAGTCTAAAGAAATCACACCCGTTCTCAATAACGTTCTCATAGATTTATGTCTACGACGTATGTGTCTAGACTTTCTATTATACACATTATTTTGTGCTCTTCCAATAGCTGATTGACTATCACAGTGCACACTAACAGAAGGCACAGGTTTTGACCACATCAGGATATCCTCCAAGAAACTTCGGAGCCAATCCACATCTTCAGCTGCTAGATCTAACGCTATGAATTTTGATTCCATAGTTGATCTAGCAATGCAAGTTTGTTTGCATGATCTCCACGAGACTGCTGCTCCTCTAATTGTAAATATGTATCCGCTCGTGGATTTTATATTCTTGGAGTCCGAGATCCAGTTCACATCTGAATTACCTTCCAGAATGGCTGGATATCTCGTATAGTATAATCTATAGTTAGCAGTATACCTTAGGTATCTAAGGACTCTAACTATCACTTTCCAATGTTCGCCATTGGGATTACTCGTATATCTCGATAATCTATTTACCGAGTTTATAATATCTGGTCTAGTACAGTCCATGAGGTACATTAGACTGCTTATAACCCTAGAATAATCTAGTTGTCGCACACTATCTCTGTGATTCTTGCAGAGACTTGTCACCACTTCCATAGGAGTTCTCGCAATTATATTGCTATCCTTATCGAATTTTTTAAGTATTTTTTCGAAATAGTGACCTTGGGAAAGCGCATAACCTTCTGAAATCTTGGTGATTTTCATCCCAAGTATTACATCAGCTTGTCCCAAGTCTTTCATATCAAAATTTTGTGACAACATTTTCTTGGTAATATTGATATTATCATTATTACCAACAATCAACATGTCGTCTACGTAGAGACATACTATCACATAATTTTTATTATCTCTTTTCACGTAGACAGATTTATCACATTGGTTTATCCGAAACTTATTTGATAACATTACACTATCAAACTTTTCGTGCCACTGTTTATGTGCTTGTTATAATCCACATAAGGATTTTACAAGTTTACACACCTTTTGCCCTTTAGCCGGAACCACACCTAGATTCTTCTACTTCGTCTTGAGATTTCTCTCCCCACACATTGCTCCCACTATGGTCAACTTAATTGTCAACCTCTGTTGGAGCTTTGTGAGGAGAGATTTCCTCGAAGAATGAAGCATCCCTAGCTTTAATTATAGTGTTTACATGGACATCAGAGTTATCTGACTTGTGTACCAATAATCGGTATGCTGCACTATCTTGTACATAACCGATAAACACACAATTCACCATCTTGGGTCCTATCCTCGTCCTTTTTGGGAGGTGGGATCAGAACCTTAGCAAGACATCCTCAAATCCTTAGGAATTTGTACCTAGGTGCATGACCTTTCCTTAATTTATAAGATATTTTATCCAACTTTTTATACGGTACCCTGTTGAGCACATAGTTGGCCGAAAGCATAGCTTTCCCCCCACAACTTTGAAGATTCTTGATCTTCTTCCCAAGTTGGTTCTCAACTTCACTGTATAGTGAATAAACAAATATATTGCTTCGTCTTTTACTTCTCATCAAGTAGACATAACAATATATTGTCCAACCATCCCTTTGCCTTCAACCTTGGATACTGCCGAGCTTTGCATATAGCAAGTCTCATCATCCACATGTTGATAGGTCTTTATAAAATTCATTTGTTTGCACAAACGTGGTGTGTGGCCTCGTTATACACCTACCAACAAAATTCACCTCGACACAAGACCATGCGATTCATGTCATCAAAGTCGAAGCTCAAGCTTATCTCCTCGACATTAGCATGATCATGCTTCTTGTTCTTGCCCTCAGTGGCACCACGTTTGTTGCAACCCTTAGCTCCAAGGCTAGATTTGCTTTCAAACAAAGAAGGTATTGGTGAAGTTCTTATTTTGAGCACCTCCCTCGAAATTATTAGAGCAATTCTGCTAATTTCCACAGGAGCTCCCACCAACCTCAACCACACTGGTCTTGGTAACCATGTCGCTTGATTTCTTCTCAACCTTTCAGTTATCTTGCTTGATACGCGACCTTCTCAAAAGATCCTCGAGACTTATCATATGCCTCTTGTGTCTAAGATCCCGACAGTTTTTAGTCACCATCGTCACTTGTAGGGCAACATGGATAAGAGTTTTATGAAAATCTCTAACATCCTCATCGAGTTTACTCTCATTGAGGTGTCGGGCCGAGTTCAAGGTAATCAAGAACAACCTCATCCTTTGTTGCCACCTCTTGAGATTACTACCCTTGAATTTGTCCGACTTCTCAAATTGAGAACTCGACAGTGGGTTTCTCTTTACCCGGCATCACGACCTCATCGCCGTTAGCCCTCACAACCAAACTTCAACGTTCGTGTTGTTGGTGACATTAATATCAACCATTTCTATATGAAATATAATAGATAATGACTTGGGCCCAACATGGAAAAAGAAACAATTTTCCATTGGATATATGCTTAGAGCAGTAAACGTTCTATAGCAAATATTAAACTAGGTCCACCAAACCCAATGCGCAAAAACAATAAGTCCACTAAGCTTCTTTAATTTAGTGTATCGATAGGTCCACTAAGTAAAGTCCAACATGCCAATTTATAAGCCCAATCATGATATTGCTTTGCAACTACTTATCAAAACAACTTGGCCCAACACCCAATTAATACCCAACAAGTATTAATCAATTTCACAAATTGATTTAAACTTGGATTGGCAAAACAAAAATAGGTACACTGAATAAAACCCATTTTAAGCTGTCAGCTATTAATTGAGTATTACACACCAATTAATTAGCTACGATAATATTTTCAACATATCGGCTAATATTTTCATTTCCTTTTCTGTTTACGTTTAGGATCAGTGATGGCACATTAAATCTCAATTTAATTATAGATTGACAGCAAAATACTGAATAATACTTTTTGTAGCAAATATTAAGTGCTACCTCTAATGTTCGCTTTCGACTTCCCAGGGATGGTCCGGCCATGATTTCACATATCCACCAATATCGTTCCTGCCTTAACAAAAATAGGCAGAGAAGAGACACAGGGATCTAACAAGAGATTCCCCAATGAAATTACATATTCTACTATTTTCCCAAAGTAACAGCCAAAACCCTCAAAGCTATAATCACTTAGTTATAGCGTGAAATAATGAATGGGATTATTTAATCTCACGAAACAACAATTAATCGACAAAACGGTCGTAAGTAGTCAATTCTATTATTTAACCTTTTGGACAGAAGTCAATGCACAAATAATATAAAAATGTTTTAGGTTACTATAATAGGTGAGCACATAAACCAAAATGTATCTAATTGCATGAGCTGTTAGAAGCGATTAATTCTATTAAATTAATTGTAGTTCCGGTGAGCAAATGCAATCATGACTGAAAACAGTAGTGTGTAATTTTAATTATACGAAACGATAACAGTACGGTAGGTAGGTTTAGTTCTACTATTGATTAAGCGTGAGCAATTTCCTAGTAACCACTTGAAGCCACCGTTCAAATATAAATTGAAGGTTATAGCTTGAAGTTATTAACCTGAAAAAGAATGCAGAGGCCAACGATTTTCTACCCTTACAGAAGCAAATTGAGCTATATTGAACTACGCGATTCAACCTTCTGTATAACTAAGAAAAACCGAAACCGATCCAGAAGTAAACGAGGTTGCACACTACAGAGACCTCCTGAGTAACTTCGATTTTATATAAACCTACGAACCACAGCTTACTAATATATTTAAGAATATAATAAGAGTTTAAGATTGTTAGAAAAATATTAGTAAACTATAGTTTTAACACGAGTATATATAAAGCATAAGCAATATAAAAGATGAGGTTTAGAAAATGCTTACGATCACACTTGGGGCTAAGTGTGGTATACCGTCTTCTTCAAGGTAGAGGTTTCGAATTCAATCCTGGACGAGGCCACAGTAAACCGTGTGCCCTTAAACTCTTATTACCCACCTATGTGCTTCAGGCCTCCGTTGGTAATAGAGCTCCCAAGGTACAATGCCCAATCACGAGTGCTATATGAAGCACTATAGCACACCTTTTGAACATTTGGTGGTGTAAAACTCTGACTTTTTTATGCAAGAGAAGAATGCTATGATCTAGAGGGGGAGAAGTAGAGAGCTCAAGGAAGAGTGTGAGCTTGGGGTAATTTGGAATGGAAGAGGAGGGCTCATTTTATAGGGGTCTAGGACCTCCAACATTCAAATCCAGATTTAATATGACCATTAACTAGCCCATTCATTAGGTGAATAAATGGGTTGTTACAAAGACCATAAAACCCCAAATTTAATAGGCTTTTACTCATGAATATGGCATCTAGAAGGGAAAGAAGCCTCTAGAGCACGGGCTTGTCCAGACGGAAGCCCAATAGATTTTTGGGTCTAGAATCGCTTCAACAAGTCTGGCCCAGTTCTAAAAGAATAAGGCCATGGAACCTGGAACAATTCCCACAAAATCTACGAACCTGCAACTCGTAGCCATACCACCTTTAAGCCAATTTTTCATTCACACCGTGAATTGATTTTTTCTCGCAAGTATTTTATATCGTTACGAAACTTAGTCAACGAGCTTCGCATTGATCTCACAAACACCCAAAGTCAAATGGTGTGACCTCAAATTATATTAGCTCAAAGTTGCCCACTAATATTTGGGCCCAAGGCCCAATACACTCAAATGTATTGAGTCAACCTCTTCCATTGGTTAAAACCAATTCTCCAACACTGGGGGAGCTTTACACATTGAGGGAATGATCTTCATTGGAATGTGTTCACACCTGCGACAGTTTCAGAAAAAAATGAAGAGGGAATGAAATCTTTAGCTTTAAGGGCATTTTCAACGTGATCTAAGGAATAATCAGGATCTTTAATAAAAGCTTTAAGGGCAGCTTTAACGCCATTCCAGCGACCTTTATAGCCACCGAAGCGAAGCAAACATTTTGATAGAGATAAAAAGAACTTCATTAAATTCAAATTTTTTCTTTAGCCTAATTATCATGGAAACCGAGGAAGAGGACAAATTTATCCCGACGGGAGCAAGAGTAATAATAACGTTTATAATGCTACAGCTGCGGGTAGAGTAAACAAAATCATACGAAAAGAGAAAGGGAGTACGAAATAACCATAACAGATGCCTCAGAGGGGCGTAAATTGAGCATAGGTTATGAAAAATAAAGATGTCAAAGCAATGGCACACAATCAGGAAGATGGAGCGCTCCAAGTGGTAGGGGACGTTCCGGGAAGAAGGACGTTGTTGGAATCATCTGTTCCTACATGGAATAGAAATCCGAATGGTTTACAATAACCACTTGTAGGTCCCCACTCTTTCCAGATTCCAGCAGCGATTGTCGGACTACTGCAAAACTCTGCCCAATTTGGCGGCTTGCCAAGTGAAGATCCTCAAGACCATCTCTCTCGATTTGAAAATATATGCAACATCATGAAATTCCAAAATGTCGATGATGATGTCTTGAAGCTGCGTCTCTTCCACTTTTCTTTGAAAGATCGAGCTCGGGTTTGGTATAACAAGTTGAAAGGAGAGACAATAAGAAGTTGGACTGATCTGGCACATGCTTTCCTTAGGAAGTTCTTTTCCATGGCCAAGACAGCCAAACTCTTGCAAAAAATCAACACGTTTATTCAAGGAGATGGGGAGAGCATCTATGAAGCCTGGGAATGGTTCACGGATCTCCAAAGTGCCTTCCCTCAACATGGTATAACTCAAGACAACCTCATAAAAATCTTCTACAATGGGTTAGATGGCCCATCCCGTGATCATATTGATGCCTCCTGTCAAGGGGTGTTCTTGAGGAAGACTACTGATGAAGCTGCTCACTTAATGGAGGAAATGGCTGAAGTCAATGGTATGTGGCCAAAAGAATGTGCCAGGCAGCCCCGTAAGGAAACAACTCGATGGGCACTTGAGGTGGATGCCAATATGAAACTTGAAGCTAAAGTTGAGGCACTTACTAAAAGACTTGAGAATTGACCAAGTCCAAGGAAAAGGCTGCTGCAGTGCAAACTATCTTTGAGCTTTGTAAAGAATCACATCACACTACTGACTGTCCAATATTGGAGGAGATTCAGGCTATTGCTGATAGAACACCACCAGGAATGGGCTACTCAAAATAAACTAATGCTCAGCCAAATTTTTCTCGATTTGGCCAGCAGGCATACAACACTGGTGCCCAGCAAGAACCCAAAAAGCCTTATTTGGCGGATCAATTCAAAGAAATGGGTGAGAAGATTGATCAATTAATGGGAGACTAAGTCAAGATCTTTTCTAAGATTGACCAATTGGTAGGGGTTGTCCAACAGTCCATTCACCAACAAAGTATAACTATACATCAGATTGATCATTGTGAGGCGCGTCAACAAGAGTTTGAGACATACCTAAAGGGGCAAGCCATGCAACTCAAGAAGATGGAGATCGAACTCAAAAATTTGGCTGCACCAAATACTCAAAGGGAAATAGGTGCTCTACCCAGCAACACCGAGTCGAACCAGCGAGGATAGGTGATGGCCATCACATTGAGGAGTATGGACAAGTATGATGAACCATATATTCCTCCACCACCTTATGTCCCTCCACCTCCATTCTCGCAAAGACTCCGGAGAAAGCCACCACTTGAGAACAAATCCTCTTCAAAAGAATGTGCCGAACTGATAAAGCCAGCCATAGAGGAGGAGGTAGTTACTGAAAAGAAAGATCCACCGGTCTATATCAATGAACAAAAGAATTCTTATGTTTCTCCACCCTCACCTCAACAAGTCAAGAAGAAAGCAGTGATCGATGTGAAGACCCTTGAATTCATAAAGACGATGGAAGATATTCAAAGCCATGTCTCCTTCTTAGAGATGTTAGATCGAAGACCATAATATGCTGAGTTCCTCAAAGAGATCATCGCAAGGAAGAAGAGGCAGACTGATGGCAAGACGACCCTTTTGGTAGAAAATAATATACCACCAAAATTAAAGGATCCAGGAAGTTTAACTATTCCTTGCACTATTAATGGTGTTCAGTTTCCACATTGCTTATGCGATTTGGGTGCCAATATTAATCTTATGCCTTTGGCTACTTTCAGGAAACTCAAATTAGAGAATGTCAAACCAACACCTTTCAGACTTCAGCTGGCTGATCAAACTATGAAGAGGCCACATGGAATCGTAGAGGATGTGATAATCAAAGTCGTCAAGTCTCTCGTACCTGTAGATTTTGTGGTGCTGGACTATGCTACAAATGAAAGTTACCCATTGATTCTGGGACGTCCATTCCTCAACACTTTTCATGCAATGGTAGATGTTCACAATGGCAAGCTACTTCTTCACATAGGCCCAGATAAAATAGAGTTCCAAGTAACCGATAATAGCCTTCGTCCACCATAGTGCCAAAGGGAGTAACACAGTCAAGCTAACGACTCTAAATTAGCACGTTTAGTATTTAATTTTTCATTATATTTTGTGTTTGTTTCAATATTGTTATGTTCATTTAGTATTTTAATGGCCTTTGCAGGAGGTTTCACAAAGAGAAAAATTGAGCTGCAGCAGAATTCGCCAGTCCATACATAAACTTTGTTGCGCAAAAAGGCAGTTAGAGCAAAATCCCACCAACCTTCCCCACCGCCTCCCACCAACGATTGACAAGGCAGTACCAATCTCTTTCCTTTCTTATTGTATGTTATCGTAGTATCTGTTATATCCTTGTGGTCCTTGTTTCTATGCTGTGCTATTTGCTTGTGTCTCCTACATTGAGGAAAATGTGTTTAATAAGTGTGGGGGGGTCAACGTGCATTTTCATTTTGGTTTGGCGTATGTGATCGAGTCTAGGTCTGAATTTAGGATTGTGTTTGTTTGTGTACGTGAATGAAGTAGTGTCAAAAGCAGATAATGAATCTCCCCCCTCGAATTTTGAACTTTTGTTAGAAGTTAAATCCCATACCTTGTTAGGAATCAAGTTTGAACACGATGAGTAGAGACGTGTAGGAACAACACCCTTGGTTGTTTAGGTTAGTGGTTGTACTTGGTAGATTATACTAGCGGCATTGATGAGTGACCTTGTGAGATTTTAGAGCCGAAGGAGGAGACAACCATCTCCGCATAGTATGAGGTGCCTACATTACTCCGGTCATCGGGTTTCATGCCATTACTTGGTACCATTTTGGTGGTGTGGGTGTAAGTGAGAGGCTGGGGGCCATCTTTAATTTTGAGCCTAGAGCCTTAGAGTTGAAAACCATGTATATCCCTTGTTTAAACCCGTTGAGCTTAAGCCTTTTTCTTTGAAATATTATATGTAAGCCAATATGTAAGCCATCCACACTCTCAACTACCTTTGATCACTTTGGTCCAAGGATGCATTAGGTCTTATCTTTGGGGTACAATTGTAAGGGTTCACTTGGTAGAATAGCTCGGGAATGAACATTAGGGACAATGGGTAGATTTGAGGCCAACAAAGAAGCCGAGATCTGTTTCCTTGATGTGTGATGTGGAGTATGGATGTGAAAAGTGAAAGAAAAAAATGAAAAAAGAAAATGAAAAAAATGTAAAAAGAAGAAGAAAAAGAAGAAAAAGTGATGAAAAGGGAATGGACAGTTGGAAAAGGAACAAGTGTTCAATGATGGAAAGTGGAAAGTTTGGAAAGTGAATGAATAAATGGCACGGCTCGAGCTAAGTGGTCAATAGGATTGGGTGTAATATTGGGATGAGTGCATTTTAGATATAGTGTGAGTTATTTAGAATAGATGAGAGCTAGAACATTCTTGTGAACTCCTCGGCCGGGTGGTTTAGCTACTTCCCACATATATTATCCTCACCTGACCCTAACCCCATTACAACCTAATGAAAAGTTCCATTGATCATGAGCCCCACATTTATCGAGGCACCACTGAGTGAGACGTATGAAACTTTGAGATCCCGGACGTGTACGCGAGTGATAGGTAGTTGACTATTTATATATGTGAGCTTAAATTTTTGAACCTCTGAGTGGTCAACCCTCTAGTGTAATCTACTTAGTACAAAAACTGGGTTAAACCATCAAGGATGCGGTGTCTACACGTTCTTACTCCTTGTGCTCAAGTAAGTGAACTACTTGGTTGTGGGGTGGTCTTTTGATAAGAGTTTGAAAGTTTGGGGTGTGTCTAATGCGCCTTACTTGAGGACAAGCAAGGAAATAAGTGTGGGGGTGTGATGAGTGTGTAAATGCTCATATTTTGTCATATATTTTGTGCGTGTTTAGTCATAATTTAAGTTATTTTTATTATGTCATATCGAGTCTTGTGATTGTTTTAGTATATTTGTGTTCGGGAATAGATTTCTACCTATTGTCATATTTTGTAGAAAAATGGAGCTTAATGAAGGCCGTTGGAGGGGTGATTTTAATAGACCATATTGCAAGAGTCATAACTTTCTGCTCGAGTGTCTAATTACATCAAATGAGATACCGTTGGAAAGATTGAAGAGAGATCTACATTTTGTCTGTTATAGTCAAAGCCAAATTCGAAGTGGAAGAGGGCCAAAAATATAAAATATGAAGATGTGATGAAGCTGATCAGCGACCCGACGAGCGCCAAATACTTGGCGGGCGCCAAGTCCGTTACAGAAAGTTCCATTGGCAGATGCCAACTCCACTGGTGGGCGCCAGGTCAGCTCCGATGGCAATTTTCTGTGGACTTCTTTTTTTGATGGGGATTCGACCTATTTCGGTTTGCTACAACTTTTGGCCTCCTGTTTCGGCCTTAGGACTTAAGTTATATTATTTTATATTATTACTTGCCTAGCAAGACTTCCAATTTAGCTTAACCTCCTCTAGGTTTTCCTAATTTCTAGTTAGACTTTTGGCTATATATATGCCTTAGTTTCTTAGGCTTGAAAAGACGTTACCACTGCAATATTGAGATAGCCTTTGTAGCTTAATAAAGCCGCAATTTTAGTTAGCACGGGGAAAGGATTGGCAAAGCTTGATCATCACGACTAAGCTTTCTCTATCTCTACCTTTATGTTAATTGCTATCATGTTCTTCATTAATCTATTGTGCTTTGTTAACATGCTTAGCGAGTAGTTCTTTTGTGAGTGTGATGCCCTAATTATGTGATTGCTTGTCTATGTTAGCTATGGTTTGATTATCTTTCGTAGTAGTTGTCAATTGATGATCTTGATGCCTAATCTAACTTGATCACTTAGATTATGATATTTAGTCGATAATAATGGACTGGAAGGCATTAGAATCAACGGAAGAGTCAATTGACATGTCTTAAGGTATTAATGAGGAATCTTGATACTAAGGGATAACCCGCTAGGAGTTAACTTCATAATTGAGTTTAGTTTAGTTCTTGGTTTAATTAATGAGCGGAAGCGTTGGTTAGTAATCATGAACTACTCTAGCTTAGTTTTGTCTTCCTAATGAGCAGAAGCGTTAGGGAGATGCATTAGAACACTCCGGGTACTAGTTAGAACTTCATAAAAACCATAGTCTCAACATAGATGGGTAGTCCGTAAGGGTATCGTGCTCGTTTATCTCTATTGATTTACAACTCGTCTTTTATTTGTGTTTCTGATCTCGTTTATTTACTTGTGACCTTTTATAACTTTATAAAACTTTAATTTTCCCGCTTCACACAATTACTTGCCTTGATTTATTGTTCAACCCTCAGTTCTAAGAACCTTACTTACTACTATACTATTTGCTTGTGCGTTTAATTGTTCGGAATTTTGCGTATATCAAATTCGTGTGGTTTTGCTTGGGAGGTTGTGTCAGAACTTTGTCAAAAATGATATGATGAGCAGCGCGTAGTTCGATATCGCTGTTCACTGCTTATGCAAATTAGAGCCATCTTATTGAATCTCTCAGTGTAAATGAGAAGCTCATAGCTGCTGCCTTTCTAATCTAACAGGCAAGTTTTCTGGTTTTTTTTTATGCCTGTAGCTCCTTTGCCAATGTACAACAGACTGCCCTTTTCAAATCCAATGTGGCAAAATGACTCACAAGGCATTGTTGATGCTTCTCCCGAGCAAGGTACACCAACCATTATCACCTGGAATTATGGTGGTAATAATGTGGCTGTTGAAGGATCATGGGATAAATGGATGTCAAAGTATTCATCTAGTTCTAGGTAGTGAATTTGGATTTGCAGAAAACTAGGATAGATAACATATTTTATCACTTCTTGTTGCAGAAAGCAATTGGAAAGGTCTGGGAAGGACAATTCGCTTTTGCTGGTGCTCCCATCTGGCATATACCATTATAAGTTTCTTTGGGATGGTGAGTGGAGATATGCTGCAGATCTTCCTTTTCTAGTGGATGAAAGGGGTCAAGTTTGTAATATCCTTGATGTCAATGTAAGTATTGTTTCATAATCCTTTATCTCCTTCACGTAGCGAACTTGAGTGTGTTTATCCTTTAAGCAATTTGTGCAGAGTTCGAGCCGTTATAAAATGCTGTTGCAAACAAGATATACTAGATAAGAATTCTTAAATGATGCAATTTTTTGTAGTTCGTGGGGACCATCTTTCTTGGGAACTATATATTTTCTTCATGCTCCATAACATCATACAGAGGAGATATTCTTTGTCATCTTTGGAGCCGGTTAATTGACAGGGCTGGGAAACAGCTTATTTTTCTGTAGTATATTAAACTGTTAAGATCATATGGCTTCGGATTCTGCTAACTTGCTTCAATACTCGCCATGCAAGATTTTGTACCAGAAAACCCAAAAAGTGTCGCTGAATTCGAGGCCCCGCTATCTCCAAACTCTAGTTATGGCCAGACATTTCCATCCAACGAGGATTTTGCAAAGGAGCCCTTAGCAGTTCCACCTCGGCTCCATCTATCTGTTCTTGATATGGAGAACCCAGAAGGAGCTTCTTCATCTTCATCCCAGCCTCAGCACATCGTGCTTAACCACCTCTTCATCAAGAAAGGATGGGCATCCCAGTCTCTGGTGGCCTTGGGAATGACACACCGGTTCTAGTCCAAGTACATCACTGTCATTCTGTATAAGCCTATCATAAGGTAGTCTCTCCTTTCCTTATTTCTTCATGCATTCCTAAGTATACAAAGGAACTGCGACGTCCTTTCCACTTCGTGGTCTTATTGAAGCATCCAAATCCATGGCCCATTTAAGCACCCCGTGTCTCAACCTGCCCCATCTGATCTATGTTCTACGCCAATTCCTATTGGACCAAATGTATCCCCGACACCATTCGTGCGTCCGCATAGCCTAGCTGGCCAATTTATTGCATTCATTAACCTCATCATGGAAGAACGGAAGTGAACGAGACCAGGTTCCAGATGACACTTGTAGCGTTTAGATACAGCGAGGAGTTCTTCTCGAGAAGCATTTCCAGCACTGCAGAAATGGTCATTTCATGTGTTAGATCCACAAGACAGTATTATGGAATGTTCACTGTAATACTCTGATTTTAGCAATAAAAGGAATTCCATAATGGTCAAGGCATTTCCTTGAGTGTTGACCTTTTCTTTTGGCCTCCTCTACTATAAGCCTGGGCATGTGTCACGACCCAAATTCGGGGTCGGTGACCGGCACTAGACCCTAACCCATTTACAAAACCAAATGAGTCTAGCCAGCCTCAAAATATATTTTGACTTTACAAAGTCTCATTCAAATATAATTATTCTTTACGGAGACGGTGGCTACGAAGCTGCTAGACAAAGAACCTGCAAAACTGGAGAGAGGGGGTGAGTGTTTTGGAATACTCCGTAAGCACACAGAACATAACATATCAGTTATGTCAAATACATGTGGGAGAGACAGAACTTAACTATGTTCCACATTAAACCCAACCAATACAAACACAAAAAGCTAAGACAACAAAGACCATCTCGCAAATAAGGTCAACAAAGTAAGCACATATCAAACATAACCAGAATTTCAGATAGACCTTCACATAGTTATGCCCACCGTAGGCAACCATATCATATCAAACCAAACTCATCGGCCAAATAGTTCTGCCCGCCGTAGGCAACCATATGATATCAGACTAATCTCATTGGCCAAATAGTTCTGCCCGCTGTAGGCAACCATATCATATCAAACCAAACTTATCGGCCAAATAGTTCTGCCTGTCGTAGGCAACCATATCATATCAAACCAAACTCATCGGCCAAATAGTTCTGCCCGCCGTAGGCAACCATATTATATAGACTTTCATATAAATCAAATCCATAGGTTTCAACGAATTAAATTTATACAGTGTCCCATCATGGCCCAATTAACCAAACATACTAAAATTCACATAGACCAAAACATATTAGATACATATCCAAATACATATCAATGCAGCCCCAAACTGAGAAGCACATATGCCACACAATTCATAAACCAATCCAAGTATGACTAAACATAACACATATGAACATGACAACTTCATAACCAAAACTTATATACATGAGACGCACATACTTAAGATCTGAAACATGCACATGTACCAAACAAACCAAAGTTGCCATGATCTATATGCTTACACAATTGTAGACCGCTTGACGAATGCTCATTCCCGATTCGATTCTCCTTTCACTTTGGACCTTCGTCCAACTGTTCTTTCCAAGACCATTTCCTTCACCAACCACCATAAGGAAGCCTCACATTCTCTGTATAACAATTCCAATTTATAAAATGAGGTCAGTTCCTCACTTCCCAAAGCAAGTTACTTCCAACGCTTGAAAATAGCCAACCACGGCGCAATCGAGAACCAACTTCTGAAATGGCTCAACGCAATCAAAGTAGCTCAATTCCTTTCAAACCTTGGTCACTTATTAAGTAACCCACATGTAAATAATCTGAACACCAATCATTCATGACCAGAAGTCCACAAAGATCTATTTTGCCCAAGCAAAAATACATCGAGCACAAGATAAGCTCATCACTTCTAACAATGGAAAACAACCCATAAAACTCAATATTGTACAAGACCAAGTCCATATCTTCATCAATATAATACTTCTCTGTTCTTTCATGGTCATAGCAAGTCCATACATAAACTTAGAAGTTCAAAAAACCACTTACCAATTTGTTGTTCATGCACAACCTCATTTCAGAAACTCAGCAGTCAGTCCATTTTGCAACCACGATTTTGGGCTTATTCCTTTATCCAAATTGGACAATAATATATCATATGTTCTATTTGGATCAAGGAATCAATAGAAAATTAGTTTTGAACTACAGACGGATTACTGTAGTATTCAATTGAGCGGGTGACTGAAGAAGTACTTGGTAAGCCTAATTAGACTCCGAATTGGACTTTGGTTTCTTCTTACAAGTTATAGAAGACTCAATAAGCTTTCTAATGGAATATTATATACCCTATTTGGATGAAGGAATCATCATAAAAACTCTATTGAATGTTGGATTGACTGGCTGGGTTCGAAATGGAGGTAGTTGAAGAAGATCTGATCAGTAAGCTTATTTCGGCTCAGAAATGGATTTTTCATGAAACATAAATTTGATTCGTTGAAACCTATGGATTTGATTTATATGAAAGTCTATATAATATGGTTGCCTACGGCGGGCAGAACTATTTGGCCGATGAGTTTGGTTTGATATGATATGGTTGCCTACGGCGGGCAGAACTATTTGGCCGATGAGTTTGGTTTGATATGATATGGTTGCCTACGGCGGGCAGAACTATTTGGCCGATGAGATTAGTCTGATATCATATGGTTGCCTACGGTGGGCAGAACTATTTGGCCGATGAGTTTGGTTTGATATGATATGGTTGCCTACAGCGGGCAGAACTATTTGGCCGATGAGCCTACGGCGGGCAGAATTATTTGGCCAATGAGTTTGGTTTGATATGATATGGTTGCCTACGGCGGGCAGAACTATTTGACCGATGAGATTGGTCTGATATGATATGGTTGCCTTCCGGCGGGCAGAACTATTTGACCGAGGAGGTTGGTTTCTGATGGCGCCTTTAAGATATGGTATCCTCGTGTCAGTGTGGGAGTGACACTATCTAGACCTATCTAAAGTTCATCCAATTTATGTTATATATTTGTGAAGGTCTATCTGAAATTCTGGTTATGTTTGATATGTGCTTACTTTGGTGACCTTATTTGCGAGATGGTCTTTGTTGTCTTAGCTTTTTGTGTTTGTATTGGTTGGGTTTGATGTGAAATATAGTTAAGTTCTGTCTCTCCCATATGTATCTGGCATAACTGATATGTTATGTTTGATGTGCTTACGGAGTGTTCCAAAACACTCACCCCCCCTCTCTCCAATTTTACAGGTTCTTTGTCTAGCAGCTTCGTAGCCACCGTGTCCAATTTGATCCTGGAATAAATGTAAAGAATAATTGTATTTGAATGAGACTTTGTAAAGTCAAAATATATTTTGAGGCTGGCTAGACTCATTTGGTTTTGTAAATGGGTTAGGGTCTAGTGCCGGTCACCGACCCCGAATTTGGTATTAAGTGAATACGTGAATTTGATGTATACTGCTACGGAACGGTAGCTACAGATATTTGGATTAGAGGAAGGAAGTAAGAAAGGGGAAGTCGAATATGAATTTAATTCTTTTGGTGGAGTATTTCAATATTTTAGAAGAGTATCGTAAACTTCTCAAGTTTGTACTGCACATAAATGTGAGGACACCAAGTATGTGCCAAGTTTTCTATAATTGGATTTTGGATGCAAAGTGTATTAGTAGAACATATTCTGAGCAAGAGTGTGGTAGATTACAAGTTGAATTACAAGTTAAAAACTTATAATTGGTATTGGTTTTACCTTCGAGGTTAGAAGGATATTATGCTTTGAGAATGAGTTTGAGGTGTGTCATTACATAAAAGGAGAACGTGCATATGATTGTGAGTCAAATAAAGAAGCACAAGTGTAATTATTCAGAGATGGCAACAATGATCTTTACACTTAAGATTTGAAGGAATTGTTCATAAGAAGAGAAGTTTGAGATTATTTGTTTTGGATTCCCAAAACTTTGATGAGCTTGCAGTATAAGTTCGAAATAATTTATTACCAAACTTCAGATTTGGAACATATGGTGTATTGTATTTGGTTATATGAATATTGAAGATTGTAGTATGGAAGTGTTGGTCGATCACAACGAATGTATTTCTAGTACTTCAGGTTACCAAGAGAAGCTATAGTTCTGTGTGGGTGGTAATAGTTAAATTGACTATGTCGGTATATAATATTCCAGTAAAGAGCACTTATCATGCTATTAGGTTGCTCAGTTATACGAATTGTAAAGACATGATGTGAGCTTGTGATACAAGTTGAAAATGATGGATTGCCAAGCTTGAGACTTTGAACAAATGGTGTATTATATCTTTGGTGATATGGATATTGGAGATGTGTGTGCAACAGTGAGCAAATCAGATGAATGTATTTAGAATGCTTCTGGTAACTCAGAGATGTTACGACTCCGTGTGAGGGATAAAAAAAAGACTATGTTCGATTATATTCTTCCAGTAAAAAGAACTTATGACGATGCTACTTATGACGATGCTAAGTTTATTCAGTGATTCAAATTTTAGAAGATATGATGTGAGTTTGTGTGGAAAAGATGGGAGCATTAAGAGTATGATAGACTTTGCAAGGCTAAGTGATTGACAATAGAGATAAGTAGGAACCTTTTTATTGGTAAGGATATATGAGATTTAGAAGAGATATTTGAATAAGCAGTCATACCTATTGCATAGCAATGTGAGTGAAATTTCAATTGAAGTAAATTCGGGGATGAATTTTTATAAAGAGGGGAGAATGTAATACCCTACTTCGTTAATCATATATTTTCGACTTAAGTGAAGTATACTTAGTCATATTGAGCTATTGGATTAGTATTTAGAATTATATTGCTATGTAAATAGAGTGCCAAAGATAGATGGAAGGAATGCATCTTGGTATATCAGACTACCTCGGGGGTTCCAAATATGTGTGAGAAGTTGATCACAAGTTATTTATCCGGGATCCAAATAAAATGACTCAAAATGGTATGAAAAGGGAAGAAATGGATTTATAAGCTTTGGAAGAAATGAATCTATCATGCTAGCAATTTGGACCAAGCCTAGCAAGTAGTTTTTTGGACTTCTAAGTTTATGTATGGACTTGCTATGACCATGAAAGAACAGAGAAGTGTTATATTGATGAAGATATGGACTTGGTCTTGTACAATATTGAGTTTTATGGGTTCTTTTCCATTGTTAGAAGTGATGGGCTTATCTTGTGCTCGATGTATTTTTGCTTGGGCAAAACAGATCTTTGTGAACTTCTGGTCATGAATGATTGGTGTTCAGATTATTTACATGTGGTTTAGTTAATAAGAGACCAAGGTTTGAAAGGAATTGAGCTATTTTGATTGCGTTGAGCCATTTCAGATGTTGGTTCTCGATTGCACCGTGGTTGGCTATTTTCAAGCGTCGGAAGTAACTTGCTTTGTAAAGTGAGGAACTGACCTCATTTTATAAATTAGAATTGTTATACATAGAATGTGAGGCTTCCTTATGGTGGTTGGTGAAGGAAACAGTCTTGGAAAGAACAGTTGGACGAAGGTCCAAAGTGAAAGGAGAATCGAATCGGAAATGAGCATTCGTCGAGCGGTCTACAATTATGTAAGCATATAGATCATGACAGCTTTGGTTTGTTTGGTACATGTGCATATTTCAAATCTTAACTATGTGCGTCTCATGCATATAAGTTTTGGTTATGAAGTTGTCATGTTCATATGTGTTAATTTTGGTCATACTTGGATTGGTTTATGAATTGTGTGGCATATGTACTTCTTAGTTTGGGGCTGCGTTGATATGTATTTGGATATGTGTCTAATATGTTTTGGTCTATGTGAGTTTTGGTATGTTTGGTTAATTGGGCCCTGATGGGACACTGTATAAGTTTGATTCATTGAAACCTATGGATTTGATTTATATGAAAGTCTATATAATATGGTTGCCTATAGTGGGCAGAACTATTTGGCCGATGAGTTTGGTTTGATATGATATGGTTGCCTACGGCGGGCAGAACTATTTGGCCAATGAGTTTGGTTTGATATGATATGGTTGCCTACGGCGGGCAGAACTATTTGGCCAATGAGATTGGTCTGATATCGTATGGTTGCCTACGACGGGCAGAACTATTTGGCCGATGAGTTTGGTTTGATATGATATGGTTGCCTACGGCGGGCAGAACTATTTGGCCGATGAGTTTGGTTTGATATGAAATGGTTGCCTACGGCGGACAGAACTATTTGGCCATGAGATTGGTCTGATATGATATGGTTGCCTTCCGGTGGGCAGAACTATTTGGCCAAGGAGGTTAGTTTCTGATGGCGCCTTTAAGATATGGTATCCTCGTGTCGGTGTGGGAGTGATACTATCTAGACCTATCTGAAGTTCATCTGATTTGTGTTATATGTTTGTGAAGGTCTATCTGAAATTTTGGTTATGTTTGATATGTGCTTACTTTGGTGACCTTATTTGCGAGATGGTCTTGGTTGGGTTTGATGTGGAACATAGTTAAGTTCTGTTTCTACGACATGTATCTGACATAACTGATATGTTATGTTCTATGTGCTTACGGAGTATTCCAAAATACTCACCCCCCTCTCTCCAGTTTTGCAGGTTCTTTGTCTAGCAGCTTCGTAGCCATCGTGTCCAATTTGATCCTGGAATAAATGTAAAGAATAATTGTATTTGAATGAAACTTTGTAAAGTCAAAATATGTTTTGAGGCTGACTAGACTCATTTGGTTTTGTAAATAGGTTAGGGTCTAGTGCCATCACCGACCCCGAATTTGGGTCGTGACAGCATGGTTTGTAAACTGCCAGTTACGGTTTATAAACTACCGGTTACTATAAGCCTGGACATCAGTGTTCGACAGTAACTTGTGTTTTACTTTTTTTGAAACAAATTGGAAATGACATGAAAATAAAATAAATTCTCTTTTGGTAATTGAATCCAAACCAAATCGTAAACCAGAGAAGAGGGCTTAATTACAAGTAAAATTCTAGCACATAAATAAGAGGCCAACAGAAGAAAGTGAAGAGTAGAAGGCCCTCGCTCTACTATCCCCTGCTCCCGTTCCTCCTCTCCGAAATAGGTTTCTGTAAACTTGCTGTTACTCTGTATTTTTTTCCTTTGTGTTTTAGTGATGTGTTGGGAAGATGGCATAGATGATGGCATTGAAATTCAAATGTACCCGAGACGAAGAACAACAATAAAGGGATGAAGAAGTTCAATGCTAATGGTGGATTCAAATTCTCTCATTGATCAAGATAGCAGACTATTAGATCGTAGTGATAGGTAAACATTCTTATTTTGACAGCATTGTTTTTCAAATTGCATTATTTACTAGTTAATCATGGAAGTTCCTCAGTCTTGTCATATTCTCCCTCTGGCAAACTTGATGTAACGACAATTCAGCTATCCAAAATGGGATATTTTTTAACCACATGATGCTAGTTTAGGATCATTATGAAATATAAATACGGTCACACATATTGGTACACACATATATCATAGCCTAGACCTCAAGTGAAATCTATACTGGCAAATGATATGTTACAAATTTTACATGTATTTATTGACTAACTCACGTATGAAGATCCCACTCTTGTCTAAGAAAGAAAAAAATGCTATCCTCCATTGCCTATTACACAATAGATGAAACAGAAAACCCCAATAGCCAATAAAAAATCCAAATGCCATGCTCACAAAGAACCATTCGTCATCAACAAATGTAGTGAGTGTCCCACCGTGTGCATCCATTGCGGGTGGTGTTGTCTCATTTTCATCACAACTTTTTGCTAGTGGAGAATCGCATAGTTCATTACCAGCAAAACAAGAAGCGTTGAAGCTCTGTATTTGAGTGCTTGAAGGGATCCTTCCTGTCAAGTTGTTACTTGACAAGTTCAAGTGGTTAAGAAAATTTAAGCTTGCAATGCTGGAAGGAATCTCCCCGTCGAGCATGTTAAGTGATATATCAAGAGATTCTAGCAACCTCATAGCTCCTATATTTTGTGGGATCTCTCCGGATAGTGTGTTTTGCGATAAATTAAGTGATTGTAGAGCTGTAAGAGCTGTCACTTCATCTGGAATCTTACCTGTGAAGAAATTGTTGGAAAAATCCATAGTTTTGACCAAATTCAAAGTTGTGTTGTACTCCATAACTCTCCCTTTTATCACAAGAACAGCATCCTCAAGATAGTAGTAGCCTCCTACTTGTAAGGATGTTGTTGGCTTTGAGATTTTGGTTCCCATTGAGTCATTGATGATCATCGCTCTGAGCTGGTTGACGCATCGAGGAATAGTCCCGATAAGATTATTATTAGCCAAGTCAATTACTTGTAGAGTAAGGAGTGCACAAATCTCCTCAGGAAGCTTTCCATTAAACCCATTTGATCTGAGGCTGAGAATTGTCAGATTTGACTTGCCAATCCACGAAGAAATTTCTCCTTGCAAATAGTTTTTTGCAAGATCAACAATAGATAAATACTCACAGCTTCTCAATAACTCAGGTAACCCTCCAACAAGGTTGTTGTTCTGAAGATGTAACGACTCAAGGAGCTTCAAATTCTCTATGGAGCTTGGGAGGCGGCCAGTGAAGTTGTTGTTGTTTATTCTGAGTGTTGTTAAGCTATTCCACGACATCCAGCAATCTGGTATTTCTCCAGAGAGGAAATTGTTTGCAAGGTTGAGAACTTGCATCCCTTTAGTCCGGTTCATTTGGTAGCATAAAAAATGAGATAATGAGCCGGAGAAAGAATTATCTGAGAGATCCAAAGCATACAAATTGAACGAGAATTGAGGCAGGCGACCGTGGAATTTGTTGGATCTCAAATCAACTAATCCACCTTCCATAAATGCTAAGCTACTGGGCATCTCTCCAAAAATTTGGTTGTTGTTAAGATTAAGTATAGTATGTGATCTAGTATAGTTCCAGAACCCTTTGGATATTGATTCCAACAAATTGTTTGAAAGATCCAATTCTTGAAGGTTGGAGGAGAAAATGATGGGAACTTCACCTTTTAACTGGTTGTTGGAGAGGTTTAGAGCCCCAAGTTGCGAGGACATATTCCCAAGCAGCCACTCTGGAATTGCACCCTCAATACCGCAACCAGACAAATCCAAAAATGTAATGCTCTTTTGTGAATGAAGCCAAGGAGGGTATTCCTTCCCTAATTGCCATGATGAAAGTGCCAATTCTATAAGTTGAAATGGAGGAATCCAACTCGGACTCACCATCAACTCCAATTTATTGCCACTTGCCTGAAAAAGCTTCAATCGAGTGAGTTTTGCAAAGTGAGTTTTAGAAACAGAGCCAACCATTGAATTTCCATCTAAGTAAGTAGATTCAAGAGATTGAAGCTCTCCAAAGGATGGTGGAATAGAACCAGAGATTGAATTGTTCCGTAGGGAAAGATCAACCAAATATTTGAGCTTCTCGAAAGGAACATTAGTTAGGTTCCCAAAGATTCCATCAGAACCCAAATCTAGAGACTCCAATCCATTTGAGGAGCATGATAAGAATAAATCATGGAAGATGTCAACCACGTCTTGATTCACCTTCACCTCAAACATCCCAAGATGTTTCAAATGACAAAGTTGGCCCATGGATTTGATTGTCTCCCACCCACCAATTTCCAAGCTGTCACCATTAAGCCCACCAAGCCACAACTCAGTTAGGGATGTCAAGTTCCCAATGGCACTCGAGATCACCCCTTGCAAGTTGTTTCCTTCAAGGGAAAGAAGCTCCAATCCGCTGCTGAAGCCGTACAACCAACTAGGTATAGAGGAAGAATTTAAGTTATTATTTGAGAGGTCGAGACTCCTTAAACGACTCAGGTTTTGGAGTACCTCTGGGATTGGGCCTGTTTGGAAGTTATGTTGCTTGTCAGAGGTGGTGTACTTGATTAGGATCTTTGATAGTCGAGGCAAGAGTTGGACTCTTTCTCCGTAAGACGAGATTGTCCCATATTCAGTGCTTACGGGCTGCGGCAATCGTCCCCAAGATACAACGACTAGGCTGCTTTCGAATTCATAGCACAACGACCCTCGAAGCTTCAGGCGAACCTTGGAAATTCGGAACTTTCTGAGAGAGGGAGAGAAGAACGACTATTGATGGGGGGAAGGGCCTATTTATAGGCAAGGATGGCTGGAATCTGAATGGCTGCCAGGCACTTTCGAGGGGGCACCATGCTCTCATATTTCTGGAGCCGATGCACCCTTTCAGACACCAATTTTCTGGATGTCCGTAGGTGTCCGTAAGTGCCAAGTGCACCACAAAGCGCCCATTGCGACCTACGTCCAATGCGCCATGCGCACACGCACACGCATGTGCTCGTGCTCATGCTCGTGCTCGTGCTCGTGCTCGTGCTCGTGCTCAGATGGTGCTTCGCACCATCCTTGCAAGCAGCCTCGGTCAGCTCTTCAGGTGGAACATTTAATGTTACACCAACTTGGAGCTTCTCCTTATAAACAGGGAAAATTCCCTTGCGATTTCCGATGTGGTAATCCCACCCTCAGCTTGGGCTTTCCAGCTTGGGCCTTTCAGCTTAGGCCTTTCAGTTTGGTCCAAATGCATTTATTATGCATTTAATTCAAACCCAACAATCACCCACATGAATGATGATTAATGCATGCTGACACTTTTTAAGAAAGTTCCAACGAAATATCATTGCATCGAGAAAGGTAGCTTGCGGCTTTGAACCTTCCCTAGTAAAATGCTATCGGATTTACTTACTGCTCAGTGAACGCGATGTCTTGAACTGGTCAGCTTTTTATGTAAACCAAGACAATAACATTTACACAATGATATCTCTAATATCCTTTGGTTCTCATGTTGTGTCCGTTTCGGCCATGGACCTTATCTTGGATTCATAAGTATTTTTCCATTTGAAACGACCTCACTTCACACTTATATAGGTGATCTCTTATTAAGAGTATCCTGCCATACTCTACCTTTTCCTGGTATAGGAATTATTAAAAGCATAGACGCTTAACCTTACCACACCTCTGCAGGTTTGCACTTGGGCAGCTTCTGAGACTGGGACGGATTCCACGTATTCATCTGAACCATCCATAACTTAGTTGTCTCATTGAACCAAGTTTGTGGGATCTTCACTCATCATGGTTGAGTTACCGCTATGAATGTTTTTTAATGTGTGGGTTTTAACCTCATTCCCCTTACTGCGTTGTACATTTGATCTCTGTTGATTCCTTTCGTCAAAGGATCAGCTATGTTGTCATTGGACTTCACATAATCAATGGTTATTACTCCACTTGAGATCAATTATCTAACGGTGTTATGTCTCCTACGGGTATGTCGAGATTTACCATTGTACATTGTACTTTGTGCTCTCCTGATTGCAGACATGCTATCACAATGTATCAATACAGGGGGCACAGGCTTATTCTAACACGGAATATCCTCTAGAAAATTTCTGAGCTATTCACCTTCTTCCCTAGCTTTGTCTAGTGTTATAAACTCTGACTCTATAGTGGATCGAGCTATGCACGTTTGTTTAGAGGATTTCCAGGACACAGCTCATCCACCTATGGTGAACACATAACCACTAGTAGATTTGGAGTCTTTAGTGTCCGATATCCAATTTGCATCACTGTATCCTTCCAATACAGCTGGATACCTAGTATAAAGTATGCCATGGTTCATGGTATGTTTTAAATACTTTAGAACCCTTTCCAGAGCTAGCCAGTGGTCTGGTCCTGGATTACTCGTGAATCTATTAAGCTTGCTAACTGAGTATGCAATATCAGGGCGAGTGCAATTTGTTAAGTATATTAGACTCCCGATGATCTTTGCATATTTCAGTTTAGATACTGGGTCACCTCTGTTCTTAGCCAAGTGTAGACTCAGGTCTACCGGAGTCTTAGCCGGAGGTTTGTCAAAAGCATCGAATTTCTTGAGTACATTCTCAACGTAGTGAGATTGTGACAAGACAATTCCTCCAGTCGTCCTAGAGATTTTAATCCCCAGTATGACGTCAGTTAGACCCATATCTTTCATGTCAAAGCTGTTCTTTAACATGTTCTTAGTTTTTATGATAAGATCATTACTGCTTCCCGTGATTAGCATGTCGTCTACATACAGACATACAATTACGTAAGCATCAGGCGTGCCTTTAATGTATACACATTTATCACATTCGTTGATCTTAAAGCCATTTGACATTATTGTCCTGTCAAATTTCTCATGCCACTATTTCGGCGCCTGTTTCAACCCGTATAGTGACTTGACCCGCTTGCACACTTTATGTTCTTGTCCGGGGGCAACAAATCCTTCTGATTGTTCCATATATATTTTCTCTTCCAGATCTCTATTTAAAAAAGCTGTTTTTACATCCATCTGGTGTATCTCGAGGTTATAGAGTGCTGCGATAGCTATGATCACTCTAATGGAAGTGATTCTTGTGACCGGCGAATACGTGTCGAAGAAATCATATCCATCCTTCTATTTGAACCCTTTAGCTACCAACCGAGCTTTGTACTTATCGATCGATCCATCAGCTTTGTATTTACTTTTAAGGATCCACTTGCAACCTAAAGGTTTGCAACCTGGTGGGAGATCCACGATTTCCCACGTGTGATTTTGCATGATGGATTCTATCTCACTGTTGATAGCTTCTTTCCAGAGAGGAGCATCCGGACTAGATAATGCCTCTTGGACTGTCCTAGGTTCATTTTCTAACATGTAGTTTAGAAAATCTGGACCAAATGACTTGGCTACTTTGGTCCTCTTACTCCGTCTAGGTTCCTCAGCTCCTTGATCAGAGTCTTGAGTAGCTTCATAACTTCTTTTGTTTGAGCTTACTTCTTTCATTTCCTTTTTAGGAAAGATATTCTCAAAGAATGTTGCATTCCTTGATTCCATGACCATTCTCTCGTTGATTTTAGGGTTTTCAGACTTGTGCACTAGAAATCGGTATGCGCTACTGTTGTGAGCATATCCGATAAAGATGCAGTTAACGGTCTTGGGTCCTATTCTCACCCTTTTAGGCGGAGGTATTTCTACCTTGGCTAGGCACCCCCACACTTTAAGGTAACCGTAGGAAGGCTTTCTCCCTTTCCATAGTTCATATGGTATTTTGTCCCTTTTCTTGTGCGGTAATTTGTTTAGAATATGATTAGCTGATAGAACAGCTTTCCCCCACAAGTTCTGTGGTAAGCCCGAGCTAATCAACATAGTGTTCATCATCTCCTTAAGAGTTCGATTCTTGTGTTCAGCTATGCCATTTGATTGAGGTGAGTATGGAGCTGTTGTTTGATGGATAATGCCATTTTGTTGGCAGAATTCCTCAAACAGAGCTACATATTCTCCCCCTCTATCACTTCGAATCATTTTGATTTTAGTGCTAAGTTGATCTTCAACCTCATTCTTATAACTCTTGAAAGCTTCTAGAGCTTCGTCTTTTCCTTTCAAGAGGTGTACATGACAGTACCTCGTGCAATCGTCAATAAACGTGATGAAATACTTTTTCCCACCTCTAGTTTGCACTTGTTTCATATCGCATATATCGGTATGAATTAACTCTAAAGGTGTAGTACTTCTTTCCACTGAATGAAAAGGTGCTTTGGTCACTTTTGCCTCTACACATACTTCACATTTATTGTTTGGGTCAAACTCTATTTTAGGCAATAAATTTAAACTTACTAACTTTCTTAGTGAGCTCAAATTTACGTGTCCTAATCTATCATGCCATAAGTTAGAACACTCAACCAAATAAGAAGAATTAACAACTTTATTAGGGCCATTAAAGGCGCGTTTGACAGTTATTACATTTATCTTGAAGAGTCCCCTCTCGAGGTAACCCTTTCCTACAAAGGCACCGGCCTTGATCAGAACAAATCTATCAGCCTCAAATACTAGTTTCATCCCAGCTTTGCTCAACAGTGAGCCGGATACTAAATTCTTATGAATGTCTGGAACATGCAGCACATCCTTGAGGGTCAGCTCTTTTCCGGAGGTCAGCTTCAGTACCACCTGGCCTAGTCCGACTACGGGAGAAGTTGCGGAGTTACCCATAAACAGCTTTCGGCTGTTGATCGCGATATAGGTCGAGAATATCTCCTTGTTTGAGCAGATGTGTCGGGTTGCCCCTGTGTCTATGAACCACTCTCTTAGGTTATCCACCAGATTGGCTTCAAACACCACGGCGGATAAGTCTAGCTCAGACAGGTCTTCGGCCAGAATTGCCTTCTCACGATCGTTCCTCTTTGGCAGGCGACAATCTTTTGCCATGTGACCAGGTTTGTCGCAGTTGTAGCAATTTCCCTTGATCTTCTTAGCTTTTTTTGGCTTTGGCTCTTGCTTCTTCTACTTGTTCCTGGGTTTCTTCCTCTTCTTGCCAGTACCACCTTCGGCGAGGTGTACCTTAGCTTCGGAGTTGGTCCTGCCGGTCTTGACTTCGGACTTTCGGTTGTCTTCCTCGATCCTTAGTATCACGATCAGGTCTTCCAGCCACATATCATTCCTCTTATGCTTGAGGTAGTTCTTGAAGTCCTTCCACAGAGGAGGTAGCTTCTCGATCAGAGCAGCTACTTGGAAAGATTCGCTGAGTTGCATTCCTTCAGCATGGATCTCATGTAGGATTAGTTGTAACTCTTGCACTTGGTCTATCACCTTCTTGGAGTCGATCATCTTGAAGTCGAGGAATCGTCCGACGATGAATTTCTTCAAGCTGGCATCCTCCGTTTTGTACTTCTTCTCCAAAGAGTCCCATAATTCTTTTGCGGTCTTAAAACCTGCATAGACATTGTAAAGGGTGTCATCTAGTCCATTCAGAACATAGTTGCGACATAGGAAGTCGCTATGACTCCATGCATCGAGGGCGTTGATCTTCTGTTGATCAGCCTCATTTTCTGCCACCTTCGGAGCCTCTTCCTTCAAGAATTGGACCAGGTTGAGCGTAGTCAGGTAGAACAACATCTTCTATTGCCATCTCTGGAATTCGGTACCGTTGAACTTGGCCGGCCTTTCGGTATGGACAGTTCCTAGGACCGCTGGCACTGGTGCTGAGCTTGTTGATGCCATCTTCAAGTACACAGATCTCGTCTTACGATTGTTGCTTGCTGGAGGTGGTGTACTTGATTAGGATCTTTGATAGTCGAGGCAAGAGTTAGACTCTTTCTTCGTAAGACGTGATTGCCCCGTATTCAGTGCTTACGGGCTGCGGCAATCGTCCCCAAGATACAACGACTAGGCTACTTTCGAGTTCGTAGCACAACGACCCTCGAAGCTTCAGGCGAACCTTGGAAATTCAAAACTTTCTGAGAGAGGGCGAGAAGAACGACTATTGCTAACGAATGCTTATGCAATGAGTGTTCGGGGTGAGTGCAAATGATGGGGGAAGGGCCTATTTATAGGCAAGGATGGCTAGAATCCGAATGGCTACCAGGCACTTCCGAGAGGGCACACACCCATTTTCTGGATGTCCGTAGGTGTCTCTTCGGGGCTCCTGGATGTGCTTGCTGGTGTCTCTTCGGCCACAGGCCTTCCAGGCACTCCTCGTGCCTCTTCGGTGGCAATCTGGAAGCCTCTAGGACATTCCAATTTCTAGACGCACGCTGGTGGCCCTTCATCCGTTGGCCAGCTCGTATCCCTTCGCACGCGCGAAGTGCCAAGTGCGCCACAAAGTGCCCATTGCGACCTACGTCCAATGCGCCACACGCACACGCGCACGCACGTGCTCGTGCTCGTGCTCGGATGGTGCGAAAGCACCATCCTCGCAGGCAGCCTCGGTCAGCTCTTCAGGTGAAACATTTAATGTCACACCAGCTTGGAGCTTCTCCTTATAAACAGGAAAAAATTTCTTGCGATTTCCGATGTGGTAATCCCACCCTCAGCTTGGGCTTTCCAACTTGGGCTTTTCAACTTGGGCCTTTCAGCTTGGTCCAAATGCATTTATTATGCATTCAATTCAAACCCAACAAGTTACAATCTCCAAGATTAAGTGTGTTGAGATTGTGAAGGTGGAAAATCCATTTTGTAATAGAAGAGTAGTCAAAGTGATTGAAAGAAAGATCTAGGACAACAAGAGAAGAGAAGTTGTTGAGCAAAGATACAGATACAGAAGGGAGGAGGTGATCCAATTGACATTGAGTCAATATTAGCTCTGATAAAAAGGGAATGGTGTTTATGAAATGAAACCAATCTCTGGCCTTGGAGAGATCTACATTGGTCAAATCAAGGTGGTGAAGCAAAGAGAGACTCGAAACCCACTGCAGACTATCACTTGATAGACTATTAACGCCTAGTCCTAGATAGTCCAAGTTAGTTAAGTTGCCGATTTGTGAAGGGATTTTACCACCAAACCCGGCATTGGACAGATCGAGCTGCTCCAGACGTGTCATCAGTCCCAAGAAGGGAGGAATCTGAGTTCCTCCAAAATCATTCCTGCTGAGGTTCAAGTGCACCAGCTGCTTCAGATGAAGCAAGGAGGGACTAATGGTGCCTCTTAAGATGGTTCTGTTATAAGCTTCATATGAGAGAGAGAGTTCATGATCATATGGATCAGGTTGGAGGTGGAGGCCGATGACATGGCCTGTGGAATTGTTGCAGAAAACTCCAAACCAGTTGCAACAGTTGCCTCCGCCAACATCCACCCAAGAGGCAAGCCGGTTGGAGTCATCGACAAGACCTCCTTTGAACATCAGTAGGGCTTGTCGCTCACTCTCCAAACAACTCATAGCTGGGCCGACATTACACATGAATATCATTACCAGGACAACCCACATATGAAAATTAGGGAAAGCACCCATCACTATATATTTATGTATGTATATCTTGCTAATATTATAGTATATATTTGGTAAGTATTGTATGGTTACGTGAAAGGAAAGGTAGTAGTACTTGGAAATAAACAAGTAGTACTTTTTTTTAGGATAAACAAGGGAGTGAAATGTAAGCCCGTCCTGTAGTTAACAAGCTAAGCTAACTTCTGTGGTTTAGGTTCTAAGATGCCCTTTTTGAATGTGATGGTCAGTGGAAAAAATTGTCATTGACTGATTTGGTCAACCCGTTTAAGTTTGAAAATTTAATTCGTTGTTGAACTTTTTAAAATAATTCATGAATTCTTATTTATATTATTATCTTATTTTTAAAGCAAAAAAATTCAAGACAATATTATTTATATTTCTTCATGAACTAATTCAAATTTTAATGCTATATAATAATTATATTTTTATTATTTATCTTACACAATTATATAATAATATTTAATCGGAATAAAGAATATTATTTATTGAATAAATGTCTGGTATTTATTGAAAATGTCTGGTGTTTGATCGGTGTTTCGGGTCAGCAATTTTTGGTCGGTTTACAACTCACTCCTACTTTCAGATATATTAAACCCGCACCTCCAGCTTGCGAGCAAGGAGCTCTCACATCCAAATTGTACTTTAGACTACGTTTATTGGATTCGCTCATTCAATAAATAATTAATTTTTTTCTCATTAAATTATTATTCAATCCAACCCAATCTTTTACCATCTTTATTAATGATCTCATCCAATCCGCTCCCCAAATAAACTATTAATTTATCTCTCATCCACGTATTATCTATAATTTAATTTATGTTTACATAAAAATTGTAATAAATATATAAAATTATGCGTCCATAATTATATAAAGAAAAAAATTAAAATAAAATAACAAAATTAAGATTACAATAGTTGGAATACAAAATTAGAAAGAAATAAATCGAGCTACAAATAGATTCATGAAATAAAAATTACGAATTCAGAAAATACAAATTACATATTTTTATCAAAAGATAATATTAATTATGATATCCAAATAAATAATATCCACTAATATCTATTTCAACAAATTATATTGTGCCACATGTCATTACGATTAGATTAAAATAAAAAGAAAAAAAAGTTTACGATCTCCACTCGGCCGAGCGGATCGGCCCAAAGTACCCCATTTTTCATCTTTTTTTTTATCTGTGGTTTGTCTGGTTGGTTGTGGTGATAGATTGGAATCGATCACCGATAAAGGTGGTCTTATAGGGAAGTAAATGTGTTTCGTACATTTATGCCTATATACAGAAGCAAGTGACCTTGTATTTGTAAAATGAAACTATTCTAATGAGAAGCTCATAATCTCTCCATTTGTTCTGTCTTAATTTCTCGCTTCTCTGTTCTAATTTCAATATAGACTTATCTTACAACGGCATTTCCATTTTTGGCAAATTTTAATGAGCTGATCGGATGGGTGAAAGGAAAAAATGCATAGATGCCATTTGTTTCCAATTATTGCAGTTTAATAAGATGACACCAAATTCTTTGAATAAAATGAAAAAGAACAAAGATGAAATTTTCCTGAATATAAATTTTAAAAAAAAATTCCACATTCATATTTTATTAACTTAGCCTATGACAGTTATGTTGAAAAATTGTCAAATTATGTTATTGATGGGAATATATATTTGTATAAAGGGTTTTATATAAATCATTACCTTTTAAAAATATCAAGATTTTTAATTTTTTTTAAATTAACCTATTTTAAAAACTTATTAATTTATCAAATACTTTTTTTGGAAAATTATCATTGAATATTAATTTGGAGTCTCATTGGTACTACGATCCACTTGCTGCACCATCTTCCGGTCAAAAGCCCAACACCAAAGAGGGGCGACAAGGAAAGCCCACGCCGGACAATAGCCCAAAAGATTCAGACAATAAGAAAAAAATAAGGGGAAATTACCATGGTTTTAAAAAACGACCCGGAGGCCGACCCGGGATTTCTCCCGTCCTCCGGGTCGACCGGTTGGACTAGTCGGACCAAAATTTTTTATTTTTAAATATTTTAAATAATATATATATGTAGGTTAAAATATACTTATTTTCCATAAAAAAAAAGTAGACTTAATTTTTTATCTCTCCACTCTATAAATCTACTTTATTTATTTATTACTTTATAAATTTGTCAAATCAATTTTTTTCCTCGAAAACTACCCAAAAAAAATCAATTTCGCCTATTTTTGTACTAACCGAGTTCGACTGGTCAGGATGGACCTCAAAATCGGCCGGTCTGACCGAATTTGGTCCGGTTAGTAAAAGCCTAAAAACGACCCGGTCTTGTGCCCGTTTCGCGGTCCAACCGGTCGGACCGCATCTTTTAAAACCATGAAAATTACTAATAGTCCCAGGTGTTTGGTCTATTTGGTGCTCACTCACTGTCTTTTAAAAATTGATTAAAATCTTTCCATAGTTTGACAAAATTATACTTTTAGACCCCTCGCTAATGTCAGCAAATATTTTTTCATTTTTTGTTATGAAATTGACAAAAATACCCTTAAAAAAAATGTCGTCAACATCTTCTCCTCTCCATCTCCATCTCCATCTTCAACATCTTCTCTCCCAAATCTAGAAATTTTTTCTCACATCTTTTTTCCCAAACCAAAAAAATACGATGACAGAGGTGGACCTCCCAACCTTTCTCGCTGTATCCCTAGCCATCCTCTTCACCTTCCTCTTCCTCCGCCGCTTCCTCCACCGCTTCCTCTCCTCCTTTTCCTCCGCCGCCCTGTGCCTGGAGTCCTTGCGATAGTATCTTCAGCTCTGACGGTCATCTCTGGTTGGCCCAGCTCAAGCCTGCGCCGCCTCCTCCCTCCTCCCCTCCCTCTCCGACCTCGCCAACCGTGGCGCTGCCTTCGACCTCCAGCTCGTCCTCCAGGAGTTCACGTTCCTCAACCTCTACGAGGTTGCTTTTGGGGTGGACTCCGCCGGGGAGCTGGGGGCGGGGTTCTTCTAGGCCTTCGACGATGCCGTCAAGGTCGCCTTCTCCCGGATGCTTTCCCCGGTGTCGGCGCTCTGGAAGGCCAAGAGGTGGCTCTCTGTTGCTCCAAGAATAGGTTCAAAGAGGCGGTTGGTTACTATAGGGAGGTCGCAGAAATTGAACCCTGAAATCAAAAGTTGAACTCACAGAAATTGGACTGCCAGATGCACGACTTGTCGGTCGACGTCGGGGAACTCAGTGTCCCCCGCGACGTAGTTGTACCCGTTGACGATCTCCCGGATGATTTCTGGGTTTAATGTTGTTGATTGTTGGTGTTCATAAAGATCTAGAGGCAGAGGTTGAAGAATGTAGTTTTTTTTGCAAGGGTATATAAGTCATTTACTAAAAAAAATTGATCGATGACGTCGGATGACATCAGCGAGGGGCCTGAGAATACACTTTTGCCAAATTATGGAGAATTTTTAATCGATTTTCGAAAGACAAGGGGTGAGCACCGAATAGACCAAGGGCTACTAGTAATTTTCCCAAAAAATAAAGGTAAAAATTCATAGACTCTTGCATAGTTACATTACTACTTTTCCAAAAAAAATTACATTACTACTTTGAGGTTTAAAATTGTAGGACTGTGTGATATAAAATTTTCTAATTGTAATTTTATTCTTTGAATAATATTTTCGGGAATAATACCTCTAATAAAATTATAAAAAATTAGGTGTAAGATTTTTTTTTAAATAAATCTAAAAATATGAAAAAAAACTACATCTCTCTTAATATTTTCATATAAATTATTTAATATTTTTCTGATTTCCAATTTTTAGTTTAATAATACATGTATTTTTTTCCCTAAAAAATTATTCAAATAGTGGATTGTTAATTAGATAAACTTTTGTCAATTGATTAAACATTTTTATATCAAAATAGTGATGCGAAAGGACATAAGGCCGCATGATGATTTGAAGAAGTGCAAGTTTAAAACTTTGACATAATTATTGGGATAAAAAATTACCCGTAAAAAAAGCATTTTGGCTAAATTAACGGGACCAAGTAGATTTTTACCAAAATAAATAAATATACAAAAACCGCATCCTCTTATTTTTGGGCTTTTTAATTCGAACCCCCACCCCAAAAAGAGTCCTTGTTTTGTAAGGAGGATCGTTCTCGTTGCCTCTATCTCCCCATAGCTATTTGTTTGGGACACTCTTCGACAAATCCTACGTAGAGGTACTCTCTCTCTCTCTCTCTCTCTCTCTCTCTCTCTATTTTTCTGCAAGATTTTGGCTTTCGTGTGTTGTTTAGCATTGGGATTTCTGGGTTGACCTTGAATTTGTGGTTTGGTTGGTTGTTGCAGGGGATTTTATTCAAAATTAGAAGGGGGGCCCCCTTTTGGTCATTTTAGGGTTTACCTAATTGTTCTATGGAATTTGATCCCTTGGGTTGCAAGAAAAGTGAGATTCTTGAAGGGTTTGGTGGTTGTTGCTTCTCCAAGCAGTTGGTTGTTGATGTTGAGATTTCCCGGTGTCGGTTCATCACTGACCTGCCCCCTGCTTTGATCTCTGAGATACTCGAGTTCCTCGACCCGAAGGAGTTGAGCGTTGTGTCGTGTGTGTCGACTGTCCTGAATAGGCTCGCGTCGGAGAATCGGGTTTGGAAGGAAGCTTACTGTGAGAGATGGGGCCTCCCCGTGGCGGCGGCGGCTCCCCAGCCCTCCCCGGGTCTGGATGCCAGGTCCTGGAAGGAGTTGTTTGTGGAGAGGGAGTTTCAGAGTGGTTCGTTCTTGGGGCGGTATAGGGTCGAGGCTTTGTATGGTCATACTGAGGCGGTTAGGACGGTTTGCCTTTTGGCTCCCGCCAAGCTCATTTTCAGTTCCGGGTATGACTCGGTTGTGCGGATGTGGAATGTGGAAGGTGGGTACTTGATTGCGTCGTCCCGTCCCTTGAAATGCACTGTTCGAGCTATCGCTGCTGATACCAAGCTGTTGATTGCTGGTGGTACTGACGGGTTCATCCAAGGATGGCGAGCAGTTGATGGTGTGCCGCACTTGTTTAATCTGGGGGTTTTGGAGGAGGGCGGCATGGGGTTTAGACTTTGGGAACATGAGGGGCCCATTACGTCTCTTGCCATGGATAGTGCAAAGATCTATAGTGGCTCATGGGATATGACTGTTCGTGTCTGGGATCGTGCTTCGTTGAAATGCATGCAGATTTTCAGGCACAGTGACTGGGTTTGGGCCCTTGCTCCGCATGAGTTTACCATAGTGAGTACATCGGGTTCGGATGTTTACATTTGGAATGCTACCAGTGGGGATCTGCTGACTGTCATCTCCAACGCCCACGCTGGTAATACATATGCTTTGGCTCGATGCCGAACTGGAAGCTTTCTTTTCACTGGTGGAGAAGATGGGGTCATTCACATGTTTGAGATTGTAAATCATGGACCGAAGATTCATTACTTTAAAGTTGCAACTTGGAGTCCTCACACTGGCCCTGTTTACTCACTTGCCTTCGAGTTCCCGTGGCTTGTTTCTGCTTCTAGTGATGGTAAACTATCCTTGGTAGATGTTAGGAAATTGATAAGGAGACGTCAACAAAGTCTAAGAAAGGTTACAACTCGGGCCAAGGGTGCAGCCGATAGTGTCCTCAAGCCACCACAAAGGATGTTGCATGGGTTTAGCCCCAACTTATTCTCAGTTGACATTGGTGCTGACCGCATAATATGCGGAGGAGAGGGAGGTACTGTTAGGATGTTGGACTTCTCAGAAGCATTGGAAATTGAACGGAGGGCTCATGCTCTGAGAGCAATTCGAATGGAGAACCGAATGCAGCGGCAGAAGCTGCAGCTCGAGATGGGTACCAAGGGTGGTCGTGCCGATCAGTGTTCACTTGCAGCTAAGCTGATCCCAGCACACAGAGAAAGAAATGGTGTCTGTCAGAGTAAACGGGGAATGAGCGGCAAGCTGAGGGCATAGCACAAAGTCCACGTTGATTCTTAATACTGATTGGTGTGATTAGCGATTTAGACTCTTCACTATGGCTAGTCTGACACTATTTTATCTCTTGTTCCTTGTCTACCAAAAAAATTTGCGATGTTCCGTTGTTCTAAGCATGTTTAAAGTTGCTTGTTTAATTTCTAATGCAACTAATTTAGAAATCTCTTTCATAATAACCATGAGAGAGACTGAGAACCTACAGTTTCTTAGTTGCATGCATATCCGCAGTAGTTCCGAGCGAATTACGCAGAGTGCCCAAGATTTGTAGTTTTCGAATGATGGTGCCTCTTCCTGCAAGCAATGTGGTTGCAGGAAGAGGCACCATCATTCGGAAAACTGCAGTCTGCAGATCTTCGCCTTGTATGGTTCACCCGAAAGATAAATAGCAGATAAAAAGGACTAAAAGGGTGCACTAGGAATACGTATTTCCTTCGATAGTGCGCTCAAACTCAGATCTTTACATAAAATTTCATGTGGGTTTGAGCCAACTCAACGATTTTCCTCGTGTTTTCTTTATTCGGGAAAGCAACAGATCCAAAATTGCAGATCGTCTGTGGGGTTAGTCTGCAGACAACGTGCTTTCCATCAAACGAACATGCTGCAGGCGCTAACTTGCTTCACTGCCCTCAGAAGGGCTATCGGCATCTGCTTTGGATTCAGAGTCCTCTGTTTTGGTCTCGGCTTCCGCTTCCGCTTCCTCGATTTTCGTCACTCGGAACATTGCCAGATGGATATCCCCTTGATACGAAAGAGCGAGATGAGCAAGCGATACAAAGATCCTTTGAAATGTTGCGAGTTCGTAACAATAGACACAGATAATGAAAGTAGACAAAGTACCAAAAGTGATGCAACTTCCGGGGGGTACGGAGACGATGGCGCCAGGTCTAAGTCTTGTCGTGTCGATGAACGTCCCGTTCGTGCTGTCCAAATCACAGATCAACAAATCTCCTCCCCTTTTCTGTATGCGTGCATGCAGTGCAGACACTGGTGTTTAACAGGAAGTAGCAGCAACTCATTAACCCCCACAAAAACCAAATGCAGCCTTTATATCCATATCTCAAATTTGCACAAGGAAGCTCAACAAACAAGTACCTGTTGCTACTGGAATCACCATGTCAGCTTTTTCTGGGAGGCGACCAACAGTTACCACATTCTAAACATCATTGAAACACCAAGTCAAACAGTTTTGAGGTAAGAACAATACTGATGGATGCATCATCATCTTGATATGCAGGCTTGGCGTACTCACCGAAACGATTTCGAATGCGTCTGGCATTTTGACCTCATATCCTATGTGCTTAGAGTCTCCATCACCTGCATACACACAGATCATGATCCAAGGGAACAGGACAGAGGCTTTGATGAAACTGGTACTCACAATTCCCAGTTACTATGTTGCACAAATATGTCTGTGTGCCTAAAACATTCTATACATTGGCAGCTGACCCTATGTTTGGTTGTAAAAGAATTCGGATTTCATTTATAAATGAATTCTATAAAAAAAAATTGCATGTAGGAGTTCATTTACAAAATCACCTTAAATAAATTCCTAATTCATTTGTAAAAATTATTTCTTGTTTAGTTGTCATTGGAATTTATCTGCAAATTTTATCTAGTCTATTGGAATTCCTAATTCATTTGCTCTAGTTATATTGAATTCACACAACTTAAATAGTGGGATTTGCAAATGAATTCCACAAATGAAATGAAATCCTAATCCAACCAAACATAGCCTTAACTTCACAATCACTAATTCTTAACTCAACACAATTAGTTTCACACAAAACGTCTCTTCCGTCAATCTTCATTCCATTTTTCACAAGTTCTCCACTCGAAAACTTGTTTAAGAATATCCAAGTCTTTTGCTACCCGGACAAACCAAAGTTAGCAATGCACCTACAATATTACTTACCATATTGGAGCATATCATTTTTCGTTTGTTATCTGCTATCCGCTATCTACCAAACAATTTTTGCTACACAGACACCAAAATATACAGACCTACTGGTTCGAAGAGCCATCTATCCTGCACACCACCAGCACTGGCCGTGCTTCCGGCTGCTGAAGCATGCGCAACGCCATGGCCGCGGTTCCTTTTCGATCGAGCTCGAATACCGAGTCCATGTCTCCTGCAACTCCTGAGGCAGCTGATGGAACTTGGGCTGCAAGTAACAATGGTGGATTTGCAATGTACAAATCCTGGCAACTGATGAGATGCTGATGAGCAGCCAGCAGGAAGCTTGATGTGGGAAAGTGGAGACTTGAACATTATTATGTCCATCTCAATTCAGTTTTACTGTATGCTTTGTTCATAAGTTATGTGATAAAGATATATAATAAGTTTTTTTTGGTTAATACTGATCGATATCCGGACACTCGTTGTGCCGACTATTCTAGGTTCGAGTCGGGGAAGAATTTAGAATGGTAGTAGTGTATGTGGATAGCTGGTTTTTGTGGTTGAAAGGAGGTCCGGTGGAAGTATGTGGCAACCATTTAATGCCTTGGAAAGAATCTGGTTATCCTTTCCTTGACCCTTTTAGATTGTACGAGAAGCATAATATTTTACTTGCTAGATACATTTTTTACCAACCCAATTTCTATGATGTACCTTCCAGAAAAAAAATATGTTGTTAAATAGTGAGATGGTGGAAGCAAGAATTAATCTGAATAATGTTTTTAAGTACGATAACCTCTTATTGGAATGAAGTTTTGGTGAGTAGTAAGCCATGAAATACGGAATGTGGGTGTTTTAATTTTTCTTTTGGAACGTAAATTTTTGGACATCTTTGAATTTGTATTTACGGGTAAATGTCTTTTGACTGTGGGTATTTTAATTAATATTTTTATTTAAAAAAATTTGCAGTAAAAAATATATTTTGCATATAGGTATATAGTGGAAATAAGACATATTTTGAAGTATTAAATTAAAAGGTAAATTCCATATTAATGGAAAAAATTGCAGTGACAAATTTTATGAATTAATTATTGGGGGATATAAAAATGATTACGTGAAGATTAACTTGATATGCGAAGGACCTAATTGCAATAAAACTGAAGGATAAATGTATCAAAGATAATTTAGCAATTACTAAATTGGAGCAGCCGGCAAGTGGCAGTATAATTTATATATTTTTGGTTTATACTATTTTGATAAAACTCTTATAACAAGTATTTAATACTGTTGTATTTTCAAAAATTTGAACGCAAAACCTAATTAAGCTAAAACAACATCATCACTAATTGATATGAGTATTTATTGGTGAGAATGAAATATACTTTGGTGGTGACAATAAAATATACTTATGTAACGTGAATATAATTTTTTAAGCTTAATTCCATCCTTTTGTCAAAATGAAATGCTTTGAGCCCTCGGAAAAAGAAAAAAAACCAATAAGTTGAAATGTCTTAAGCATGAAGCAATCAGACCTAAGGGGCTTTCTTGTTTGAAGCCCAAGTGGGTTCGAAGGCGACTGGGCTCAACTGGTCGCTCTAATCGATGCCTCAAACATGGTCGACGCCTCCAAATGGTCCATTTATTTGGTAAACTGGTCGAGCTTCTCTCACGGTCGACTATTGCTTCGTGATGGTCGACCATTTCTTCCTGATGGTTGACTGGTCTACCATTGCTTCGTGATGGGCGATCATAGTTGGTTGACTGATCGACCGGTAATTTCAAACGGCTTTTTTACACATTTACACTCCAAATTGGAAGACACCATAAGCTAAACAGTTGTAAATTATTGGCTTACTGTTGATAATATTTTTTAGTAGGACATAGTGAAATTAATTAAGAACAGGTCTGAAGTGGTCGTCACAAGAACAATTGCGAAGAGGGGGAGAAAAAAGAATAATGGCTAGAAGAACAATAGAACGTCAAAAAGATCCTTAGACGTTTGATCCAAGGGAAAGGGAGAAAAAGTGAAGATAAAAAAATTTGGATAGTTGTACCCGTGTGGGTGGGGGTGGAATTGGGTCCGGAATGGGCCCATTCCGAACCGTTTGAACTGAAGGACACGCGGGGACTTTTTTGCAAAAAGTTAAAATCCGGAGACAAAAATAAAAAAAGCTCGCGCGGCAGGAGATCACCAACATGCCATTATCGCTAACTGGACATGTCATTATCGTAGCACGCACGCCATTATCAATAACTGAGTTTGCCGGTGTCATAACAGTGACATGTCATTATCGGTCCTTCAGTCCAAACGGTTCTGAATAAATTCTTTACTCCGGACCCAATTCACTGCCGTGTTGGTGTATTGGGGAATGTCCGTCTTACATTGAAAAACCTATGACCTTTATATAAGCATCTAAATAACAACTAGATAAAAACGAGAAACTAGAAAGATAATCTCTAAAAAAATACCTATAAATAACAAGTCTAACAATTATCTCTAAAAAAAACCTATAAATAACAAGTCTAACAATTATCTCAATAAAAACATAAATCTCAAAACAAGAGATAAAATTAAACTCATACGAGGTAAAGTCCGGCTGAGATGTAAATTTTGAGATTCAACACTTGCACATCAACTTGAATCCCCCCAATCCGACTTCGGAGTAAAAAATTATGACTTCTCTACTAAAATTCGTCGACTCATAAGGCGATGATGCTAGACTGAGTCAGCTATCTCATCAAGGTGGTCAACTACAGTCAAAGATTGCTTCAAAATGAATGTCTTGGTCGACCCCGAGCCCAATACATGCTAACCTAAAATGAGTCTTGAACAACCGAACGGGACACACGGCGAGGGGGAGGCTTTTCTTCATATTTTTCAATATATGTTTCATTTTAGTATTAGACCACGAATTACAAATGTCTGAAAAAGCTCGATTACCTGACTTTTACTTCTTTTTAATTTCTTGATGGCTTAAAAGATGCTATTGAAAATCCCGGTCAAGATCCCTGTGATCCAATCTTTCTTCCGGTGCCCAATGGTTAAACATTGCAGTTCAAATATGGATCCAATCCATCCCATTATTTTATTTTAGTGGATCCTCAAACAAAAAGAGTTTGTATCAGTTTTTCTCTTATGCCTTTCTTCGTTCATCGGTCGGATCTGGTACATTGAAACCCATGGGTATGGGCCCGAATCAAGATATTGCATAAAAAGCATCTATATAACCCCGAGCAATAACATGATGAACCAATAAGTCTCCTGGCCCTACTCGTGGGATCCGGGCGGTCCGGGGGGACCAGAAGGAGCACCTCTGGTGTACCAGTTATCATACCAACAATATGTTCCCTATGGTAATTGGTTTGTGCAAGATGAAAGTCTCATGCACGATTTTGAATGAGCGAAAGAAGTGAGGAATCCTCTTTTGAGCTCCTTCTTCATTTACTCATTTAATCAATGTTTTTGAATCGTAGCGGGTATAGTTTAGTGGTAAAAATGTGACTCGTCCAACCCAAAAAAATCCTAATGAACCATCCTGATGAAATTGAGAGTACAATTTTAACTATTTGTTGGTCAAACTCGGAATATTATTATAAATGTCTCAAATTACAGCTGCCTTCTTCTTATTCATGGGCTCCCAATTTTGACTTTTGGCTGGTCCCACACCCCGTAGACTAATCAATCAAGTAATATCTTCAGCTTCTTCATTGATTCTCCTCTCTCGTCTCCACCTAATTCATTTGCATATATGCCCTTCTCCCCCAGAGAGAGAGAGAGAGAGAGAGAATGGAGGGGTTTCACTCTCATCGGTCGGAAATGATCAGCTTGGCCGTGGCCGCCGTTGCCATCGGCGCCGCCACTGCCTACTACTTCTACACCACCCGAAAGTCCGACCCCGAAGGTACCTACCACTTTCCCATTCTCAAAGTTACCGACGTTTCGTCGGTAGGATGCCAATGGATCCTATCCGATTTCTCATGCGTCGGTTGTTCAACTCCGTCCAATGTCGTATAAAGCTCCGGGTTTAGAACAACCCGTTTTTTTCTTTTTGTTTGTTTCTCTTCTAGTGTAGTTGTTGGGCTACTTTAAAGTTTCGATTTTTATGGGTCTTTCCGGTTTCCAATTTGACCTCAAGAAGTTGGGATGGGAGTTCTATGACTTTTTTTTTTGGTGAATTGTATTGTGAGTCGAGCACTCTCGGGCCCCGGACGAGGTACTAGCGTAACTGTTGATATGAATTGGTGCAAGTTAAGGTGTGAGGTTGTTACTTTAAAAAAGGGGTCTTTAATGTCGTTGGTTAAGAGAAGGAGAGGATTGCTTGAAATGTGATTTGCAGAAACATGCTCGAGTCTATTCCTTTTCGAAAATGAAATCTGTAGAGTCGTCAGAGAATGACATTTGCAGAGAACAAGCTCGAGTCTCTCCCTTTTTGAGAATGAACATTGCGACGAATCTTCGATCTTTCGTACTTGTTCGTTTGAAACTCTGAAAATTTGATGTTGGTTTAGCTGAATTTCATACGCAGCATTTGATAGAGCATCACATGGCTCTGTCTCAGATGTAATGGAGCTCTTTTCCTTATTTATTTATTGTGGCAAGATCATTGCTTTGGTGCTTAAGAAGCAGATTCTGCTTACTTGTTTGCCTTACCGAAGATTTTCTTTTTCTCTGTTTTTATTGTTCTTCTGCTATTTTTCTGTTGAATGCCACTTTTGAACGATAATATTTGGTGTCCGGTGTCCACTTGAGCAGTAATAGTTGAAGTCCTACTTTCGTTAATACACTCCGTAAGTGTACTGATTCGTTGTATGTGGAATTGTACTGGCATTTGATATGTTCTTGCAGGCTGCCTGGACCCTGAAAACTTCAAGGAGTTCAAATTAGTTAAACGTATCCAGCTGAGCCACAACGTCGCCAAGTTTACGTTTGCCCTTCCCACGCCGGATTCAATTTTGGGTCTCCCGATTGGGCAACATATGATTTGCAGGTTGATAGGAAGTTTTACTTCATTATTACTTTGTCCAACTTGTTGTTTGTGTTTACGCTGCACCCTTCTTATCTGCCGTTTATTGGTTGCATTATGGTTTGTCAAGCTAATATCTTGGTTCACTGTTGTTCTGTGTAGAGGAAGAGACAGTCTTGGTGAAGACGTTGTCAAGGCTTATACTCCAACGACGCTGGATTCAGACCTCGGACACTTCGAATTAGTTATAAAGGTTGACAAAACCAAAGTACTGTTTTTGGTATCTTTCTATTGGCTGTGTGTATCTTGGCGTCCTGATTCTGGCTCATCTGATTAGATGTATCCTCAAGGAAGGATGTCCCATCACTTCCGCGAATTGCGTGAAGGGGATTATTTAGCAGTGAAAGGACCAAAGGTATTTTTTTTTCCTCTCGTGTTTTTGATCATGTTTCGTATTAATCCGCTCCGGTCCAAAATCTCTTTGAGCATGTCTTGTTTATTTTCTTGTTGGCTATTCTTATCACTATAAGCATGCACTAAATTTGATATTTGCTCAATCTTCTTATCTTATGCTGATAATTTTTTCCCTCCTTTCTGATGTTTACAGGGTCGGTTCAAGTATCAGCCAAATCAAGTTCGAGCTTTTGGAATGCTAGCTGGAGGAACAGGCATCACTCCAATGTTTCAAGTAATCATTCAGATCTTACTCATAACCTGTCAACTCCGAAATTCATAATCTGATTGTGTCTGCTTCTGTTCCTTTTGTCGGTTTTTCTCAAGGTGGCTAGAGCAATATTGGAAAACCCGAAGGACAAAACCAACTTAAGTCTCATCTATGCAAATGTGACCTATGAGGATATTCTTTTGAAGGTAAAGAAATTCTCCCTTCTGCATTATGTTTCCTTGTGTTTGTGTCACGACAGGAATACAAATGTATAAAGCGTGACTCGATTATGTAAATACGGGTCTGGTTTTGGTTATGTCGGCTGCATGAGTGCAGGATGAGCTGGATAGTCTCGTGGAGAATTTTCCAACCCGCATCAAAGTTTACTATGTTCTAAACCAGGTGCCATATCTCTCATAATCTCATGGTTGTTTATCCAACTTGATGATTTAGCTGTGTGATTTTCGAAGTACTTAAATCTGAGATGTTGTCTGCAGCCGCCTGAAGGATGGACTGGTGGCGTCGGATTCGTATCAAAAGAAACGATCCAGGAACGCTGTCCCACTCCTGCACAAGATGTTAAGGTGATCTTCATCCCTCTGATGTATCTGCTACACTCATTTTGCTGTGACATTAACTGGATCTCTCTGCCAGATGCTCCGGTGCGGACCACCGCCAATGAACAAGGCCATGGCTGCCCACCTAGACGCCATCGGATACACGCCAGAGATGCAGTTTCAGTTCTAAGTGGAGCTCCTTTGAACCTCATAATTCTTCCTCGCCTAAAGAAGCAAGATTCTGTTGGTTCATTCATAATTCAGTTGAAAGACAGCAAATAGATGATTGTTTCTCCATTGGAACTATACTTTATATAATTTATATAGTTCCACAATTTAGATTTTTAAAATAAGACTGAATGTACTAAATTTTATGTTGTTATCATATTCATCCATACACGACATTAATACATATCATGTTGCTTTTAATTCTCACTTTAATGCATTTATTGCATGTTAACATGCCTAGACAGCCATTTGTCCAAGTTTGGGTGTTCGGGTCGGGTAGAATTTTAAATGATATTATTTTTGTCCAGTGATGTCACTTCTCATTTTGTCTACAATCTACTTGCTAATAGTAGTTATTTCTAATGTTTGGCTTACATAGTGTCATTTTATTCGATGTTTGAACATAATAATAGATATAAGTTGTCTGTCTGATGTTAGTATCTACTATTTAGAGAATACTGATAGTAACAAAAATCCCTCAAAATATATTAGAAAATGCATTCATGATATCAATCCCAAAAAAGAATATTAACACTAAGTGTAACTAGAGAAAAAATTCCATAAATTAATACTCGAAAAGTTTACAACCTAAAAATAATCTCATTCTCTAACTAGTTTTAAATGTAGTAATTTAAATATATTAATAAGATAATAAATTTTAAGATGACCTTTATGTAAATATATGGTCTCGTCAATATCATGGATTAGTAGTTCTGTAACATGATGAACATGACAAGTAACATTTATTAAAGAAATTTAGTGTTGTTTATTTTTTTCTTAATATTTAAATATATAATGAGTTCTATAATATAACAATAGATTAATGGATTCTATAATAGTACCAATTAGATGTATTCCTCTCTTCTCAATTGTTAAACTTAAAATTTGTAAATGAGAAGCAACATTAATAATTGAAGTCAAAACTTTGAGGTTCAGCATAATTCAAAATTAACGGATAAGATAAATAAAATTTTCAATGTTAGATCGACTATTGTAAATATTGTATATTTTTTATGAAATAGTTAATTTCAGGAAAAAAAATAACTGATAAGAGGATGCTATTTAAGAATAAAATCTTTTATAAATACATGTATCAATCTAGTAGATTTTATTACCATGCTAACTCGAACATGAATTAATCAATTATGTTACTATCTAGATACAAAATAGTAATTTATTGATATCATATTTGATATATTTTGATTAATTAAAATATAATAAAATCTGGTGACGAAAATAAATTATGTTGGGCCCGTCATAAATTAAAAATGACGAAACCTAACAATCGAATATCAATTTTTGTTTTAAAGTAAATTGTATCAATCTCGGTATTCACAGCCTACAAGGTGTTGAGATTGTGTTAGTGAATCTCGTTAAAATTTTACCATGATAAAAATTATAAGAAAAAAATCACAATAGAAAAAAATATTCCAATAAAAAAATATCGACGTTAGCATCGGTTCCACACCAAATTACGCCCAACTAATTACAAAGGTTCCAAGGCCCCGTGAATTAAGCAGCAGAAGCACATCTTGATTCTGAAATTGTGAAGAACGCCCAGAATCGAATATCTAATTATATCCTTCAATAATACATATGTGATATGTACCAAATTTTAAAAAAATATACGAAGTTATATATACCCCGTTCTCAAGGATTTCGACCAAATATAAAAACTTGACTTAATTACAGATAAATACTTGTGTTATTTGAGGTTAGCTAAAAAGTACCTAAGTTCTAGAAATTACCAGATCAGTACCATGCGTTGTTCTCTGTGCTAAAATTGCGATGAAATGCCAAAATACTATTCAAAGTACAAATTTTCTGAATTTAATCAAATATTAATATGCGGGCATTTAGTTCAGCGGTACAAAAATTTATTAATTTAAGAAGGTCTAGAATTAAAATTCTGACGTGGTGTATAAATCTTTCCAAAAAATAAAATATTAATATAAAATTTAACTAGATAAAATTAAAAAAGTCATATATATATCAATATAGTTTTATTTTTTTTAGAAAATATATTTATAAATTTTGGTGGGAACGAAAAATTTGAATAAGGGTGTTTTCGTCATTCTAGATAATTGTGCAAAACTTATCAAAAAAAAGATAATTTAGCAATACATATACCTTTTTTTTTTATAAACGAGGGGCAAATGATCATCTAACCTTTTTCATCACTGAATGTGTACAACTATTCGAGTACATTTAGGTAAGCTAACTCTAATAAGATCATAACAAAAAAATTGTCAGGGCGTGCTTGGAGAACACATCAACGATACGATTATCCTCCCGTTAGGTATGTTGTAGTTGAATCTCCCAGTCACAAGCCAGTATCTCCCGACTTTGGTGAATAAGGACCGCGGAAGGTCACAACCAACATTGCAGCCAACACACAGTATAAGTCACCGAGAAATCCACCTCCACCTGTACTCTTCGAGACCTAACAGTTTTCAGAGCTATGATACTTTTATACTAGTCTCAAATATTATAGGTCCTTATATGCAATTTACCCTAAAAATTTTAATACCTTCCAAAGAAGCTTGACCTGTACTCTCCCCGGCGGCCTCTAACCCCACCCACGGTGCAGCCATAAAAAGGTAACATTTTTCCCGTTTTGCCCCTATAAGCATGCTCCTACAGACAAGACAACCTCAGAAGCTGTACTTGAACTTGTCTCCGCCGCCGCCAGTTCCCTTGTGGGTTTCTCTTATTCTTCATAGGAAATAGAAAAACCCTAAATTATCCGCCGCCCAATTTCCCTAACCCAATAAAGGTCCAATCTTTTTGGTGTTTCCTTCTCTGTTTCTTTGTAAAGATAGGATCTTTTGTTGTTGTTCGTTAAAGGGTATTGAATTGCAATGGCCATGGATGGTTTTGATGCTGGGATGATCCGTAACATATGTATTTTGGCCCACGTTGACCACGGGAAGACCACGCTCGCCGACCACCTCATCGCGGCCAGTGGCGGCGGCGTGCTCCACCCGAAGCTCGCCGGGAAGCTGAGGTTTATGGATTACCTCGACGAGGAGCAACGGAGGGCGATAACGATGAAGAGCTCTTCGATTGCTCTTTGGTTTAGGGACCACTCGATCAACCTCATTGACTCCCCTGGCCATATGGACTTCTGTAGCGAGGTCTCGACGGCTGCGAGGCTGAGCGATGGCGCGTTAGTCCTCGTGGACGCGGTCGAGGGCGTGCACATTCAGACGCACGCCGTGTTGCGCCAGTCTTGGATCGAGAAGCTCAGCCCGTGCTTGGTGATCAATAAGATTGATAGGTTGATATCCGAGTTGAAGTTGACTCCCATGGAAGCCTACACTCGGCTGGTGAGGATTGTTCTTGAGGTTAATGGGATTATGAGTGCCTACAAGTCGGAGAAGTATTTGTCGGATGTTGACTCGATTCTTGCTGAGCGTGCTCGGGATGTGGATGATGAGAATCTCGAGTTTATAGAGGATGACGAGGAGGATACCTTTCAGCCCCAAAAGGGGAATGTGGCGTTCGTTTGCGCGCTGGACGGATGGGGTTTTACTATCAAAGAGTTTGCCGAGTTCTATGCTTCCAAGCTCGGGGCGAAAATAGAAACTCTTCAGAAGGCATTGTGGGGACCCAGGTATTTCAATCCGAAAACGAAAATGATCTTTCAGAAGAAAAAAGCCGATGGAGGGAGTAAGGCTCAACCTATGTTTGTGCAGTTTATCCTTGAGCCACTCTGGCAGGTTTACCAGTCTGCTTTAGAGCCAGAAGGAAGCAAAGCTTATCTACAGAAACTTATCGATTCCTTCAAGCTGAGTGTACCCAATCGTGAGCTTCAAAATAAGGATCCAAAAGTTGTTCTTCAAGCTGTTATGAGTCGTTGGATTCCTTTGTCTAATGCGATTTTATCAATGGTTGTGAGGTGCATGCCAGACCCAGTTGCTGCTCAAACTTTCCGTATTTCTCGCCTGATTCCTAAGCGAGAGCTTTTGCACTCGAGTGTCGACCCTGATGTTGTTGATGAAGTAGAGCTTGTACGGAAGTCTGTGGAAGTTTGCGATTCCCGGCCTGAAGCACCGTGTGTTGTTTTTGTATCCAAGATGTTTGCTTTGCCAACAAAACTGCTACCTCAGAGGGGTCCATATGGTGAGCTATTGAGCAATTCTAGGGATGAAAATGGGACAAATGAATCAGATGAGTGTTTCCTGGCATTTGCAAGAATCTTTAGCGGGGTTCTCAACTCCAAACAGAGAATCTTTGTGCTTTCTCCATTTTATGACCCGCTAAGGAGTGATACGATGCATAAGCATGTTCAGGAGGCTGAGATACAGTCCTTGTACTTGATGATGGGTCAAGGTTTAAAACCCGTGGCCTCAGTGAAAGCGGGAAATGTCGTGGCAATCCGTGGCCTTGGCCAGCATATCTTGAAAAGTGCAACTCTTTCCTCAACATTGAACTGTTGGCCATTCTCAAGCTTGACATTCCAAGTGTCCCCAACTCTCAGGGTAGCAATCGAGCCGTCTGACCCAGCAGACATGAGCACTCTAATGAAGGGCTTGAAGCTTCTGAACCGTGCAGATCCGTTGGTGGAGGTCACTGTTTCTTCCAGAGGGGAGCATGTGCTTGCTGCAGCAGGAGAGGTTCATCTCGAAAGATGCATCAATGATTTGAGGGAGCGGTTTGCAAAAGTGAGCATTGAAGTCTCCCCGCCTCTTGTTTCCTACAAGGAGACCATCGAGGTAGATGCATCAAATCAATTGGATTCTCTTAAACCGTTAAGCAAGAGCTCTGCATATGTCGAGAAGACGACAACAAATGGAAGATGTGTTGTTCGTGTACAAGTGACGAAACTTCCCCCTGCACTAACTAGGGTGCTTGATGAGAGTGCTGACATGCTCGGAGATATGATTAGTGATAAGCTGGTGCAGACTCATAGAATAGTGGGAAGTCATGGATCAAGTGGCGTGGATAATGAAAATCCAAAAGATACAATCAGAAACCGCATGATGGATGCTGTAGAGACTAGCTTCTCATCATCTACTGAGAATGAAATGGAACGAATCGAAAAGTATAAGATCAAGTGGCAGAAGTTTCTAAGGAGGATATGGGCACTTGGTCCGGCGCAGGTCGGCCCTAATATACTGTTCACTCCATCTCCCAAGCCCCAGAATGATGACTTGTCTGTACTGATTGCGGGTTCTCCTCTTGTTTCCGAGAAATTGGGGTTGGTTGATGGAAGCAGTTCAAATGACGTGGGCGATTGTAGTCGCCGAGAAGCCATGCAGCCGTTACTTCTAGAAGCAGAAACTCTCCAAAACAGCATTGTATCTGGATTTCAACTAGCTACTTCGGCTGGCCCCTTGTGCGATGAACCGCTATGGGGATTGGGATTCGTTGTTGAGGCCTACTTAAATCCTCTGGCTGAGCAGTCTGATACGTCTGAATCGAACCAGCTAACCGAGCGCTACGGTATCTTAGCGGGACAGGTTATGACTGCTGTCAAGGATGCATGTAGAGCAGCTGTTCTGCAAAAGAAGCCCCGGCTTGTCGAAGCCATGTACTTTTGTGAACTGAATACTCCTACTGAATACTTAGGTCCGATGTATGCGGTGCTTAACCGGAGACGTGCCAGGATATTGAAGGAGGAAATGAACGAAGGCTCTCCGCTCTTCACGGTTCATGCATACGTCCCTGTCTCGGAAAGTTTCGGTTTCGCTGACGAGCTTCGAAGATGGACTTCAGGGGGTGCAAGCGCCCTCCTTGTTCTTAGTCACTGGGAGGCACTAGCCGAGGACCCTTTCTTCGTTCCGAAGACCGAAGAGGAGAAAGAAGAGTTTGGAGATGGTTCTAGCGTTCTCCCCAACACCGCAAGGAAGCTCATCGACGCCGTGAGGCGGCGCAAGGGCCTGCCCGTGGAGGAAAAAGTAGTGCAGCATGCGACCAAACAAAGAACCCTGGCTAGGAAAGTTTAGTGATCTACAAGAGATGTGCTTATTTAAGTGCAGAGGATCTCTCTCTTTGTTTAGATTATACCTTTTTTTTTCATGATTACGAAGTTTAGTAATCCTCTGTTTCTTCTCAAGTTTTGATCTTCTGTACAAGATTGATAATTTTCCGGACAAGTTAATATTGCACATTTGAAGTGAAAGATCTGTCTAATAAATCAACTAAAAAAAATCACACAAAAAAAGTACGAATCATTAGCAAGAAATTGGAAGAATCTCATATCGTTGAGTTCAGTGGATGTTGAACTTGAATGGTCTGATATATCTTCATGAACTTGAATGGTCTGATATATCTTCATGAACAGAAATATATGTCTATAGATTCACAGAACAGTGTGTGTCTGCTTAATAACAATGATGAGAGAGACGCTATCACCAAAAACTGTTAACCCCAGAATCGTTTCGATCGCTCGTTCGAGAACTTGATCACCAAGGATGAACACTCGTACACGTTGGCAGTCTTATATAAAGGCCTCACATGTCGTCCCTGCTTCTTTTCTGCCCTTGAAAAAGCATTTTCATCTTCTCTGCAGCACTCAGAGACCCGAGTTCTTCTATTTTTCCGGATTGCTGCAATATATCCGTTTCCAACACCATGATTTCAGCTTCTTTAAGGTCAGAGTTGAACACGTTCTGTTGATATTCGATAATCATGCTCCCGATTTCGGTCGTTCCGTTCTTTATGATCTCCGAGAGAGCTTCTTTCTCTTGCACTATCCTGTGAAGTGTAATTTCCTTGTCCTTCACAGACTTTGACACCGCACGTCTGTCCGCTTCCATGGCTTGAATTTCACCCTCTATCTTTCTGGACTTCTTTTTCAACTCATCAAGTTCTTCTGTCAGATGGCCAAGCTCCTCGCGGGTCTTATTGATCTCAGTTTGAAGCTTTGTCTTCTCTTCCGCAGACTTAAGCAAGTCGGTCGCAGCTCCATAACGCCAGTTTATCCTCGAGTTGTCAGCATTCTCAACATTATCAATCGGATTAAGGACCTTTTTAGCCTCCTCTTCTTGCCTTCGGTTTTCGTCCTCAACTCTGGATTTCAGAAAGCCGAGCTTGTTTCTCAATTCTCTGTGAGATAGTTGAATCTTCTGCATGGCAGCCTCAACCTGACCTTTGCTGGCCTGAAGACGTGCCAATTTTAGGCTTTTGTGGTCCATGAGAGAACGACAATCATTGAGTTTGTCCCTCTCTCGAGCTTCAAGCTGCTCAAAGGTTCCAACCGAAGACAAAAGGCGTGATTGAGAAACTCGTAGTGCCGATAACTTCTCATACGACACAGCTGCTCTTTCATGAATTTCTGAAGACATTAGTTTGTAACATCTCAACTCTTGCCCGATCTCCTCGAGCGCTTTTTCCATTTGTTCGTGCAGAAGTTTATCAAATGAATCTTCAATATGGCCCAATACTTTTTGAGCCTTGGCATAATCCTGAAGCTTGTTCTCTGCCAGTTTGAGTTTTGCTTCAAGCACAAGTGAATCTTCTGGAACATCTGTAACTTCGATATTCAGAGGTTCGCTTTCACCCAACTTCTTGTCAACTTTCGCTGACTTCCTTTCATCAGAAACGATTCCACTTCCTCGCCTCCCTTCAAATTGCACAAGGCATTGATCAAACTGATTGTGTGCACTCAGATCAGATCTCACATCAGATAATGCTCGGCTCTGCGTCTCCAGATGCTCAACATGGAATCCTGAAGGCAGCAGAGAGGCCTCCTCGAAATGAATTTCGGAGTTGACATGACCAGGAGTCACGCAATACTCGTTATGTTCCCCCTCGGCTATAATAAGCTTCTCTCCGCATCCAAGTTGTTCTCTAACAACCGTTCTACTCCTTTCAGCAGAGGATAGCATTCTTTTGAACTCGTCCCTCTCAAGCATAGCTTGTTCATATAAAGCCAACAACTTGTCATTCTCCTCGTGCATTTCTTGAAGCTCGTGCTCCAGGTTTTCAACTGCAAGTTTCATCCCAATCTCTTTTGATTCAGCAATTTCGGGGAGCTCAACTTCCATGTCACTCATTTCATCCTTTTCACTTATGCTCATATCTCTGGATCTACTTGCAGAAGCTGCTCGTTCATACATTTGAATGATGCTATTTTTCTCCTCGATTGCTTCTTTAAGTTTTCCCAGCAAAGTGTTGTTTTCTTCAGTGTAAGCTCTGAGCTTCAACTGCATGTCATCATTCTCTTTAGACAAAGTAAAAGCTCTATGATGAGCTTCAGCTTCACTTTGACTTGCTGCAGCTATAGCATCAACCATTGTTTTGAGCTCCAATTGATCATTAGAACCGACTGATGTATCACCTGCCAAAGAAGGCAGCTGAATCTGCTGTAGTCCCCCGTTAGTTGCTCGAGAAGATCTCTCTTCTTGAAGCTCCACTACCAGATCATGGACATGCCTAAATAATTTTGGTAGCAAGAATTAGTTGATAGTTTGAAAAAAAAACATATTTCAAAATTTACATCTCCAATAAATAAGACTGGTACAATATCCAGAAAGGCTGACAGTATGTATATAGAAAGGAAAATAAGCTACCTCTCCAAGTTTTCTTTTTCTGCAAGGCATATATCCAACTGCTTCCGGAGAGTGTCAATTTCAACCTAAAATAGAGTGAAACCATTGGAAGAACTGTAGGAAATAAAGGGCAATCCAGAATGATAAACAAAGATTCTGTACCCAAGAAGAAACTTACCTGCATAATAAGGAAGTCGTTCTCTTGTTTGATTGAAGAGCGCCTAGGTGATCCTGAGCCCTATATTAAGGCGATTTTTATTAAAACATACTCGAAGTTGAAGCTATACAGGAGCTCTAAACGAGACAAAACATTGTGCCGGTATAATTAGCAGTTGGTTAATTTGTTTGTTGCATTATAAAGCCATATAATTGATAGCACCTGAATAACCAGTGAGCAATAGGCGATGACGAAACTTCTGAAAATTCCATGTAAATTCAATGTTAAAGTTCAAAACTATGTAGAGTGGAACTGAAAATTCTTCTTATTAAGCAAAAAGGATTGAGGACCTTTATCAGGTGAAGACTGAATTTACGTGTGTTTTGCAGGAAGAAGGAACCAATCAAGTTATTTCCCTAAACATATCTGTCACCATCCTACTTTAGAATTGGTCACAATTTGAACAGAATTCACTTCCTTTCACTCCAACGAAACATAGAAACAGAGCATTTAAGCATATTCATTCCTTTATTGCCGTGGGTCATTTACAAATGGGATACAAGAGCAGCAAGAATATTGTGCCTCTGCACTAACTAGTTGATCCAAGACTGGTCAAGATCGGTTATCTACGGTGCCAAATATGATCTTCCAAACACAGTAAAATGTGCGTACACCATCTAACAATTGACTCTAGTGCGAAATACATTCATGCACCATGTTCCTTATCTAATGTTATCTAAGGAACATTAGATAACATTTGGGGATCAATTATTAAATACCAGAGAGCAGAACTAGTGAACTCGGCTTACCTGAGTAGAAACTAACAGATCATCATCAGCATCTAACCTCATCTCCGATTGATGCATCAGCTTCCAATCAAGAGCTTCTAGCAGCTGCACGTTTTTGCAAATCCGTCAATTTCATGAGGAGAATTATTCCATGTAAAACAACTAATATACAGATGTCTCACCTTATTCTGTAACATCATAATCTGTCCGCTCATCATTGCTCGTTCACCTCCCTCATGAAATGATTGCAATCTTTCAATCATAAAATAAATGAGTTAGCCACAAAGAAGTATGTTTGTCGAAACCTTGGTTTCTGAATGAAGATTCAAGACACTGAATGACTACCGGAAATAACGAGCGATGAGATGTTAAGCACATTATATATATAGTCTACACGTGAACAGCTTTTCAATAATGTACCAAAGAATGCATGATAACATTGTATTGAAGCATTTTATTTTCCTGTGCTTGAAAAACACCAACAAGAATGCACCAAGGAAAAAAAAACACATACAAGAATGCTAAAATATTATGGAAGAACATACTGTTCAGTATGATAACATAATTCCAAAGGAAAGCACATCTCATTAACAGCATGCTGTTAGGTCAGTCCAAAGTCACTTTCCTCATAGCAAGTCAAGCAGACATGTGATATACCAAATTTGCATAGCTTTAAAACAAAGAGAATTTCTATCTAACAAGCTTTTATTGACCAAGACCGATGTGAGTCAAAACTGTCATTCTAGTAAAGTGAATGTGCAATAAAGTTCCGCTGCATGCTAAAGTTAATAATAAGCTTTGGAAGATAGTGAAATCAGAGTTCGATGGAAGTACTTTCTAATTTCCTCCTTTAGTTGTAAATTTTCCATGGCAAATCTAGTTACTTCCTGACTCCTGTCAACTTGGTTTTGCAAGACTTCAATTTCTCTCAGATGTTCCTCCTTTTCCGCCAGCAAGTGTGTCTCAGCTGAAATCTTTCCAGAAGCCATTGTCTCCAATCTCTTGACTGCTGCTTCCCGAAACCTTAGTCTCATTTTTAAGCTTTGTATTTCATCTTCCCTCTGCTTGACCTGTAACATCGTAAATATTCAGTTTTGATGAATAATTGCCGCACTCATTACGAATCCTGTCTAAAAAGCCTGAAGTCTGGGAAAAGGAATAAGTCTGGAAATTGAAAAACTTAAATTCGTGGTTCAATTATAAGTCATAACAGTTCATAAAATCAGGTGCAAGAATTCATCAAGCAGCGTGAAGTCTAGTGAACGTTTAGAGAGAAGCTTTGTTGTGCCTACCAGATGCATAGCTGCCTGATTCTCGGCTGCTAAAGCTTTCAATGATATATCCTTGTCGTTTACCCTTCTAAGAGCTCCAACAAGGACCACTTCATAGTCGTGGTCCTTTTTCTGAAAAATTGAAGTGAAAAAGGTCAATGGTAAAGCTATCAATTACATCACAGATTTTTGTTAACAACCATGCCAACAACCAGTAGACACCTGAGTTGTCTTTTTTGCAGATGCCAGTGGACTGAAAAAACTTAGCCCACCCCACTTCAAAGATTCTGGAGATCCTGGAAAGCCTAGCGCTGAAGTATCAGTATCTGCATTTTCAGCTCCATTGTTTGAACATCGCAGGCGGGCAACTTCTTTCTGAAAATAACCAATATAGCTTTTAATTAAGGGAAGTGGCAACTTGACTTGATGACTACAACATCTTCTTTTGCATGTCAAAAATATTCTTAAGGAAGATTTTCAATTCTAAGTCTAAGAAGCAACTTACCTTGAGTTGTTGAATTTGCAATCTCATGGCAATGACATCCCCAGATGCGTCTTCGTTGACAATTGCCTGAAGAGCAAGACCATAACCCCCAGTGAGCAAGCAAATTTGTTTGATTCAATCCCTTTCTTTACAGTTCTTTATACTTGTGCAAAAATTGAAAACAGAAGGAATTTAAATAACCGGGATCTAGGAGAGCCATTTCCGATGCATATCATAGTTTCTAGCTACTTACTGAATTAGAATCATGCTCAACTTTCTGTAAAATATGGTAAATAAAGAAAATAAATGTATCACTTACATTGTTCTTAATGAACTTTGCGCGTTGAGCAAACTTCAATGTGCTTAGTGTCTCCGATGAGCAGCTGCAGTAATACCAAGCAAAAGAAAATTCTCAAATATGTCTAAAAGCAAAACATTAAAAAGTTACTTTTCAAGAATATAGGAGACTCATTCTTAATGAAAGTTATGGATTCACAGATGTATTCATTTAGGGCCATACAATAACAAAGTATTCATTTAGGGCCATACAATAACAAAGTATGTGATGACTAGTTTTCCTGCAGGATACCATATATATATTATATACGCAATTAGATATGCTGATATGCATTCTCATGTACGCAGCTATTACACATCAAACACTTGAAATGAAAGAGAGAGCAATTGAAAGAGTTCCCACATGAGAATGTTGAATAAAGTTAATGAACGTTACCATGCACAAAAAATAAGGCAAGAAAAACAGTAACTTACCAAAGAGATGGACTTATGTTTGCTATGATTGTTGTCTTTGAATTGCCCCCCAACGAATCCTAGAACGACACAAACAATAAAAAGGTGAACAAGTGTATTATCACCCTGTAAGAATAAGTATCCATGTCCTTCAAAACTTGAAGAAAATAATATGGAAAAGCATGGTACCCTTTCGAGCACGATGCTAAAAGTGAAAGATAAACTTTACCTGAAGCAAAAAAGTCAGCTTGGAATCCCGGTAGGGAACATGGAGCGACTTACCATTTGACATGCTTACAAGATTCATGATAACAAGCCTGCAAAAGCAATGAATGGTTTACCAAACCATGACTAAGAAGAAGAGATCCCAGATTAGTGGTGCGTACCCCAATGTTGAAAGAGATTTGTTAATATTAGTCGCTTCCTTTAAACGTTCGCCTTCGGCGCCAGAACTCTTTTGCCTGCGCAAAAAAAAAATCCAATGAAGTGATGAGAATCACTTAGCTGCTATTAGAAAAAGTTCAAGCTCTTGATATCAATATTAGTTCCTGTAATTCCAATTCATATACCTCTCTGATCCAGCTAAATCAACCAGATTAAGCCGAGCAAACCGATGGTGAGTTACACCCTGGGATTCCCACTGTCCAATAGTCAATTGATGTTAATGTCATATCAGACAAAATCAGTGGTTAACAATCCATATCTGTGAAAACAGAGAAATCTATTAGAGATGGCTAACCTGACTCTCAATGATACATGTGAATACACTGTGAGAACGACTACTCGCATGATTCATGTTTGTAGCAGCTACTTTTCTGTTTGCAGCTCCCTGACAACAACCACAATCAAACTTTAAATTCGTCGAGCAACAAATCACTAAGTAAATCATTTCATTGATGGAAATCAAGAAAGGTTAAATCCAACCTGAATGAGTTGCTGGACCACATCTCTGCAACTTGCAACTTCTGTCTCCTTCAGGTTTTCTACATAAACACCTTTCTTTACATCTTCTCTCAACTACAACATGATAGGAAAAAGTTCTTCATTTAACAATGAGTTGGAGAACAGTAGAGGATCAGCAAATAATTATACGCAGTAGAAGTCAACAATGTTTAGACATAAAAATGAACAAGTCTCTTGCATCAAAAAAGAATAATATACAAGTTTCATGCTGCTTTCTTGTGTCTTTCAATATTTGAATTGAACAAATGATCGAAACATGCATTTCAAGAAGTTATTCTTACCTGTAAATTGCTGGATGATGGATCCAAAAGATCTAGAATCTGTTCATTGTAAATTTCCAGGAAAGAGCATTTGCAAGTAAATTTCAAATGATCATCTTTCCGAGCATCTTTCTCCTGCCAAAATATGAATATTTTCACTCTACTGCTAAAGGTAATGTCGCATAAGAAAAAGAAGAAAGGAAGACGAGTTTGCAATGAGAAGTAGTTAACTTGACATCCTCCAAAGACTCACCAGAATCACCTAGTCAATATGCATGTGACAACAAACTTGAATAATGCTAGTTCTCCAAACTTCCATTAACATGTAATACAACGGCACAGCGCATTGAATGGTAACATCAAATTGATTGATAAAAGAAGTATACCGGAATTACACTTTAAATATCACAACCTTGGAGAATGCTTGCAATGAGAAACAAAGAAAATGTCCATAAGTTGGACCATTTTGTGCTAAAGTTATTGAGCCATCCTCGAAAACGCATCATGCTATATCAAGTGAATGCAGATTCTGCATTTATCAACACAATAAAAATGTCTATTTGCCGTGACCTTCAATACAAAAAAACATGCTTCTTTGTCCATGCGCAAAAAACTAACAATTGACAACCTACGGGAAAAGGAACACAGGATCAAGAAAAATCTATGTCCAATTTTGATACCATAGAAGTTAGCATAAAACATGACTCTGCTCGTACTACATCAATCATACTTAATTGAAATCAGAAGCCAGTAATTATTCTCTCAGATCCATTTTCTTGGTTTATTTTCCGAATGGATATAGGGTAATTGGTTGCAAAACCAATGATTTCAACATGACAACTTGAAACAACTACAAAATGACCAACAATGTCCTGAACTTCAAAGAATAGTGCATTCTCAGAAACAAATAAGTAAGTGTTTGAGGAGAAGCAATACCAATGCCTCCATACCTTTTGAATTCTGGAGAATAGATATTCAAATATTCTCGGAGTCATTCCACAATTAACGCTATGTCGTCGAGTACCATTCTCAATATCTCCAAGCATCGTATGAGTTTTCCCGCTACCAGTCTAGATGCAGGCACAAGAAGTTATTGTCAGTGGTAATATCAGTGAACTTGTTGAATAACCTAATGCCTAACTCCTCAGTGAGCGTAATTTGGATCCGCATTAATACCGATTAACCAGATTGGTTTGACCTTTCATTCACAGACTATATAGCAATCCTAAGAAAGGATTCTGCCTAATCTTGCAATACTAGCACAGCTCATACCTGGCCATACGCAAACATGCAGCTATTGTACCCGCCCATGCAATTCTCCACCATCGGCACACCTGCCACTTTAAACAGCTTCTCCTGCAAACATCGTTCGAACCCGACAATGAGACTGCGGAACCTAAAAGTGGGGAGCTCGATCGACCGAGCACGCGCGAAACACTTTGGCCAAACCTGGGAGACAGTCTCATCTGCAACTAGATCGAATGTAAAGCGGGTCTCCGGCTGCCCGGTCCAAGTAATAGCCTGGCTGCTTTCTTGCCTAACGCATTTGCCATGCCCTTGCACCGAGATCTCCGAGCTACTCAGGGGACGCACTCTAATTATCACCTGAATTTAAAAAAAATAAAGAAAAAAATTAAATCGGAGCTATGTTTGAGTTCGATGAAGATCCAATTAGCTTACTTGAACATTGTGATCTTGCCAGAACGAGGGATCCTCGTCAAACTCGAAGCTCTGAGCCGTCGATATGGCGGCCAGGGCTCGGGAGTTGTCCTCGGGGACCGACTTGGTTGATTCCGGAGAATTAGCAGCCGGATCGGAAGACGAAGAGTCAAGGAGAGCAGCAGGGCCGCGGCCGTGGAACCCGAACCTCCCCTTCGCCCCGCTGGGGGCCTCATTGATGAGCGGCATCACCGGGGAGAGATCGCGAACGGAGGGGAAAAGGCGAGGTGGAAGCCGAAGGGGTTGAGGATCGGAGAGGTAGGGTTTTGGAGGAGGAGGAGGAGGGGGAAACGAGGAAAGAGAGAGGGGGGAATTGGGAAATTTGAAATGGAACTTGCCGAGGGAAAGTTAAGATAGGGAAGAATTGCGGATCTGACCGTTGTTATATATCCACGTGGACGGTCCAGATTCGTTTAGGTTTCAAAATTCGGATACCCGTTGGAGTTCCGGGGTCCAGAAGAGAGTGTGTCACGTGGGGGCTCTTCTCTTCTTCCCTTTTTTAGTTATAGAAATTATTTATTTATTTTCCGATCCATTATATTGTATTTTAAAAAAATTAAGCATATTGCTACGACTTTAAATTGCGTTGATAAGAAAAAAAAAATTAGGGTGAAATTTAGAAAGGTATCAACTGGTCTGCGCAAATTCAGTAAACCTTTCCTATACGGTTCTTTTTATTTCATTTATTATCAAATAAGAATATTTATCCTTTTCATGAGTATATCAGTATCAAATGCTGAAGTTACAGTGGCCTCTAAAATCCTATTTAATTTAACTATGTTTACAGTTTTTGGTGGCTTGTTGAAAAATATTATTTATTGAATGGAATAAATGATTCTTAGAAATTATTTATGATGAAAAAGGTATTGAAAAACTTACATTAACACTATAGACAGCAATTAAGATTTTATCATATATGTTTATTTTTTATGGCCAAACATATGGAGTTCATGGACTAGAGAAAATGAAGATATCATTTAGGTGGATGAGCAACTGTTGTACCAAAGGACACAAGATAAATATCTGAAGTTCGAATCATTTAAAAGATATCAACGTTAAATTTTGTTTGGTAGAGCTTTGTCACTATTCAGGTCACTATATGCATAATAAAGTATGGTTACTGAATTATATGTTAAGTACTTTATGTAATCTATAAATAGATGTAATGACATTGTCACTTGTTGTATAATTTTTCATTGACGAGAAGTTATTTTCTTCTTTTTACTCATTTTCTATCCGCTGTCAAATTTTTAGTATTTTATCGAACCTACATAGTTGCTAAAGTGTATTTCCTCGCGAACTCTTCGGAGTTCGGATAGTTTCTCATCAAGTACTCGTTAATACCTATTGGCTCTATATAAATAAATATGAAAAAATAATTATATCTTAAAAAGTGTTCTACCCTCAACTCCGACATCCTAACTAAAGGTCCCAGTAACTCATCATTGTGATGGCTACTACTTGGCCCAGAATTTTCTCTTTCGAGGTTGCGAACGCCGACCTCAGTAAAACTTTCTCGCGGTAAAACCCGGTAGAAAAAAGCCGCGGGATGGAAAGAGAATCTCAATAAGGTAGAAATCCGCCTTGACGTCAATATCTGTGAAGTTGATTCTGCACCGTCGAGACAATGCCTCCAGCTCCGGCAGGTCCAAGATTTTCGATCAAAGCTCCATCTGTGGTGAGCTTGGAGAAGCCCTCCGGAAGGTTCTGCCAGGATAGTGACTGTGTGGAGAAGCGTGCATCATGGGTAAGGCTCAATGATAGTGCATTGGTCTAATCCGGGAAATCTTACAAAAGAATCATCGGTAGAGAATTAATCAGATATGGAGGAAAGAAGGACTTTACCCAAGATACATCACATCCGTGTTGGGTATGGAGTTTGAGTACGAGTGAAGTGCTCGGGTAGCTCGAGTGAAGAGCCGTGAGGATGGTCCGAGAGTTAATCGATTGGGTTCGGAGTCCAGGGATGCCCGGAGAATCAATCAAGTCAAGAGTTAAACGAAGACTTGAGGACATCCGAGAGTCGAGTGACTCAAGTGAAGAGCCACAGATCGATGTGATTCAGTACTCGAAGACGATCGCGTGGAATCAATCAGACTGAGAAACGGAGTTCGGACGCTAAAATGGCGACGAAACGAAGAAGAGCTTTGTGAAAAAGCTGATGGAACTAGCGATAGCCAGTTGCCTGTCACAGAGCTTTCTGGAAGAGGCCACTGGCGGGCGCCAGTTGATTGCCGGCCGTCAGTTGGGTCCGAAAATGTGATTTTAAGTGGATCAAAATGCCGGTCAGGGATTTAAGAATAATTTTCCCATATTCATTTTGTATGACTCCTCTCCTTGAACATTAATAAATATTAAATTTCAAAAAACACTTCTGATATTACAAAATAACCATAAAATCTAAATTAAGCAAAGCAAATAAAAATATGGTAAATAACCCATATTTGTATGTATAAAAAATTAAGACCACCCCGTCTCATATTTTTTATTCCAAAATCTAACGTACCGAAACAAATCTCATTTGAATTGCCTTCTCGTCGTCAACCATCACTTAATCCTAGATCACATTTAGTGCTACTTGAAAAAAATTAGGGTACAACACTCGAAGATAATGGTACAACATGCAAAAATAATAGTGCACACGCTTTTTACATCCCAAATTACAAAAATACCCCTCTGCAATCTCTAATATTACAGAATTTTCATATCATACTATAATGTTCTTGATTGAGAAAAGTAGTCCAAGAATCCTAGAACAAGAAAAGAGAGGGAAGGAAAAGAAAACATATTGTTTTCTTAAGAAATTGTTTAACAAACGTCTAAGATGGTCATTGTATGTCTGAATCTCTTGTCCAAATTCAAAGATAGAATCTGCAGCAGAGAGTCACTTGGAGAATCTACAGAAGTGAGGACCTTAATGGATAGATGCTACAGTCTAAATTTCTGCAGCATTGCAACATCTAGTGATGTGCAACAACCTTTAATTCCAAATAGCAAACTGATCACAATAGAGGGACAACCTGCAATGGCAAGAATAATAGCAGTTGCATCTGCAAAGATGGAAGCAGATGTGGAATCTGCAAAAATATGCAAACATGATTTCTGCTGACTTGCAAGAATATGTAGGCTCGCATCTGTAATTTTCCTCGTCCTCTAAGCTCCCTTCAAAGTCATGATGAGGTTCATAAAGCAACCACTCAGTTCATCAACATCCAAATAATTCTTCGTTAGCATCTCGAGGGCTTCAAAGCAACCAAGAAACATCTTCCACTTTCCAAACTTATTCATATTTTTCTTAACCATTCTCAACTAATTTAACTCAGTGCTCGTCTTAGCAAAATAGTCGGTCCAATCAACCTCAATAGCAGCTTCAAAGTCTCCAGGATTCTAACTCTGAAATATAATTCTCTACTCAACTCCACTATACAACTCCGTTCCACCTTTTTGGTTGCCTCAGAATCATCAGGCAGCTTAGATTTAAAATTAAATTGATCGAGATCAATATCAACATCTAAGAAGCTAATACTTCCTAATTTAGCATTCACAAAATTCCTTACAATTTGATCATCAAAATTAACATTTGTGTTAGAATCTCCATATCCAACCTAAAACATTAAGGCAATGGGTTGGTGGATCTTTTACCCTTATAAACCAGCTCAACCCACTTGTAATTTTTGATGTGAGATTCTCTCCAACACGCCTCCTCAAACGAAGCCCATCGGGCTGGAGTTTACACAAGCTCTACACTGCCTTATGTGCCATTAATCGGGGGTTGTGTGAGCACAACAATGGGCACGGGATCAACCCATCCTGATACCATGTTAGAATCTTCATATGCAATCCAAAACCTTAAGATAATGGGTTGGTGGATCTTCTATACTTATAAACTAGCCCAACCCACTTGTAATTTTTGATGTGAGATTCTCTCCAATAATTTGCGCACTTCACGTTGTCGGTAGCATAATTTGGTTGCACTTTATATCTCGCAACCACAATTTTTGCCAAAACCAATGGTCGAAGATATTGAACACCACCACTCTCATACAAAAACATAACTCTTCAAAGAATCAAACTTCAATTATGAACTCGATTCCTCAACAGATTCATCAATTTGCTCTTTTTTTTCAAAAGCGCTCATACAAAGTGTCTACAAATTCATCCCAATCAGCCTCGATGCTGCTCTAGCTCCATGAAAAATATCACTCTTTTGCCTTACTTATCAACAAATCAACTACTAAACTATATTTGTAGATCTCAAAGAATTACTCACATAGCTCAACCCCGATCATACAGGTTAACACCTGAAAAAAAGGGAGACTAGGAAAATCCAGTTGAGATAAGACATTGTTTACCTTATTCTTATGAATTTTTGAGGCCCACTCATCCAAGAACTCATCTAAGTACTGGCTTTGACGAGGCTCAACTCCATACATTCGGCCCAAGAACTCTGGGTGTCACTCCGACGTGTGAATTTTGTGCTTTAGCAGTGATGGTACCTCCAAGAATTGGCTCCAATGAGGATCACAAGGCTGGAATGGGTACGTCATATGTTTATGCACAATGCCAGTTAAAAATCTGAAGACTATTAGCTATAATACACTTGTAATATCCTTGATTCAGAAAAGTAGTCTAAGAACCTTAGAACAAGAAAAGAGGGGGAGAAGAAGAAGATAAAAGGAGGAGAAGGAAAGGGAAACATACAGTTTCCTTAAGAAATTGTTTAACAAACATTTAAGATGGTCATTGTATCCTTTTACATTTCTATTTATACTACTCTTGGCCTAATCTACATAACATAACACACATGCATGCCGTCAGATCTGTCACATACACGCCCCATCTCCATTAGGGCTGAGGCCTAACCCAAAAAAAGCCTCTACATTAGGGCTGAGGCCCAACCCAAAAAAAGCCTGCCAACCTATTAAATCGATCAACTCGAAGAGGTTCGACCACCAACCTGACGTGAAAAATTATTGATGGGTTATCGATCAGTTTAAACTGACAGGTCGGTGCCAAATTGGTGTCGTATTTTGTGTACCCCAAAACTCCGCCAGACTGACAAAATGACAGCATATTTAGGGGGTATAAATACCCAGTTACCAAAAAAAATGACCTCCTTCCTCTCAGTCTCTTACAGTACTTAAACGACAAAAAAGAAGAGCTTCGGCTTCCACAAAAAATGACTCGTCTTAGTCTCTCCATCCCCTATCGCCCACCATTGATGGCCGTCGCTACTGTTATGGGAACAGTTGAAATAGATTGCGATTGTGTAAGATGATGTCTGTTTATGAAGATGCGAATGAGTTTAGTTGAAGATGATGGAAAATCTTATTGTTTATGATGTTATGGGATGAGTAAAACTGAGTTTGATATTTACATTATTATTTTTCTATCATTACAGGCAGAAGATGCTGGTAATGTGCCAATAAAGATTCCAAGCGAGATCTCGAGTGAGGTCGTAGAGGATCCAGTTGTTGCGGCTAATACTTCTGGTACGCCACATCCTAAACCTCCTTTGCATCCAAAAAGGAAATTGAAAGCAAAGATTGTTACTAAGAATAGGAGAAAAGTTAGTGATGTTTGGGAACATTACACTAGGATTTTAGATATGGAAGAGGACAAAAAGTATTCTGCATGTAACTACTGTGATATACCGTATACATGCCTTAGTAAGAGAAATGGAACCACGACTATGGCTCGTCACTTAGAGAAACTGTGCACGAAATTTCCAAGAGAAGATTTGAAACAAACTGTTTTGTCTTTTGAAAAGGCTGAAGTTAGAACTGGTGTAGGTAAATTAAAGGTTGTTGCTTTTAATCAAGATGCGGCTCGGGTCCAATTGGCTAAATTTATGAGTAGTTAAAGGAGAGGAATTTAGTGCCTATAGCTTATACTTGCAGCCTAAGTTTAATTTACCCCATTGGACAACATGAGCTAAGGACTGCATGGAGTTATATGAAGATGAAAAGGCAAAATTGAAAAGATTGATGAAAAACCAAAGGTTGTGTTTCACCACGGATACATGGACATCAATTCAGAATCTGAATTGTATGTGTCTGACGGGTCATTAGATTGATAAAGATTGGGTTTATCAAAAAAGGGTGATAAACTTTTGCCCAATTGTGGATCACATGGGTGAAATAATTGGTGATGCTATTGAGTCTTGCTTGCTTGACTGGGGTATTGAAAAGATTTTAACTATTACGGTTGACAATGTTTGCTCAAATGATGCGGCAATTCGCGCATTGAAGTCATCCACTGGTTATAAGCTGAAAAATATCATATCCAACCATGACTTTTTGCACATGAGATGTTGTACACATATTGTCAATTTGGTTGTTCGAAGTGGATTGAAAGAGCTAAATGAAGATTTGAAGAGCGGTGAAGTATGTCAAGTCTTCTCTGGCTAGAGAAAAGTTTTTCAATGCATATGTGAAGGCTAGCCATTGAGAGCAAGAGAGGGCTGAGTTTGGATGTGGAAACGAGGTGAAATTTTACATATATAATATTGGAGGCTGCCGAGAAGTATGAGCGTGCATTTAATCGCTTAGAGAGAGATGATGGAAAGTTTGTTGCCTACTTATGTTTCAGAGATGTTGATGATGAGGCAGAGGGTGAGACCAATGCTGAAAATGTCACTGCTAGGAGAACTTTGTTTGGTAGGCCTCCTAAGAGGGTCAATTGAGATAATGCAAGGTACTTAATCAAATTCTTGAAGATGTTATATGATGTGACAGTGAAATTTTTAGCAAGCACTAGCGTCATAGTGAATAAATTCTTGCATGAAGTTGTAAACATCGAACAAATTTTGATGAAGTATGTTTCTTCCAGAAATCTTATATTGGAAAGTATTTGTTTGAAGATGACGGTGAAATTCAGCAAGTATTGGAGATAATTTAAGTCTACTAACGAGTTGCTTTACATTGCAATTCTCTTGGATCCCCGATACAAGAGCCAGTACATTCTGTACTCATTTGAAAAAATATACAATGGAAAAAAAGTCAAAGAATGTTCGGACAGTGTTGTTGCTATGTTTGCTCGGTTGTACGAGCACTATCAAGATCGTTCTCGCAAGTCTTCAGCTGTTGCTTCCTCTAGCTCAACCCCAGTTGACATTGAAATAAGGGATGATGATTTTGAGGAGGATGATTTAGTTTTGGGCTCATCATCTCGGGATCAGTGGGATAAGCAAATATGGGTGGATAAGCAAGTTGACAAAAGTATTGATTTGTCTAATTATTTAAGTGATCTCGTGGAAGAGAATGTCAACTTTGACTTATTGAGTTGGTAGAAAGTGAACGCGTCCAAGCATCTGATCGTTGCTGAAATTGCACGAGATGTGCTAGCAATTCTCTTGTCCACTGTTGCATCAGAATCTGCTTTTGGCATGGGTAGACGCGTACTTGATCCTTATTGAAGTTCTTTAAAATCGAGTACCGTACAAGCACTCTTGTGTACTCAAAATTGGTTGAGGAAAGAGCTTGGATGAAATGGAAGACTCATTAGGAGACGGTAAGTCTCATTTTGCTTCTGGTTTCTTTTTATGTATTAGTTTGGCTATATAATCTGATTAAAATCTATTTGTTCATTGTGTACACTTGTAGAACTCTTTGGGGATCAGAAGAGCTTGTCTTGATGTAGTAGGTTGCCTTTAATTTGTCAATATTCTCCTTTATTCTGTTTAATGCAGTAGAGTTTTCTGAATTCAGTTAAAGAGCTTGTTTATATGTTTTCAGCTACTGCTATTTGATGTCTGCATTTTGGAGGGAGATGTCGCTTGAAGACTTGTGGATTCGAAGCCTTTTGAAGGAGCCAGATTGAGGAACCATTTTGTACTATGTAGAATTTGCCTTCTGCTTCAATTTGAACCATTTTGTACTCTGTTTAGAATCTGGATGGATTTAAACCTTTGAAAATTCAGTTTACATGCTTTAATGATTGATAGATTTGAAGCTTAATTGTCTTCAATGGATTGTATTCGGAATTTCGGATTGGAAGCTTTAATTCTATTTGAAAAAATGTAGATGAATTTGCATGGTCGGTTTTCGCCAAACCGACCGAAAAAAGGCACCACCGCTAGATCGTGACGCCGACGGTGTGATGTACCAAAATCTCGGCTTCGGACTTATACACTGTCGGTGTCGGGCTCCAAAATGGGCCTCAACCCATGAGCCCGACAATTCATCAGCCCTACTCTCCATCCAACAGCCTACAGTGAGAACCAATAATACTCCAAACGCAGCCAACCCAACCTTGGTTAACCCCCTTAAAAAAAACCTTGGTTAACCAAATAGTCCTTAAAAGTTCCCTTCACGCCTTCACCCAACCCCTAAAAAACACAAACACACTCCCTTTAAAATTCCCAACCTTGGTCTACGCTTCCAATTCAATCAGGAAAAATAAAAGAAGAGGAGGAAAACGCAAATGGGTTCGTTCCTCTAGTGGTCGTCCGGTGGGGAACGAACACTCGCAAGCAATGTCGGATGACATGCTGTTGCACTTCTCGTCCAACTCCTCCAACCTGTCCGACCAGTCGTCGCTTCCCACCAAGATCGCCAAGCTGGAGGCTCGCCTGGTCGGCAAGGCGGCCCAGCCGCCACAGCACCAGCCGGTTTGGGCGGGGGTTTCTTCCTCCGCCGCGGCCAAGTTCGAGGGGCCCGAGGACTTGCCCGGGTCCAGCGACTCCGACGATGATGACGTGAGCTCTCGCCCCCTTTTTCCCGTGAAATTCCCTTCTCTGTTTTGGTTGAATTGAATTGTTGTTTCGAGGGTTTGATAGGGTAGATAGAAGGAAAACCCGCGGTCGAGTAGTTATTGTGAATGCGCGCTTCTGTGAGAACGGGTTTTCGGGTTGATAGTGTAGTTAGCGTGAGCGGACCGTTATATTTTTCGGATAGAATGGTTGATAGCGTTGTAATGTGGCGAGAGAGACGAGAGGAAGAGCTGGAAGACGGGGGGAATTGATGAGCGTGATACGGGATACCACATTGCCTTAAGTTGCTCAGGATCTTTTGTTGATCAGGAGCTTGTTCTTAGTTTCTTGATTTAAACTAGAGGGCTTGGACTCAGTTTGTTTGTTTTGTACTTTTCTGCTCTCTGCAGAATGGAGGGGAGTTTCTCATACAGGCAAACACTGGAAAGCGACGGAGACTACAAGAAGATGATAATGCAGCTCCTGTTGAACCACTTGAGGTAGGCTTGTCCAAGAAATGGTTTGCAAGCAGACAAGGATATGTCGGCTTCTACTTAAATTCATTCTTAGGCATGATACTGTATGTCCGATATGCATCTAAGCATTAGACCTCTTCTGTATTTGTATATACATATTGGTACTGCAGCCAGTCATTTACTTTGATTGAGTTTAACCATAAGGATGGTTCTCAGTAAGAAGCTGAAGCTGAAGTTTAGACTGTCCTTATTGTCAATTGTTAAGTTGTTAGTCGCTGGAAGAAGATGCTTATGAGGAAGCTGAAACTGAAAATACATTCTCATTTTATTGCTAATGTTCTAGTTGCTTCCTTCCCGCTGCTATCTCTCTCTCTCTCTATGTGCATTTTCACACAAAAGAAGATACACAATTGGAGTTTACCTGCAGCATACAGCTATGCATAGATAAAAAAGTCAATGAACAGTGAACTCCCTCGAAATTATATAAATTATCCTTCTCAATTCAGGAAAACAGTGGCTAGCATTGTGTTAATTGCATTTTTTTTTCATAGATGAATCAATCAGTATCTGATGCAAAGCAAAAGTCTGGGGAAATGATTGAGAAAGGTAGCTCTGATGCTAACAAAAGAAAGCAAGGTCGGGGTAGGGGAAATTCTGTTTCAGGCAGAGGTCGTGGTTCCAGAGTTAACGACCAGATGAGACCACAACTTAACCCTTCAACGCCGCTGTCTTCAAATGGGAACCTTGATAATTCATATGCCAAGGTACTCTGTTCCTAACACTTGCTCCGTTGCATGCTGTATGTACCTCGAATTCTACTTTCATTTTACGCCCATGCTTTTGTATTTTCTACTATTTAGGCTTACTGAAAGATTGCCCCATGTAGTTTTGGTATCTCATGGAAGAAATTCTCACAAGACATCATGAAAACTGGATGCTTTTTAATATGCAGCTTTAAAATAGAGAGTGTACTAACAAGGTTATATCTCGCCTTTCAGGACAGCAGATCTAAGGAAGTTGTCTGCAATGGAGAAAGATCTTCCCCTGAGGTATCAAATTGAAATTAAATGTGATGTTTTCTTTAACTAAGGCAACTTCTATCATTGCACTTCTGGTGGTTTGTCGATATGATGAACTTCCCCTTGAGGGACAACATCTTAACTAGTTATCCAACTTTTTCTGTTGATGACTTGGTTTAGGAGGAGGTCAATTCTTTAAGGGCTAAAGTTGGAGCATTGGGGGAAGAACTGCGGAAATCTCACGAAGAGGTGTCTGATAATCGTAACCTCTGTGTTGAGTTAGAGAAGGTATGCCACAGTTGTTTTTCTGAGCTTTTTGGTTATTAAGATGCTATCATGAACGTATGTTACTTTCATTACAGGAATTAAAGGAACTCAAAGAACACGAGCAGCAAATGAAGCCAAAGGTGCCCTATGGATAGACCTTCCATATTTTGTTTTCCTAGCCAAGAAACTTTTTGTATGACTGGGCACTTTTTTGGTGAATCTCTGGTATTCAAAGTCAAGCACTGTAGAGCCCTGTTTAGAGGGTGGCTCTCGATATAGTGTCTTTTACATTCGTATGACTGGACACTTTGACTTGTCAGGATGTTGCTCTTTTTCTCTGAGCTCTGCCTTCGATCTTCTTTTCATTGAACGGTCTTCCAATTTGAGGCACTTGAGGATTGTTATCCAAAGAAGAAACCCAGAATTGATGATGAATTTGAGAGACAAATTAACTTAGAAAGTACACAATTCTTTACCATTTCACTGGAAAAGTACTCATTGTTGCTTAATTGGGAACAGTATGAGAGCTCTGATATCATCTGTCCACCATTGTACTTGGTAGTGCTTGGATGTACAGTATTTCAGGTCTTGCTTTACAAAACATGGTACTCTTGCATTTGACTAGTTGATGTTAGATCTATGATTTGTGCAGGAATGCAAAGTGAACTAATTCTAGTTTACACTCAGAATGTGCTTATTTATTAGATTGGTTGAATTTCAAAATACTTCGTCAGTCGCAGGTCTCAGACCAAGTGGCTGGTAATGGGAGTCTGGTTTTGGATGCAACTGTTCGAAAAAAAATTACCTGACTGACATGCTTGAATTCCTTTCTTGAATATTCACTGCTATTGCATTAATTTAGTGAGCACTGGGACTTGCTAGCCTGCTTTCACTGTTCATGGCCATGACACTTTTGTCGTACTTCTCACTTCTGCAGAGAACAAAAATTATTTCTGATCTGCTGATATCTGTATCAAAAGCGGAGAGACAAGAAGCTAGAATGAAAGTACGCCAAGATTCCTTAAGGCTTGGCAATGTGGGAGTGATCAGGTATCTCTTCTTTTAGCCTTGTTTCGTTTTAGATTTGACTCTCTATGGTTTGGAGGAGAATGTCAGATCTCTACTTGATTCTCATTTTGATTTAGAGACAGAAAAATAAAAGATGCATCGCTTTGGATAGGGATGTGATTGGGGTCCCTTTAGACAAAAGTGATAGGAAGTATATTTGGTTGTTGAATCATTTGACATGTGCCCTTAAACTTCCACTGGCATCAAGCTGCAATGACTCGAGCATTATCTTTAGCATTGATAACATTATCTCTTTGCCAAAAAACAGAGTTGCAATGAATTCCGAACCTGTTGTATTTATGTAATGCAAGAACCAGACTTTGCTTCTTGAGGGTTGGATCGATGAAGAATGATGTGTGTTTAATGACATGAGATACTAATTAAAAGCTCTTCTTTGGTCTTTTCCTCTCTATGAAAAGAAAGAAATCATTTTTGTCGGAGTTTCTTCTTTTTGGTGGTCTGAAACTCAGTATCTGTTGCTTCAGGGTTTCTGTCAGTAAGATAGAATGATATTACTGCACTAAAATGCTGTTCATTACAAGTTGCTTGTTCTTTGTGTGTATTGCAGAGCAGGAACTCTTATATCCGAGACTTGGGAGGATGGGCAATTACTGAAAGATCTAAATGCACATCTTGTATGCCACTTTCTCAAATATTTCAATTAGTTGGTATATATGCTTTACAGTTATCTTGAAAGCTAGATAGAGGAGCCTTTAGTATTATATGTTGGTATTCTATACCTTAGGAAAGTTCTCTTTAAATTTCTAGCTATCTCCCGGCCACTAAAAACTGAGTTCTCATATCTTTTATAATAGCTAACGCTTGGAATGTGTTTTTACATATTACTGACAATTTCCCGTTGTGACTCTGCTGCTAGAAACAATTATTGGAGACAAAGGAGGCTGTTGAGCGGCAGCGTAAACAATTAAAGAAACGACAACCAGGTGAAATATCACCTGTAACTGTTTGCTGCATATGCTTCTCCTGTTTTTGAATTAGATAATTATTGCTGGGCTGTACCACACGAGACTTATGTGTGCTGCCACATCACAAGCTCTCCGCCTTCTGAACAGCTGTTGGCTTGCTTCCCTGCTGTTGTTAAAATTCATTTCCGCAATGCAAGCTTCTCTGCTTGCTTGCATCTTTCTGGAAACTCAAGCTTCTCTTCCTTTTTTTCTGTCACTGCTCACATTTGCTTTTTGCCTTTTGACTAATAAGATCATATTTTGAGTTGTATTATGCTCTTTGCTTGCAGACAAGGGAGAAAGTGCTGAAACAGATGCAGGTCTGCAAGAAGAGGATGTTGTCATTCAGGACGAGATATTTAAATCTCGTTTGGCAAGCATCAAGCGTGTAAGTAAATTTAAAAACTTTAATGAATGTTGTAGAATATGTTAGTTCTTTTTTTGTGAATAACAGTTGGATACTCGATTTCGAATGGCCTTGCTTGCAAAACTTCTCTCTTTTTTTGAAAGGAGCTTGTACCACTTTTTCTGACTATCGAATTGTGATTTCCATAGGAGGAAGAAACTATTTTGCGTGAGAGAGATCGTTACGAACTGGAGAAGGGAAGACTTATACGTGAAATGAAAAGGATAAGAGATGAAGATGGCTCCCGTTTTAATAACTTCCAGATTCTGAATCATCGTTTTGCGCTCCTAAATCTTCTTGGTAAAGGAGGATTTAGCGAGGTCTATAAGGTCAGAGATCATATGTTCTTTAGTTTGGAAGTTTGAGTTTTTATTTGGAAATATTTTTTGCACACCCCTACCCTCTTACGTGGTCCCACTGTCAAATATACGCTTTAGCATTCATATCTTCATTATTTTGTTTCTCAAGTCTCTCACCCTTTCCCATTTTTCCTTTCTTCCTATCCTCCATCTAACTAACCCTTCTTATTCTTTTTGAATCCTAACAGTAAGAATAAAATAGTGACAATTGAAAGATTCATGATGCCCATTCCCCTTTTTCCAAACCCTGCGCTGAACAATTGCTTAACTTGTTTTGAATCGAAGAAATTAATAGTTTAAGCGTTAATTGAAATTCCTTCTAGGTAAAGTAGAATTAATGGATTGCCTCTGGAATGTTAGTGTTTGAGTAGCAGTTTCAAGTGCAAGACACTAGTTGTTGGTAAGTGGGAGGAGACGAGATGGTAGGCAATTATCGTTCTAGACTAAGGACCTAAATTTTCCAATTACTGTAGAATCAGAGTGGATGTATCAGAATTGATCTTCTGATGATTTAGACTTTCAAAAAAGATCTTTTGATGATCTAGGTTGGAGAGAATTGAAAAGGATGAACAAGAAGAGGGGTACAGTCACAATGGTAAGAGGAAAACGGAAAAGATGCTCGCTTTCTCTGAGACTACAGTTATCCATAGGCGGCTAATGGGAGATACAGAATTAACTGGAGGGAGCAGTAGTTCTATTACCTTTAACCCTCTAATAGGTCAACTTGGGATTGTGAGGACTTTGGTTATTTCAGATTTTCTGCTGAATTATGCTTTCTACAGATAGGTTGTCTGAATGGAAAATTGAATGTATTTAAAATGATTAAGTGGTAACTTGGTTTTTCTTGTTCTTCAAGTTGACATTAGTGAAACAGAAAAAAGGCATTGGATCATTAGCAACCAATATTTTATGTTGATTTTACTATTACGCCTTTTGCAATAACACATCTAGATTATTTATCGGTAAGGCATGCCATTTTACAGTGATCTGAAGTGCAATATTTTTAGCAGGCTTATGATTTGGTAGACCATAGATATGTAGCTTGTAAGCTTCATGGTCTAAATGCGCAATGGAGTGAAGAGAAGAAGCAAAGCTACGTAAGGCATGCTCTACGAGAATACAAAATTCACAAGACGTTGGTGCACAATCACATTGTTCGGCTTTGGGATATCTTTGAGATTGACCAGAACACTTTCTGTACAGTCCTAGAGTACTGTAGCGGTAAGATAGTCAGACAAGCACTACATTTTTAATCACTGGCTGTTACCATCTTTTTTCTTCTGGCTAATGGAAATTGCCGAAGTGGGGGTGGTATCGCTTCAGTTCTGAAGTTTGCTGTTCGCCAGCACCACTAATTCTCTGACGTTTCTTTCTCAGGTAAAGATCTTGATGCTGTGCTTAAAGCAACACCTATATTGCCTGAGAGAGAAGCTAGAATCATCATTGTACAGATATTTCAAGGGCTTATCTACTTGAATAAGAGATCAATGAAGATCATCCATTATGATTTGAAACCTGGAAATGTGCTGTTTGATGAGTTTGGTGTGGCAAAAGTCACTGATTTTGGTCTCAGCAAGATAGTGGAGGATGATGTTGGGTCCCAGGGAATGGAGCTAACATCCCAGGGAGCTGGAACATATTGGTGAGTCATGCTGCCAAATCCTATTTTTATTCACCTAGGGTTTGTAAACATTTAAGTTGTTCGGAGGGATAACCATATATACTGTCGTTTTGCAACATACTGGTATCTTTTACTTTATTTTGTATTAGTATTTGCTTTGCTATTTATTATTTTAGTTGGCTAGATCTTGTTTAATGGTGTTCCGAGTCACTTCGAGGTAGTAGCTTAACATGATGGTAACAATTCTCTCTGAGTTGTTTTTGAGCAGTTCATGCAATAAGCAAAACAATCCTGAAAATAAATATTGTTCGTCGTTCCAGTGATAGTGCCCTAGTCTATGAGAAATATATGTGCATTATCCTGAAAATAAATATTGTTCGTCGTTCCAGTGATAGTGCCCTAATCTATGAGAAATATATGTGCATTATCCTGAAAATAAATATTGTTCGTCGTTCCAGTGATAATGCCCTTGTCTATGAGAAATATATGCGCATTATCTCAGATCTGCTATCTTACTTAGGTACTTACCGCCGGAGTGCTTTGAGCTGGGCAAGACTCCTTTCATATCATCAAAGGTAACCACATTTTCTTTAGTTTCTCATGGTCTAAATAAGGATGTAGAGAGTGCTTGCTTTGGTGGATGGGAATTGGAGGAAGAGTCTTTCAATTTGTCTTTAGAATATGAGCATGTGAGCAGTTTGTTCTCAATGGACCACTCAAATGTATCTTGGAAGCTTCTTATTTTGGAACAAGCATTTTAATCATTATAGATTTCTTTTCTACTGTTCTTTATTGTTAACAAGTTGCCTCGATTTTGGTGCTTTTTGCACTGTTGACTTGTAGCCCTTCCTATCTAACAAGGAAGTTCTTAGACATGGCTGGTTTGCTAAATGCCATTTTGATGCTTTTAGTTCACTTAGCTTATGAGAACCCAAGCAACCTAAGGCACATGCCACTCTTCTACTGCTTAGCCCTCAGGCGAGTGATTCAATTTATTTGGCCTCTTGGCTATGTCTTTTGAGATAGGTTGATGTGTGGTCAGCTGGAGTTCTCCTTTACCAAATGCTGTTTGGAAGACGTCCTTTTGGGCATGACCAGACCCAAGAAAGAATACTACGGGAAGACACAATCATCAAGGCTCGGAGGGTCGAGTTCCCATCAAAGCCAACAGTTTCAAATGAGGCTAAGGTGCGTATGCATGCACTTATTCAAAGTAACTGCAGCACCTTTATACTGGGACCGTGGTGAAAGCAGCTTTCTGAACGCTTGCATCTTTAGTTCGTGTAGTTTTAAGCTGCTGAAGAAGCAAGTCACTTTGCTATTGGCGGTATAATGTGTTGGGAACTTTCTGCTTAGGCAATCTAATTTTTTTATAGCAAGAATAGTCCTTCAAGGTCACATTATCTTATGCCGGTTATTGAGTTCAGACCTTGAAAACCTTTTATTGGTTGAAAAATATGGTTTTCGAAACTCGAGGCATAACATGATTGTTCTTCTGAAACCATGGGGTAACTGGAAGTGACCATTGTCAATGGCTTTGCAACTTTGTATAGTCTGCATCCTTGGAACTTCCAAAATCATATTAAAGACAGCTAATAAGAGCACGCTACAGTTGTAATTTGTTGTTTGAGGCAAGCTGAACTTTCAATAGAGTATTAACAAGAAAGGGAAAGTTGCCGAACCATCTGGCCAGTAACCATTCTTCGGGCAAAGAAAAGAGACGATCGCGTCATCTATGTACCTGAGTTTCACAAGCTATTAACTGTAGTGAAGGCACTAACAATGTGATGCTGTTGATGTTGAACTGCAGGAATTTATTCGTCGATGTCTAACATATAATCAAGCTGACCGACCAGAGGTCCTAACCATTGCTCAAGACCCCTATCTTTCATACTCAAAGAAGTAGAAGTGCTTGAAGACTTGAACATGACCATTGTGGAAGCTCCATGGTCAATTCTTACATGATGTAAGTCGTTACCAGGCAATTTTGTACAGTTGTAAAGGTGTTATATTTTTCTATCCGTCTTCTCTCCAGCCCCGTCATCGACCTTACGCTCAACAGCTCTTTTCGTTGGTCATATCATTCATGGCACGCCAAATATGCATTTTCGAAATGCTTCGGGAAAAGTTTTGGCTGTGTCATTTTGTTACGGAGAACAACATTCTCGATCATACATGATAGTGAATATTCGGGCTTGCAAGTCCTTGTCTGATGTGATGTGTTAGCTAATCTGAGCCAACACAGTTGTGTCCTGTTGAATGTATCTGCAGAAAAATATTGAATGTGCGGTTGGAATGCAGAAGCTATATACTTGTATAACACTTGAAGCTCCAAAGCTCATTTCAAGATACAAGCCCAATGGTTTACCTAACTTTTTCCAAATCATAATTGTTGGACACAGTTTTTTTGTTCATACTGATCCACTTGCTTGAAAACCAGCAGCAGCTCGGTACTAGCATATCGGTCGTACAAAGGCGCATTTTCATACATACTACACATCGGTAAGCGTTGTACTCGTAGAAATAGCAACGAGGATCCGAATGATGAGCTCATGATTTGAATAGAGAAGGGTTGATTGCCAATGAAGGTGAAAAATATTTAGAGAGAACATGATTTCTGTAACCTTCAGTGGCAGGAAGGCTTCTAGACTGAAGCCTAGGGACAAAGGATGAAGAAAAAACTAAAAAGAGCTTTAACAAAGACCAAGCTTCATGAAGCTCTATTATTGCGTTGTCCACGTTGGCGATGATGATGATGATGCAAATGTCCCTGAAACTAGGGCCTAGATGAAGTAGCGCTCGCGGGTTGAGCTGTTGGCAGTTGCGGTAGGTGATGATATTGCCCAGGAGGTGGCATCCCATGGTATGGATAATGCTGCTGCATCCGCTGCTGCTTGTCAAAACCGGACTTGCTCTCATCGGATCCCGAAGCTCCTCCATCATGGGACGGAATCAATGCACCCATTCTCTGTGGATCCATTGATGAATGATATGCTCCCTCTGGCCGACGAGACGGAGGAATGTTGAACTGCTGCATTGGTTGGTACGGGTCCTGAGTACCAGGTGGAAGCAACTGGTTTTGCTGCAGGGATATAACAGCACGAGGCAATAGCCCGCTGTGAGCTACAGCTGCCTCCCTAGTTTCTTCCGATCCATCAGACTCGGGCTTCGCTGCCTGGGGTTTACCCCACCCGAGCTTTAACCTGAAACCCTTGACAACAAGTTTGTTAGACAGCTCTTCTGCAGCTTTCTCCGCGCCTTCTCTGGTTGCATATGTTACAAAAGCTATCCGACGATTGTGCACAAGTTTCACGGACTCGATTTCGCCATGGGCATTAAACTGATCCCTGAGATCCTGCTCGGTAATCTTAGTGGCATCCACCCCACCCACAAACAGAGTTCTAATTGTCTCATCCTCGGGGGGTTCCAACGATGGCATTTGCCCTGCCTTGTTAAGCAGCTTCAGCGCGACGGGATCATTTACTCTGCAAAATTTCAAAAGACAAATGGAAATCTATAAGCATCTGTTGCAGCAACATTGATACATAGATAAACATGACAAATACGATGCATTTCTTAGGTCCTTTAACAAAGACCAACTTTACATACCCGTAGTAACGATCCCTGATATTTTGATGTGACAACTCCCCTGTTTCGGGCATCTCATGCCGATAAGGGCACTCAACGCCTCTTCTGCATTCACCACGAACGTAGAAGCTGCAAACATGTGCTCGGTTTCTTTTATAGTACGGTGCTGTTCTCTGGAGCCTCAAAATGGCGTCGTTAGGCCGAACCATCCCGTAAGAAGATCCATAGTCTATACCTGCTCTAGCCTGCAAGGATAAAGAAGACACCAAAATACATTCACATCAGCAAATTATGCAGACCTTTCTAAAGCAAGGGAAGGAACAGAAAAGTACCCTGCGGTCATGCTCCTCTGCAAAATACTCCCTGTTGACATCGCTATCGGGGATGGCATTGTTAGAATCAATGTGCAGAGCGGTATCTCGAACCTGCACGGGCAACCCGTACCTCGAGTCGAAAATACACACTTGACACACATTCTTCAACTTACTGCAAGTCTGGCAAATCTGAGTCTTCTTCCACCTCGAATCCCGCCCCGGCCTCCACCTGAACACGGTAAATGGTCGCGTGCATATCTTGCATTCCTTTCCATACTTCTCCATCGTCTAGAAACAAATTCAAAGCACTTAGTGGTTAGTCTAACAAGAGCGACAAATTGAAACCACAGAGTGCTAAAACAAAAAGGCGCGGAACAGTTTTAAGAATCATAAGATGTCGAAATTCGGTGAGCGAAATCCTAACGCGATTACTAACGAGAGTTGATCTAAGTAGTAATCAGTTTCTAAATAAGACCTATAAAGACAAACTGAAACCACACGATACTAAACCGAAAAGGCACGAAACTAGCGCGTGCTAATACGAATTTTGGCCAAACCGAAAACGAAGAGAGGCAAGGAGGTAAGGTCCCCGTACCATACGGCCGTAAGGATTGTCGCCGAGGCATGATTCGCAAAGGTTAGGGAAGCCGGAGCGTTCCCGGCCGTCGGATTCGAGATCTCTCATTAGCCTGGCGCTGCGATTCTTCTGGCCCTAGCTAGGGCTGTGAGATCGAAAGAGAAGACGGTTAGGGTATTATGAGAAAAACCGTCGGAGGTACTCTGTATTTATAGTTGACGAGCCCTAACGAGGCGGGAAAGACTAAATAGGAAATATGAAGCGTGTTTACGTGGAAGTCAAGACTGAAACGACGTCGATGGGTTAGAGGAGAGAGAGATTTATTCATATTCGGAGAGACTTTTTTGGAAATATTTCTATATTGTTTTAATTAAAATTATCAGTATTAAGATTTAGTTTTGAGAATCGAGCTGAGCGATTTTGCCAAATTAATCTTTCTTATTCATGGAAGTTTTGGATTATTCACTTTTTGTAACATACAACAAAAAGTCCCAAATTAAACAAACATACAGAGTATCACCTATATAATTCATGATAATCCCACACTTTTTTTCTTTTACCAATTTCGATCCTTATTTTTTCCAATTTCCCCTCCTGATCTCAATTCCGACTCCCAAATTCCAATCCCAAATGCTTACTCAGTGTACACGATATTTGTTGAAATTTTTTGAGAAAAGTCTACTTTAGTACCCTGTGGTATCGTAAAAAATCAAGTCAGTATCTGTAGTTTAAAACGTATCAATTGAGTCAAACTTAATGCAATTAAAATCAATTAAAGGCCCGGGCAGCTGCCCGAACCCTTCCCAATCTGTCCGAGCCCTGCCCGACCACCTTGGCTAGCCACATCACCAAAATTTGATAACGTGGCGCCACGTGGCTATCTCTTCTCTTTCTCCCTTCTCTCTCTCTCTCCTCCTCCTCCTCTTCTTCTTCTTCTTCTTCTTCTTCTTCTTCTCACCGTAAAAAATAAAACCAAAAAATTAAAAACAACAAAGAATAAAATTAACGAGCTCACGAGTAAAATTAATGAATAAAATTATTCCCAAAGTTTAACTTCAATAATTAAAACCCTAATCGTTCTCGTCTTCGGTTTCGAAAATGGCGAAGCTTCGATCTCTCTGTCGGAGGCACACCGGTCGTCACCGCTGGTACCACGACATCACCCAAAATGAGGCGAGCACGTTGATGGTCCTCGGACTCCGGGAATCGGTGCGTGGACAACAGTGTCGTTGAGCCGCGGACCGAGTCCGAAAATGGCTCGACGACACCTCGTCGCTCTCGTCAGAGGGAAAGGGTGAAGTGGCGAAGCAAAGCAGAGGCAGAGGTCGAACGAACGGTGGCGGTAGTCTTCTCATAACGTCTCACAACAACAACAGGGGAAAAACCCATCAACTAAAACCAAATCTGAATATTTAGTACAAAAAGGGGAAAACTGATCAACTAAAACCCATCAGAGGCAACAACACGACGGTCGACGACGGCTATGTCACGGAGAGCAGCAAGCGGGTCACGAGGAGAGGCGGTGGTCAAGGGCAAGCTCCGAGCGGGTCATGGCCAATAGCGTGCAGTCCCGGGAAACGGAAGAAGCTGCTTGGATTCATCACGGCGAGTGCCGATCGGGTCATGGGGAGCTGCGACGACGCGAAGAAAAGAGGGAAATGGTGGGCCGCTTGAGAAGAAGAGACAGGCGATTGAATGGTCATGGGGAGGGGCGGTTCTATTGTTGGGACTTCTTTTTTTTTGGAAATTTGAGAGAGGAAGCGAGGAAATTGGACTTGGCGAAAATGAGGGAGGATGATGTTGCCACGTCATCAGAGAAATCTGATGTGGCTGCTCCATGTGGCGGGGTAGGGTCCGGGCAAGATGGGTTCGGGCAGCTGCCCGGGCAAGATGGGCAGGGTTCGGGCAGCTGCCCGGGCCTCTAATTGATTTTAATTAGAATAAGTTTGACTCAATTGATACATTTTAAACTACAAGGCACTGACTTGATTTTTTGCGATACCACAGAGTACTAAAGTAGACTTTTCCCAAAAAAATTTGTCACCATTTGTAAATCATATTCGATTCAGATTCGGATTAGTTGACTAAGTAGTTCTTGTAGTCTGAATTTTTTATGGATTGCTAACTACATTTGCCATAGTTAAACCATCTTATCTATTCTTTCTCCGAGCTTGGATTATCAAAGACATCGAAGAACAAATGGAGAACGAGAAGCGACAAGTAGCACGAACATATTTTATTATAGGACAAATGCTCTCGTTCAGTTCGACCTATTATGCCTCTTTCCACGTAACATTGCGCCGGCCGTAGTAACAGTTCTAGCTCTTTTCCACATCCCTAGGCCTTCCAACACCAACAAAAAGAAGTGAGCCAACATGAGGACTGCTTCTACATCATATTCCATGGAGTTGCTGAATTTCTGGGGCTCAAGCTACAGAAAATTAATGGGATAAAAGATGGAGAGGAAAAAAATATCATTAACAAAGACCGAGAGCTTCCTGAAGTCCTTAAAAAAGATTATCCAAGCTTGTAATTTGTCTACAAACATACGAGTAATATGAAACACTAGTTTGTACAATAATTTACAATAATCTATCCATACCCACATACAGATAAAAGAGCTCACTAGCTTATTTGTGTACCAACGAAGCCGGATTTCTACACGAGCAGTCCCGACGTTGGCGCGACCGACCACCTCGACTCGTGCCTGCAAAGAAATTCCGGTTAAGTTAGAACTCAGACCCCCACAAGCTGTTTATTCTCCCACTAGAGAAGACTAAAGTCAAGAAACTTGCATATTTGTAGTACTTCCTATTCCCAGAATTAACCATTCTCAAGCGACGCATTAGACACGGTGCGAGAGTTGGAGAAACTATTGCTTTAGTTCCTCTACCTCCCCTTGCATCGAAAGACCGTAAATTTAGCTTAAATTAACTATCAACTTTGTTCCAATCCTACCACTTCATTGATCATCACTTTTAGACGATTAGCCACGAATTCGGTAACCACCTTGTAGAGGTTGCTTATTAAGCTGATAGGTCTGTAGTTCCCAAGTAGGGGTTCAGATTTGTTCATGCAAATAGCAAAGAGGGAGAGGGTTGATGCTCACCTTTATAGTAGATGCAATCGCTTAATTATACCTAATTTGAACTGGAGCTTGTAGCATTGGGAGCTTCCACGATGGCAGGGATATTATTCGAATGACTACCAACCCCTGCTTCCACCACTTGCTGATTGTTCGGTTCCGTGGCTAAATCACTATCCACACTGTTAGAGACAGAAGAAGCCGCATCATTCCTTCCATTATCTTTAGTCTCAAGACGCTCCATCATGTGCGATACTGTAGCAATTCCAGCATTCACCTCTCTTCTAACTTCACTTCCAATATCACCCTCTGTAGTACTTCGAGAGAAAAATCTCTCCTTCCATCCCCGTGTACTCTTAGAAATTGACTCTTTGTATCTATACAAGAGCAGAATGAGTTTTTGTCAGTCACGGGAGGAAAGAAGTAGGAACATGAAAAACAAGCTGAATACCTCATTGAGACTGCATTGAACTTGGATCGAATAGACTCGGAAAATGTCTGAAGTTCTGATGGCCCTGCTCGGTCTTCACTATTGGGAGAATATTGATTACGAGATCTCCTGAAAAATGCACAAATAGAAATTTTTGAGTGAGAAAGAAGCAAGCATTAATCAACAGAGTAATTATGCGATACTGTGATCAAACCAGTGCTATGAGGAAAGGACGAAGATCAAATATGAAATCATTGTACCTGGTATTTGAGGAATGTCCTTGTTGAACATCAGGTCCAGGAGGTACTGCAGACATCTGACTGGCTTGGACAATGGAAGATGTTGTAGGCTGCGGAGAGTCAACCCCATCAGTTGTTACTGGGAGAGATAGTGTGTCTGCAGGAATATTGGAAGCTGGTTGACCTTCTCCACTACGGGTTGGAGAAGAGACGGAGCTGGCGGGAGGTGAATTTGGATGACTCGAAAACACTAAGAACTGTGGACGTCCTTGAGCTGAAGATCTGTGTCGCTGCCCCTCCCTCCTAGCCATGTGGCGTCTTCCCATGGCAGCAGCAGCTGCAAGGTGCTGAATAATCCTCTCTTCAAGTTCAGCATCATTTACACCAACTGGCAACTGCAACAGTCATAGAACCTGAACTTGAGCATAGCGAAGATTTTAAGAAAACATTGTTAAACAGACTTGAAGGCCTAAAAAGTCGTAAACTATGAGAGGAAGAATACAAACATGCTGAAGTTCGAAATCCCCTAGCGTTGGATGATGAAATATGGTGGCATTACGGGATGGATTAAATCTAAAGCTCCTCTCGCGCTCCACAGCTTCCAGCAATTCCTGACTATCAAAACAAGCAAACAACTTGTAATTCAAGCATAAAAAACTGAAAACCACAGTGAAGACGTATGTGTAGAACAAAAGACAATCTCAACCTTGTAGGATCCTTCAGGCTGATAGGCTGCCAACACATGGGGCATTGCGAGCTTCTCTGACACCTGCAAGACAAAATATCAAACTATTCCTCTTTTGCCAAAGGGCGGCAATTGTCTAACCAAGCTCAATCACAAAAAAAAGCACCATCACAAACACAGTAAAATAAACTTCTTTTTGCATACAAACTATAATTGTGTGGTAGAACAATCGACATCTAGTTTCAATGAAGGGGTAATTTCTAGGACTTGGCTTCATTGGGTATAGATGAAGCTAAATAACAAAACCAATCATATACCTACTGGGCTATATGGATTGGACGTGGGTTACTGGTTACACCGGCTATAACCTATATCCAATTATATTTCCAATGGATCATCCCTTTCTGACCAAACCCAGTAAACCATTTTTTTTACGCTAGTTATTGGTTAGAATCACAGCTGATCACTGTTTTTCTTCCGGGATTATAACCACAACCCATCATTTCCACTCAAACCACTACAATCAGACAATCCAATCATCTTCAGTCTTAGCCTTAGCAAGAAACAACTTGAACATACAAAATGAAAAATCATAAATACCATTCAAGAATGCACTGGAGATGGTACTCGTGCTTGCAATTCGTCACCTGCAACAAGGGAAATATAAAGCTTTAGAGAGCGGACTATATCAAGCTAGTCATTAGTCAAAAGTTGACGCATGACATACAGTTGAAGGATCACTGTCACAAAAGGCCTCAAGGCATATGCTACACGCATCATCACAAGCCTCTTGGATACCTCCTTCTACAAAAGCCGCAGCTGATGTCAAGTGCGCCTCTGGTTTCGTATCCTCCATTTCCTGGAAGAGTAAATTGCAAACTTAGCATCTTAGCAGTTCGAAAAAACACAACATTTATGGGCTCGGTAAGGAGTTGAAATGAGGGAGACAAACTCCTATAGCGTACCAAATACCAAATACCAAATCAATCAATCACAGAGCAAAGAAGAACATTCGACCAAACTAACAATCACTTCAGACACTGAAACACAATCGCTTTGTCTTCCTCGCTCTCTCAAACACCACACTCAATAAGAAGGACCGATAACAGCTAACATCAGAGAACCACGAACCGAATTCGAAACGGATGTCCGAAACTTCTACGCTCGATCCAGTGCACCTAAAAAGTATCTACACTCGAACAGCCACTCACTAATCATCCATTGTTGCACCACCAAAAAATCCTCCTACCCAATTCTCAATCCCTAAAACCCACAAAAGGGAAACCCCAAAAAAGACCCAGTAACAAATCCTTGGGGCCGGTCGCGCAGTTCAACAATGATGACGTCACCGACCGAACTCGCACGCCCAAAAGACATCAACTTTACGGAGGCCAACCGCGAAAGATGCAAACTTTAGCTCCTTCACAACTAAAAGACAGCGAATTTAATCTCTTTCTTTAGTGTTCACACATAATTATTAGAAGAACCCAGAAAAAAAGTGCAACGAAGAACAAAAAATAAACCACCAGAAGCTGAGGGGGCAATTGAAGAGAGAAGAAAGTTCGTTTAGGGTTACCTCCTCCATGAAAGGTGGACGATCGGGAAAGCTCGAATCGAGAGGCTCAGACAGTCCTCTCTATCTAGTAATCAACGAGAGAGAGAGAGAGTGGGAGGACTTTTGCCTCTTTTTGGTTTTTCTTTAATTAGATTTTTTAAGTTTATAACTTCTAATATCTGATCTACTTTGTCCGGATAATTTTTATTTAATTAGAAAGACTTTGGACCAACGACTTGTTTTTTTTTTCCCTTCTAGAAATGAAGAACAAACCTCTGTATATAATTCTCCTTGTTCACACATGTGCTTCTCTCTCTCTCTAAATTTCTAGAGAGAGAGAATCCTCCCAAGCTCTCTCTCGCGCCTGACCTAAAAGTACCGCTCCCATGGAGGCTTCCCCTCTGGGAGATCCTCCCAGCACCAACACCTCCGCGAGGAGGAATTGTTGGGTTTGTGAATGAAGGCCCAAAAGCCCAAAGGTCCAAAGGAAAGATGTAAGGTTGCAATCCCACATTGAATAGAGCAAGGATGATTTCCTTGTTTATAAGGAATTCCTCTCCTTACTTCTCAACTTGATTGACTACCCAAAAGGCTGACTCACCGCTAGCTGCGAGGACGGTGCTTCGCACAGTCCGAGCACGAGCACGCGCACGTGCGCGTGGCGCATTGGACGCAGGTCGCAATGGGCGCTTTGTGGCGCAGCTACCGGAGTGACGAGGAGCTGCAAGCGCCTTCAGGTTGGCCACCGAAGAGGCACTACGGGCTGAAACGTCCAGGAGACTTCCAGAAGGCCGAAGGGCTGCGAGATCCATCGCGAAAGGGCGCCAGCGCAGCCTGGGCGCGCCTGGAAGGATCCAGAAGCCACCGAAGGGCCACGAGTGCAGCCAGACAGCCTGCTGGCCGAGCGGACGCGTCCCTTCGGGGTGGCTGCCTCCCTGCCTCCTCCAGCCTATAAATAGGCCTGCCTCCTTGCCATAATCCCTCATCCCAGCAGCATTTGCATCTCCGAGCATTGTTGTCTTCTTCTCTCCCCCGTTCTTCACTTAGAAAATAAAGGTCTGGGTATATAAGGGTTCGCCCGAAAGTTTCGAGATACGTGTGCAACGGTCTTGGAAATGCCCTAACAGTCATTGTATCTTGGGGACGATTGTCGTAGCCCGTACCGCACTGAAATATACGGGGCAATCTCGTCTTACGAAGAAAGTGTCCAACACTTACCTCGACTGCCGAAGATCCTAATCAAGTACACCAACCCTCCGAAACAACAATCGTAAGACGAGGTTGTGTACTTGAAGATGGCATCAACAAGCTCAGCACCAGCGGTCCTGGGAACTGTCCACGCCGAAAGGCCGGCCAAGTTCAACGGTACCGAGTTCAAGAGGTGGCAACAGAAGATGTTGTTCTACCTGACGACGCTCAACCTGATCCGATTCTTGAAGGAAGAGGCTCCGAAGGTGGCAGAAAATGAGGCAGATCAACAGAAGATCAACGCCCTCGATGCATAGAGTCATAGCGACTTCCTATGCAGAAACTACGTCCTGAATGGACTAGACGATACGCTCTACAATGTCTACGCGGAAGCCAAAACTGCTAAAGAGCTGTGGGGTTCACTCGAGAAGAAGTACAAAACAGAGGATGCCAGGATGAAGAAATTCATCGTCGGACGATTCCTCGACTTCAAGATGGTAGACTCCAAGAAGGTCATCGACCAAGTGCAGGAGTTGCAGCTGATCCTTCACGAGATCCAAGTCGAAGGGATGCAACTCAGCGAGTCCTTCTAAGTAGCTGCGATGATCGAGAAGCTCCCCTCGTTCTGGAAGGACTTCAAGAGCTACCTCAAGCACAAGAGGAAGGGACATGAGCCTAGAAGACCTGATCGTGAGACTTAGGATCGAGGAAGACAACCGAAAGTCCGAAGTCAAGCAAGGCAAGGCCAACTCTGAGACCACCGTGCACCTCGCCGAGGGAAAAGGTAGCAAGAAGAGGAAGAAGTCCGGGGATAAGCAGGAGAAGCAAGAGCCCAAGAAGAAAAAGAAGATCAAGGGCGACTGCTACAACTGCGGGAAACCCAGACACATGGCTAAGGACTGTCGCCAGCCGAAGAAGGACGACTAAGGAAAGGCTAACCTGGCTGAAGACTTGTCCCAGATGGATCTGTCAGCCGTAGTGTTTGAAGCCAACCTGGTGGATAATCTGAGAGAGTGGTTCGGACAAGGAGATGTTCTCAAACTATATTCCGATCACCGGTCGAAAGCTGTTCATGGGAAACTCTGCAACATCCAAGATCGTCGGTCTGGGTAAGGTGGTCCTGAAGCTGACCTCAGGAATGGAGCTGACCCTCAAGGATGTACTGCATGTCCCAGACATCCGCAAGAACTTAGTTTTTGGCTCACTGTTAAGCAAAGCCGGTCTTAAGCTTGTATTTGAGGCTGATAAGTTTGTATTGACCAAAGCGGGTCAATTCATTGGAAAGGGTTATCTAGAAAGGGGGCTGTTTAAGATGAATATAATAACTGTACATCGCACCTTTAACGGTAAAAATAAAGTTAACGCTTCTTCTTACTTGGCCGAGTGTTCTAATTTATGGCATGGTAGATTAGGACACGTAAATTTAAACTCGCTAAGAAAGTTAGTAAGTTTAAATTTATTACCGAATTTAGAGTTCAACCCATCCGATAAATGTGAAGTATGTGTGGAGGCTAAAATGACCAAAGCACCTTTCCATTCGGTGGAAAGAAGTACTATGCCTTTAGAGTTAATTCATACGGACACTTGCGATATGAAACACGTGCAAACTAAAAGCGGGGAGAAATACTTCATCACGTTTATCGATGATTGTACGAGATACTGCTACGTATATCTCCTAAAGGGCAAAGACGAAGCTCTTGATGCTTTTAAGAGATATAAGAATGAGGTTGAAAATTAACTCAGCGTGAAAATCAAAATGATCTGAAGTGATCGAGGAGGAGAATATGTAGCTCCGTTTGAGGAACTCTGTCAAGAACATGGCATTATTCATCAGACGACTGCTCTATACTCACCTCAATCGAATGGCGTAGCTGAACGCAAAAATTGAACTCTTAAGAAGATAATGAACGTTGTGTTGATTAGCTCGGGCTTACCCCAGAATATGTGGGGGGAAGCTGTGCTCTCCGCTAACAATATTCTAAACAAATTGCTACACAAGAAAAGGGATAAAACTCCATATGAACTATGGAAAGGAAGGAAGCCTTCCTACGGTTACCTTAAAGTGTAGGGGTGCCTAGCAAAGGTCGAAGTGCCTAAGCCTAAGCAGGTGAGAATAGGACCCAAGACCATTGATTGCATCTTTATCAGATATGCGCAAAATAGTAGTACTTATCAATTCTTGGTGCATAAATCTGAAAACCCAGAGATAAACACAGGAATGGTCATAGAATCAAGAACGCAATATTTTTTGAAGATAGCTTTCCTAATAAGGAAAGAAAGGAAGCAAGTCCGAAGAAAAGGGCTCACGAGACTACGCAAGGGTCAAATCAGAAAGATGATGAACCTAGACGTAGTAAACGGACGAAGGTAACCAAATCTTTCGGTCCGGATTATCTAACCTATGCGTTAGAAAATGAACCCAGGACAATCCAAGAGGCATTGTCCAGTCCAGATACTCCTCTCTGGAAGGAAGCTATCAATAGTGAGATAGAATCCATTACGCAAAACCACACGTGAGAAATCGTGGATCTCCCACTGGGCTGCAAACCTTTGGGATGCAGGTGGATCCTAAAAATAAAATACAAAGCTGATGGATCAATCGACAAGTACAAAGCTCAATTGGTAGCTAAGGGGTTCAAATAGAAGGAGGGATATGATTTCTTTGACACGTATTTACCGGTCACAAGAATCACATCAATTAGAGTACTCATAGCTGTTGCAGCACTCTATAACCTCGAGATCCACCAAATGGATGTAAAAATAGCTTTCCTAAATGGAGAACTGGAAGAGGAGATATACATGGAGCAACCTGAAGGGTTTGTGGCTCCCGGTCAAGAGCATAAAGTGTGTCGGCTAGTCAAGTCACTATACGGGCTAAAATAAGCCTCAAAACAGTGGCACGAGAAATTTGACAGAATAATGCTGTCGAATGGATTTAAGATCAATGAGTGCGATAAATGTGTTTACATTAAGGGCACACCTGACGCTTATGTAATTGTATGTCTCTACGTAGATGACTTACTAATTATGGGAAGCAATAAAGAGGTTATTGTGAAAACTAAGAACATGTTAAAGAACCACTTTGACATAAAAGATATGGGTCTGGCAGACGTCATACTAGGAATAAAAATTTCTAGGAAAGCTGACGAAATTATCTTGACGCAATCCCACTACGTGGAGAGCGTGATCAAGAAATTTGAAGCTTTTGACAAACCTCCGGTTAAGACTCCAATAGATTTGAATCTACACTTAGCCAAGAATCGAGGGGACTCAGTATCTCAACTGAGGTATGCGCAGATTATCGGGAGCTTGATATATTTAACAAACTGCACACGTCCCGATATTGCGTACTCAGTTAGTAAGCTAAGTAGATTCACAAGTAATCCAGGGAAGGATCACTGGCTAGCTCTGGAAAGAGTTTTACGGTACTTAAAATATACCATAAACCATGGCATACATTATGCTAAATATCCAGCTGTATTAGAATGATACAGTGACGCAAACTGGATATCAGACACTAAGGACTCCAAATCCACGAGTGGATACGTATTCACCATAGGAAGAGGAGCTGTATCTTGGAAGTCCTCTAAACAAACGTGCATAGCTCGATCCACCATGGAGTCGAAGTTTATAGCACTAGACAAAGCTGGAGAAGAAGTTGAATGGCTCAGAAACTTCCTAGAGGATATTCCGTGCTAGAGCAAATCAGTACCTTCCGTATTGATACATTTTGATAGCATGTCTGCAATCGGGAGAGCACAAAGTACATTGTACAACGGAAAATCTCGACATATCCGTCGGAGACACAATACCGTTAGACAGTTGATCTCTAGTGGGGTGATCACCATTAATTATGTAAAGTCCAAGGACAACTTAGCTGATCCTTTTACGAAAGGAATCAATAGAGATCAAATGTACAATGCAGTAAGGGGAATGGGATTAAAATCCACACACTAAAGAACGTCAATAACGGTAACTCAACCACGATGAGTGGAGATCCCACAAACTTGGTTCAATGAGACAACTAAGTTATGGAGGGTTCAGTTAATCACCTGGAACCCATCTCATTCTCAGAAGCTGCCCAGGTATTAGCCTGCAGTGGTGTGGTAAGGTTAAGCATTACGCTTTTAATGATTCATATACCTTGATGAAGGTGGAGTATGGCAGGATACTCCTGATATGAGATCACCTATGTAAGTGTGAAGTGAGGCTGCTTCAAATGGGAAAAATACTTATGAATCTAAGATACGGTCCATGGCCGAAACGGACACAACGTGAGAACCCAAATATACTAGGATTATTATTGTGTAAATGTTATTGTCTTGGTTTACGCCAAAAGCTGACAGTTCAAAACATCGCGTTCACCAAGCAGCGAGTAAATCCGATAACATATTACTAGAGAAGGTTCAAAGCCGCAAGCTACCTATCTCGATGCAATAATAACACGTCAGAACTTTCGATTAGAGTCTGCATGCATTGATCATCATTCATGTGGGGGATTGTTGGATTTGTGAATGAAGGCCCAAAAGCCCAAAGGCCCAAAGGGAAGATGTAAGGTTGCAATCCCACATTGAATAGAGTAAGGATGATTTCCTTGTTTATAAGGAATTCCTCTCATTACCTCTCAACTTGATTGACTACCCAAAAGGCTGACCCACCGCTAGCTGCGAGCACGAGCACGAGCACGCGTACGTGCACGCGCACGTGCGTGTGCGTATGGCGCATTGGACGTAGGTCTCAATGGGCACTTTGTGGCGCACTTGGCACTTCGCACGTGCGCATTATCACGAGGAGCTGGGGGAGCCTTAAGTATTTTGCCCAGGTTCGAAGAGAGCTGCACAGCTACCGGAGTGACGAGGAGCTGCAAGCGCCTTCAGGTTGGCCACCGAAGAGGCACGACGGGCTGGAACGTCCATGAGACTTCCAGAAGGCCGAAGGGCTGCGAGATCCATCGCGAAAGGGCGCCAGCGCAGCCTGGGCGCGCCTGGAAGGATCCAAAAGCCACCGAAGGGCCACGAGCGCAGCCAGACAGCCTGCTGGCCGAGCGGACGCGTCCTTTCGGGGTGGCTGCCTCCCTGCCTCCTCCAGCCTATAAATAGGCATGCCTCCTTGCCATAATCCCTCATCCCAGTAGCATTTGCATCTCCGAGCATTGTTGTCTTCTTCTCTCCCCCGTTCTTCACTTAGAAAACAAAGGTCCAAAAGTTCTGGGTATATAAGGGTTCGCCCAAAAATTTCAAGATGCGTGTGCAACGGTCTTGGAAATGCCCTAATAGTCGTTGTATCTTGGGGACGATTGCCGTAGCCCGTACCGCACTAAAATATACGGGGCAATCTCGTCTTACGGAGAAAGTGTCCAACACTTGCCTCGACTGCCAAAGATCCTAATCAAGTACACCAACCCTCCGAAACAACAGGAAAGAAAGTCAAAACAGGAGATGGAGAAAGCCTTAACTGCCCACAGAGCCACAATAGATCTCAACCAAACCGGAGGAGGCTAGGAGAAGGAAACTCTCATTTAAAGATGCTACTATGGGTACTATAGGCGACTCGACTCCCAACCAGCAGAAGCAGCCTCGCGATTCTTCTCATTCGACCTCGAAAAATTGGTTTCCAATGATTCGGAGGGAGAAGAAGATGAAGTTCTCTACTGTCCGTGTCCCAAATCTGGCCATGGAATTCTATCAAGGTAAAGCTCTTACACATTTTGCCCAAAGAATGGGGCGGCCTATTCGGATAGACAACATGACAGAGGAGTGCCAAAGGGGTCAGTTTGCTCGTATTTGTGTTGAAATCGATTTGACCAAGCCCCTACTCTCAACCTTTCGTGCCTGCTGTAGAACTCACCAGGTTCAATACGAGGGCCTTCACCAAATATGTTTCAAATATGGCATCTACGGGCACCAATCGAGTTAGTGCCCAAACATCCTCCCACCGCTGATGAGTAATTAGATTTCCATCAACCAAAATAGTTTTATTCCCGGTAGAAGCATCACCAACGACATTGTTAATGCCCAAGAGGCAATCCACTATATGAAGAACAGACAAAAGGGAAAGAGAATCATGCTTCTCAAAATTGACCCTACTAAAGCATATAATCGGATCTGATGGAGCTTCATTTGGAAAACTCTTGAATGCCTCTCGATTCCTAATCATATCATTGAGTTGATTCTTAATTGTCTTTCTACAATTTCTATGCAAGTTTTCTGGAATGGAGAAGCCACGGATAAATTTCTCCCCTCAAGAGGCATCCGGTAAGGAGATAAAGGATCTCCTTACATCTTTACCCTTTTTTTGGAGTGTTTAAGTCACATGATCACCGCGGCTGTCCACAAAAGGAGTTGGAAACCTTTTAAGATCTCCCAAAAAGGACCATTTCTCTCCCATCTTTTCTTTGCTGATGATCTCTTCTTGTTCGGTGAAGCTACTAAAGCTCAAGCTCATGTCACACTAACGATCCTAGATGATTTTTATGCCATTTCAGGACAAGAAATCAGCAAGATAAAATCCAAAATCTTTGTCTCCATAAATGTTACGAAGTTGCAGGCTCGTGATCTTACTAGTTTGATTGGGATCTCCCTTACCATTGACCTCGAAAAATATATAGAAATGTCCATTCTACATGATAGAGTGACTAAGAGTACCTATGCATACATCTTAGAGAAAGTAAACTCCAGACTCCAAGGGTGGTGTGTGGACAAACTCTCCTTCACTAGGAGAACCACCCTCGCTCAATCTATCATGTTCGCGCTTCCTACCTTTGCAATGCAAACCTCAAAGATCCCTGTTGGCCTTTGCAAATATATCGAAAAGGCCCAACGTGGTTTCTTGTGGGGGGTTATCCATTACCCTAAAAAAGCGCACTTAGTTGCTTGGAGCACTGTGTGTAAACCAAAGGGAGAGGGTGGCCTTGGGTTTAAATCCTTGAGGGACCAGAACCTAGCCCTTTTGATGAAAATTGCTTGGGCTCTAATAACTAATCTCAACTCTCTTTGCTCGCAGGTACTTCGTGGCAAATATCTCAAGAGCGCCAATGCTATCATGTTGCTGAATGCAAGAGCAAAAGCTCCCTGTTATGGCATGCTCTTATTTCTATTTGGCCAACTATGTTGTCCGAGGTTTATTGGGAGATAGGGGATGGAAGGACTGCTAAGCTGTGGATAGATAAATGGCTATTCAAGATGGCAGAACTCCTAAGCCACTGTCATACGCCCCCACCCCCAAGTCTATAAGAAATGACTGTCCAAAATGTTGTGACTGAAGAAAACAACTGGGATTGGACGCTACTCAGTACATATCTGCCTAACAACATTTTTTTTACAATTTGCAGGCACGCCTGCACCCAGAATGAACAGAGGATGTGACCAAATCTGGTGGAATCAAATACAAAATGGAATTTTCTCAACTACCTCCACATACTAATTGTTCTATTCGATGGTTGTGAGCGAACAGAAGAAATATTGGCAACTCCTCTGGAAACGGACAGACACCGCAGAGAATGAAAAGAGTTGCTTAGCTTATCGGACATGGCAAACTTCTTACGAATGCGATACGGAGAGCCTGATGACAACCTCTGACACCTGTCTTTGCTGTAATGAACAAGTGGAAACTGTTCTTCATGCCATCAGGGATTGCAAGCTTATAAGACGCACCTGGGATCACCTCTTATCCATTGCTAACATAAATCTGCCTAATTTTTTTTGTTCATACCTTCAAGTTTAGATTAAGATGAATCTCACTGCCCCAGCCGAGTGGTTATCTTGGTTCCTTATAGCCATTAATAGTTTTTGGAATTGGAGGAACCACAAGGTGTGGAACGAGGGTGAGGCCCGACCAACTAATTAAGTTGATGTTTTGTCTGCTAGATTCCATAGAATTGATGAAGCTTGTAAAGCAGTAAAGAGCATGCACGTCAAACCTACCAGACATGAGGCTCTGATTGGTTGAGAGAGACCACATAATGATTGGATTAAACATAACACTGATGGAGCTATGCGTGCTTCAACGGGGATGGCAGCCACGGGAGGAATCATGCGGAACAGAGATGGAACTTGGATGGGAGGTTTCACGTGCAACTTTGGCAGATGTTCGTGTATTTTTGCGGAGCTATGAAGTGTCTACAATGGTCTTAGACTTGCCAAAGCTTTGGGAACTAAAAAGCTCATCCTTGAAGTGGACTCACTCCTGGTTGCTAATCAAATCAATAGCACACAGCAGGTGCAGGGAATCGAGAATACCCAACTATCCAATATCAGATAGGAAATGGAGGGTGATTGGGAGATTAAAGTAACACATACCTATCACGAGGCGAACCGATGTCCGGACAAGCTTGCCAACTTGGGATTCTCGAGGAGTGTGGATTGTTACTTTTTGGATGCTCCCCGCAAGATGTTTTAGGTTTAATTTTAGATGATATCGGGGATGTAGCCTTCCCCCGGTTTATTTTAGATCATGAAAGTGCAAGGTCAAGTTTTGTGATACACCAAACGTTAAGGGGAACCTTTCCTCTTGATGTACTCTTTCCATATCGCAGATTTTTCTCACCGAGTTTTCTCGCAATAGAATTTTAACGAGGCTGGCTGTCGCAACCTCACAAGTAGCCGAGAGGGAGCCTTACACTAAGTAGGATTGTTTTTTGCCTTTATTTCTAATATATATGGGTAGTTGTCCCTCCATTTCCAAAAAAAAACTCTGTTTATAGTTATGAAAATTATTAATGATAATTACTATCTAGTGCCGAGCGAAATTCCCTCTTTCAAGGTTGTCAAAATAAAAACCAGTCTTAACATTTATATTACATAAACTTGATTCCATTATAATTCTCTACCGGTCATCAAAGTATACACAAGTATACAACAAATTAAAGGTACATCGAAATGATTACTTGTTTGTTGGGCGTGGAAAATGAAAAAGCCTAGACTAGGTCGTCGGTCGTCCAAATCGTGTCCACGTGGAATTTTCTCTTTTTCATTTTGGTTAAATATATTTCACTACCTTATATTATTATAAACGTCAATTTTTCTTTAAAAAATACTTTATCTTTATTACTACTTTTTCGACCTAATCATAAACGTCAATTTTTCTAGAAATTTTTACGTGAAGAAATTAGCATCGGTCTAGGTCGAAAACTAATGTCGACTTCGTACTATATAAAAATGGAAAGAAATATTTTTGTATGATTAATATTAAAATCACAATTGGTTTGAACAGATTCAAGATTTTACCATCTCTTTGAAATGACAGAAATTGGAAAAACTTGCTTCAGTTTTGTCGATGATTAAATGTCAAAAAAGTTGAAAATTTTGATTTGTAGTCAATCTTTACGTTTTTTTATAAGTTCAATCTTGACGATCTAGTATTGACTTTTCTATTTATTTTGATGTTGAATTTTAAAAGAAAGAGTATCCCGCGCCAAAGTTAAACCTTTTTTTTTTGCTTTTTTTCAATTTCGTCAATTTAATGTTCAATTTACACTCTTTTCCGACGTTAAATTGTAAAAAATGAGGATCTCACCAAAAGGGAAAATCATTATAGTTTTAGTAAATTAAGACGATTTTACGTGATATTTTTATATGACAATGAATCGTTGAAAAACGCCTCAAGTTGTAATCCTAAACCCACCCATGACCCACCCACCCATCCTTTACGACTATGGCAAATGTCTCTTCCCTTAGACTACAATGTGAGCAATCCGTTCACGCAATAAATAATTATTTTTTTTTCATCAAATTATTATTCAATTCAACTCAATTTTTTATCATCTTTATTGATGATCTCATCCAATCCGCTCACCAAATAAATAATTAATGTAACTCTCATCCATATATTATCTATAATTTAATTTATATTTACATATAAATTACAATGAATATATAAAATTATACTTCCATAATTATAACTTGAAAAAAATTAAAATAAAATAACAAAATTAAGATTACAAAAGTTGGAAAATAAAATTAGAAAGAAATAAATCGAGCTACAAATGGATGTCGAAAATACATTTGAAATCAATGGTCGAGCAAGTTACGAGGATGAGTTTTGGTTGGAGAGCCACAACTTCTTATTTCGGAGTCTGATTGAGTTGATTCAAGTTGCTTTGCGAAGGTAAGACATATATCTACAAATTTTTAGTTTATGACTTCTCAAAATTTGGAGTGTAAGAATGTCGAAAATATGTCTGACGTCAATAGTCAAGCGAGTTATGGGGATGAGTTTTGGTTGGGGAGCGACAACTTCTTATTCTGGAGTTCGATTGAGTTGATTTAAATTACTTTGTGAAGGTGAGACGTATATCTACAAATTTTTAGTTTATGACTTCTCCAAATTCGGAGTATAAGAATATCAAAAATATATTTGACATCAATAGTCGAGCGAGTTATGGGAACAAGTTTTGGTTGGGGAGCCACAACTTCTTATTTTGGAGTCCGATTGAGTTGATTCAAGTTGCTTTGCGAAGGTGAGACGTATATCTACAACTTTTTAGTTTATAATTTCTCCAAATTCGAAGTGTAAGAATATCAAAAATATATTTGAAATCAATATTAGACTGAGTTACAAGCGTCCAAAGTTGAAATACAAGATTGTGTATCAAAATATGTCAATATTGAGCTCTATTCATAGAGAATTAAAAATTAATATTTTTTATTTTTTATTTTTATCAAAAAGATATTATTAATTATCATAACAAAATAATATTTACTAGCATCTATTTTAACGAATGATATTGTACCACGTATCATTAGGATTAGATTAAGATAAGAAAAAGAAAAAAAATGCTCGCGAGCGTTGATCGGCTGGCCGATCCACTCGGCCAAAATCCTCACTTTTCCAATTTTTTTAAATTTTGGCGTTTGTCGTTTAGGGGTGATCGCTTGGCAGCGATCACCGATACAGGTAGTCTTATACTCTTGTTTTTTATGGTCCAATAATAGATTCTGACCATGCTTACGTGTTATTAGACACATACCCTAAAGACACGAGAAATAAATTCTTTAGGTTTGAATCGACGTGGACCAAAGAAATGGCAAAATCATGGTGATTTATGCAGCAGGGATCTAACCAGATAGAGTAAGTCAGTGTTCAAAGGAAAAAATTGGAAGAAGAAATGTTTTGGCATCAACGTTCACGAATTATTTGGTTACATAAAGGCGACAAGAACACGAGTTTTTTTCACACTACATCAACACAAAGGAAGCAGAATAACCAGATTCGAATGCTAAAAATGGGTGCAGGAGAGTGGCAGGAAGATCAGAGCCTGATTGCAAGTTTGGTGATAGAAGAGATGAGGATGGACTTCATTAGGCCTTTGACAAACTAGGACCAGATGGGCAACCTCAATTAGTCATGGTTTCATGCTTGTCGCGGCGAGGAGCGTACTTTCTGCCCTATCCGCTGCGCGACTCCTTTGGCTGGAGCAGGTTACTTGCTTGCTACGACGAGGATTCAGTTTCCTTTTCTACCTTTTTTTTATTTTTCATATGGTATGAAGCATTAACGTATTTTGACGCTATTTTTCTCTGTTGTTATTTTTTTCAACGGCATTTTACGGCAATAGATTTTTACTGAGACCTTGGCTACAACCTCGTACGGTCTAGCGTGAAGGAGTGGTGTGGGCACCTTCTATGGATGCTACGTAGTTGTAGTACTCATTATCAATGAGATTTGGGTTGGTATTGACTAGCCGCTTGTGGGATAGTTTGAGAATGAACGTTCAATCTGGGATTTTGAAAATTCATTATTCATTAAAAAAAATACAATGACGAAATAATTCTAGACTATGCTGATTAATTAATTTTTTTAAAATATATTTTACCCTAATAAAAGCATGATTACATATTTATGAATAAATCTCAGAAAGTAAATGAATACTTCAACGAACCAAATATATCCAAATTCCAAGGTAACTTGATTTTGGGTCTAATGGAACTGTTCAGTGCCCAAGCAGCTAGCCCAACTGCATATCAACAAGCCGCATCCAAAACTGAGATATTAAAACACTAACAATCCGAAGAACCAACAATAGCAACAGTTTCTTCTAAAAACAATTGTAACAGTTAGCTATATATTGGTTTTGTCGAAACTACCTTTGCATATCGGAATATTCATCGGTCAGACTAAACGTTAAACTGTAGCAAAACTCTTCATATTAAATTTTAACACAAGTGCGTTCTGGAATCAAGATCTTTAGTTAAGGGTAAACTATAACACTCTTTTGTTCTCTTTGACTTTATTGGAATTTAGAAAAATTGATGTATGGATATCAATTTTTTACTGCCCTCGTAATGTTGTTCTTGTAATAGTTCTTCTAATTGTGAGTTGTGAATGATTTAATAAACGTTTTTTGGCCTTGGTATTAGGTGACAATTCCAAGTGGTGTATCTAAATTGTAACGAGGCATATAAATGCAGCTAAGTTTGTTTCATTGGAGTCTCAGAAAGGATGAAGATATACGAATCATGATGGGTGATTAAATTGTTCTTCTGGAATTGAAGAGATTGTTGGTTTGGTGGCAAAGACAGAGAAGATAAAATGGGACAAAATGTAGTTCACCAATATTCAAAAATGGGATGGACATTATTAAATTATAAATGTTCTAGGTTACTTTTAAACACAGCAACAACGAAACACCAAATTTTTAAAAAAAAATTACTTAGATTAACAGTTGGAGTCTTTTTTTACTTTGATATTATGTGATTCAAAATGCATAAAATAAGTTATTAGAACTGAAGTTGCGATACTCAAGTGACATGAGTAGTCTCCAATCTGCTAATCGACCATCTAATGTGCTACTTGGAGTGAGCAATCTACATGGAAGATCCGAGATGTGGCATAGGCCGAACAACGTGAGGAGACTATTATTCATCGACATGGGCAGTAAGACATATATAATAGATTAGAGATGAGGCGATACACTAGATGATCTGACAAAAAAAAATCACCGGTTATTAAAGTATTAAAATTTTAAATCGTATTCGCCCCTTTTTATGAAAGTTTAAAGCATGTTGTTTAAAATAAAATATCTCACGTTCCTGTCTAAACCAATGTGAGATTTAGATAGGACTTCAACGAATTAATCACACCTTCGGAAATATGCTCTGATAGTATCAAAACCGCAACATAATCACAGGTCATAACCCCAACAAAACTCGTCATCATCAAATAACAAAATAAAGGGCACAAGAGAAAAGAGTAACACAAACAAAGGACAAAAATTGCACTCTATATAAAAAAAAAACTTGTCAGATTCATGGTACAGTAGCAAATATATACAAACCAATCCTCGCAACACACATACATTCACGGCACATAACGAACCGCCCTTACATAATTGAATCTGCAATCTGCTATACATCTTTTTGGGACGGGCTTCTCCAGAATCCCGTCCCATAAAACCGGCCCCACATCTCATTGTCCAAGTCACCATCACCCTCATTGTTGTTATTTCCTCCTTCCTCCTTGATGGTACTAGGGTTATTTACCATTCGTCTCTTTTCCTTGATCTCCAAGTCAAATTCCTCCTCCCTGGACCCGCAGTTACTAGGCGGGTCCAGGAGGGCCTTCTGTTTCCTCCTCCTAGCGATCCGCTTCCGCTCTTGCACCTTCCGGCATATGCACGCCGGCACCTTCACAACCGCCAGCACCAGCAGGTTCATCAGCGCGCACGGGAAGCAGCAGCAGACCGCCGCGCACTCCGCGGTCGTCCCGCCCGCCACCTCCCCCACCCGCTTCTTCTTCCTCGGCGTCCTCTTCTCCCTCTCGCCGGTCATCTCCGGGCACCCTTAGATCGTATCAGAAACCGATAAAGATTGGAACTTTAACGTAAAGATTGAAGCTTTTCGGCTCTATGCGGGAAAATGAGAGAGCTTTAGGGGACAATGGGTTCCTTTGGGGGTACCCATTTTCTGGGTTAAAGAAGAGAGATTTTTTGGGAGAGGGGGAAGGATTTCGAAGATTTTTTGTCTAGGTTATTTAAATAGTCGGATATTAATGTGTCGATTAATTTAGGTTAAATTCGGATAGATTATTCGAAAATGTGTCAAAGATGGGTGTTTCTTTATAGAGTGCCTAGCGAAACAACCGGAGACGGCTAAAGAAAGAAAACCTTCGTGAAAGATAAACAGAAACGAAGGACGAACGTGCGGGGATGGAAGTTCAGTTACTTGATTTTTTTTAAATATTTATTTGTATTTAATAAACTTCCAGATAATTTTTCAGGTAATCCAGCATTTTGAGTTTCATTTTTTTTGTTGGGTAGTAAAATCTTGTTAGGAGTGACTAGAATTCAGATTTTTCAAAGTTTAATAAATTCCGCTCAAAAATATTAGTGATTGAGATTTTTTTGATTCTGGATTTTGTTTTAGATTTTGTTGGGGTATTTTCGAAAATTCTAGGTTTTTAGTTGTTTTTTCCTAAAATTTAGGGATAGAGTTTATTTCTTAGGCGTATATGTTTGTGGTTTTCTAATAATTTTTCGGGAAAATGCTCACCATTCCAAATGTTGGATTTCTTCCTCCATACGAGATTAGGTTTTTCCAACTTTTTTTACTAACTATTTTAATAGAATATTCTTAGGGTCCTTTTCCGTATCCTTCCTTATTCAGCTTCTGTTTTTGATATTTTATTTTTGTAAAAAAAATCCCAGAAATAGGCCAAAAATTGTAGTTTTTTTGGTGTGGAAACTGTAAGAACTTTGAAGTTTCCTTTTAGAGGATAACCGCCTCAAGTATTGTTTTTAGTGGGTTTGGATTGCATGCGGAATGCCACTATTCTGAACTGTTTGGAATGAAGACACGCGGTGACTTTTTTGCAAATGCGCTAAAGTACAGGGACCAAAATAAAAAAAATAACGCACAAACACAGGCCGAATACAAATGTCATTATCACATAACTGCGCATGCTAGTATCACATAACTGCGCATGCCAGTATCACATAACTACACATGCCAGTGTGACTTTTTTGCAAAAATACTAAAATACGGGAGACCAAAATGAAAAAAATTACGCGTGTCATTATCATCAACGGGGACTTGCCATTTTCAAAAAAACAAATGTCATTATCACATAACTGCACTTGCCATTATCACATAATTGTGCTTGTCATTATCACATATTTGTGCTTGCCGCTGCGATCCCTCTTTACTCCAAACTATTCGGAATCAATTCCTTTACTCCGTACCCAATTCAAAGCCGTTTTTAGTTTTGTCCTGATGAGTGGACGGTTTCTGTTGGTTACTTCTGGAAACCAGACAACAATGATTGGTCTGGTTTGAACCAGAATAGTTGTACTTTTTTTTTTGTGGAAACCAGAACAGTTGTACTTCTTCTTTTTTGTGCGACTCTGAATTCGCGATTCGAAAAACTGAGATTTATTATGGAGTCGGTCCTTATGTGGTTTGTCTCCTAGAGTGACAAAGTGGGCCGAAACTGCGATGACCCTAACAAATTTGGATTTACTATAATTATTATATTCAAATTTTACGAATATAAAAAATATTATTGGAAGAGTCGTCCTGAAAGAGAGTTCGACAGTATTTAACTCTAAATATTAAAAATAGAAAAAGTTGTGGCACTATGATGGAATTGGTTCAAGTAGTAACATACTTGATCTCATTTTGAAAAATTCATGAGTTCAAGACTTAGAATATAAAAGAGACTATTAAAAAAGTTGTCTTCTGAAATAGGATCTGACAATAATAATTCAGTGGGGCAGTCGGGATTATTAATTGGTTAAATTATATCTGGAATCTTGGTGTTTGGTGACATCAGCAATGGATCTGAGAGTATAATAAAATTAAACTGCGGGAACAACAAAATCAAAAAGTAAACTACATGATCCTTAGCGTCTATTTTACCAAACACCAGATTCTAGATGTAATTTCTCCTTATTAATTTATGGGAGTAATATATAACATTTTGGCTATGCTTAGGTGTTATCGGCGCTCGTATTACCAATTTTTTATCATTAGATTTTGAAATTAGGTGAAAAACTTGTTGTTACAAGGTACCTACTTGGGTTAACAAGTATTTTGATTAAATGACAACAGAATTTTTGAAACTCAAATAAAAAATTTTGAATTCGAGTTTTTTCATTATTGAAATATCTTAATTGGCTCAATCTTATATTAATTGATGTAATTGAATATCTGGTTATCAACCAAAAAATATTTAGGTGTAATAATATGTGTACAATATATTAAACCCAATAAAAAATTGATAATAGCAAACTTCTATTCCTTTTTCTTGAAAAAGACAAATTTATATCTTATTTTCTCTATGTAATGTCCTGTGATAAGGTCACCCATAATAAAAGTATCAATCAAATCAAAGTATATATTATTGATATGAATAATATTAATTAAATTACTTAAGCATTTATTAAAAGATCTTAACGGAGTATCAAAATTTGCAAATAGCAAACTTACATAAATTTGATGAATCTCTATATTTCAGAATCACTTACTTTTGTACTCTATTTAGTAGACAATTCTCTTAACAATATTTTTCACATTTATCAGAACTAAACCCAAAATCTTTGAAACGAAATTCAAATCAATTAACACTCGCAAACTTATATATTGGTGAACATAAGTGTACCAAAATTGAGCCAATTATTGCAGCAGACATGATATACAATTTTGTTAAGTGGCCTCAATCATTGGAACGCGTAATTAAACTCGTGTTTGTTACGGAAGCAGAGAAAACGGATTTTGGTGAAAATCGAATGGTTAAGATATCTACTAATTTTTATTAATTATTTATAGTAACATCATTTCGAGTACATTAAAAAATGTCAATCCTATTCAAATCATTTATATAAATATCAGTATAAAAATAAAATGAATTATCAGAAATAATATAGTTATAATCTATGATCAAAGCATATTTTTAGAGGGAATTTGTCCCCCAACAAAAAAAGGGATTTAGCCACAGTAAAATTGGATGACATTAATCTATTTTTTATTTGTCCAAACTCTGACGTGTGATATCTTTTTATTTACATTCGGAAAGATTCCAAATCTTTTGATTTTGTCATTGCTTTCGAGTTTGGTAGTCACGTTGGATTTTGAATTTTGAAAATATAGTAATAATGATATTAAATTTGTTAGGAAAAAAGGTCGACATTAAAAATTGTGATTTTAATTCAAATTTAAATCGGAAAATTAATAAACATTGTATTCTTTAATGGAAAATCTAATCATGGACTATATGTTTGGAAATTATTATTGGTGAACGTCTGTCAAAGACCAATCTAATTTTAATTGATAAAAAAAATTTACTTGTTAATTGAACGTCCATGTTGGCAAGAAAATACTTATTTAATTTTTTTTCCTTGGAAACTGTATGATATCAAAATTATTAGTTCGATTAATCTCGATAAGAGTCGAATAAGATCTTAATTTAATTTATAACACTATTTTCTATCACTTCAACTCAATATTTTTAATTAAAAAGAACAACCGATTGATCGAATAATATGCACTTATATACCATAATTTAAAATACCCGTTAGACTTAAATCTTTTCATTTAAGTATCTTCCTCTATAGAGCACCATACTTTTCTTTTCTAAGAAACTCTATCCTTATTTATCAATAAAGGTTGTCGTCCCTACAATCTCTAATCTAATTAATTCTATTATTTCTTCTTTATTTTTAAATTTTGCCTATTAAATATTGAATATTGACCCTCTTTTGATAGTCTTTCTCATTTCTTCTTTTTATCTAGTTTTACAAAACTATACCCATATACTCGAATATATTGAATATTGTGTCCATACTAATTGAAAACATACTCAATCTCCAATAGGAGGTAGAACAAAAGTCTATAGTGAATCAATAATCTAAATTCAAGATAAGATATTTACTAAACCGACTAATCTAAATTCAAGTAGACATTGCCATTGTTAGAATCTGATTCGTGATTCGATTCGATTTGGTCACAATTTGATTCGTCCAAAATTCGATTCGAATTCGTCATGGAACGAATTGAATACGGTTTAAGATTTCTACAATTCGTCAAACAAGCAAATTGAATTCAAATTTGAGTATCAAATTCGATTCGAGTCTAATTCGTGTAATTTCGATTAAAATTCGTTCATATTATGTAATTTTTTTAAGAAAGTACCAAGAATTACTTATATTACTAGCTAATTATATCATCAAGTAGAGCAAATGATATGTAGACAACTTAATTTGGTATATTAAATGCAACCTCAATCTTTAATTTATTTATTTTTCCAAAAAATATTCAATATTAAACTTAAATTTTGAAATATAGAAAAAAATGTAATATTTTTAAATTTTTTTCAAAAATATTACGAAAATTTTGAAAGTTTTCAAAAATTTTGGTTGTTTTTTGAATTTTTTATTCAATATTAAAATTAAAGAAATAATTCAAATTTGATTCAAATTCAATTCGAATTCGAAGAATCATAATTCGTATTCGATTCAATTTGGTCGAATTGAATACAATTTTGATGAATTTAAATTTGAACTAATTCGATTCAAATTTGACCCAATTCGAACCGCGGTCAAGTCTAAATTCAAGACAAGCCATCCACTCGAGACAAGTCAATCCTATTGTACAAGGCAACACCATAAAAGCTAACGCAAAAAGGTTCAGCAAGATCCATTTCTACGAAAATCTTTCCGGATTCAAGTTTACAAGTGAATGATATGTAATATACAAACAAAAAGAACAGGGTTACATCCCATTTTTGCACTGGAGGTTTAGATCTTATGGCAATTATTTCCAGGAAATACTCCTTAGATGTCATCTCTCTGTTTATGCCAAGTTTTCCTGGCCTACCTTCCTCTGGGAAACAGCCAGTTGAAGAGTATTGCCAAGATCAGCATGCATAAAGCAAAGATCATACCCTGTCTCCCAAGCAGCCAGTTCTTCGCCTTCCTGGCGCCTCCGACTCCTCTTTGGATCCGATCCGACCATAGCATCTGCAACGACCACGAGAAGATTGAAATTGGTGATGAAGGCAATTGCAGAGTCCATGTCGTGTCACTACTCTTCTCTAATCCGCTACAAATATTCACCAGACCTGGCAACTAAATATGGTATAGGGCTTAAAACCTACTTACTCGTAAAAATCTTTAAAAAAAACCCCTACGAAGATGCTAAGCCAGTCCTCCATGTGCAACTTTTCATTTCATGTGAAGAAGAGGAGCTTATTCGATTATCATTGCTTGCTTATAGTATACAACAAAAACGAACTTCATTGCATAACGAATCTAATCCTATTGCTCGATTAAAAAAAGGTCGGTAAAAGTCTTGTTTCCAATTTAACAGCATGCTGGATTCACACATTATGCAGTGAGCATGAAAGTAATGAAGGTACCATCTTGTCTAAAGCCTCCGGCGATAAGGATGACATAGCTTGTTGAGCTTTCGCTGCATCTTCTCGAGAAAGTTTGAATCCAAACTGCTCACCCATGTTAGAAATCATCTCCGGGCTCATGTTCTTCATCATTGATGTAAACATCTGCAATTTCAAAAGGACCCCAATAAAGCTAACTTACAACCAGAAGCTTCATCTACGGAGATGATAGAAAAACCATGTAGTTGTTGCAAGCATCTTGCATCTTTGGCAAATGGCCAGATGCAAGGACAATCAACTGAAATAACAGGGTATATGGCAACAAATTCTTCCAAGACCTCGTTATAATTAAATTTTCCCACTAAAATCCCGTAGTAATTATTGCACCAAGCCATGATAGATAGCCAGAGGAAATACCTGCCGTGTTTCCGGATTGTTCATCTGGTTTCGCATCTGTTCTTGAATATCAGCAGTTGAACTTGGAAAGTTTGGTTGAGATACATGTGGTGAACCTGTTGGGAAATTGCTGGAGGAACTTACTTCACTATTAACATTATCCCGAGTTCGTGAAACTGTCTCTCCAAACTCTGAGTGCACAGATCCACCATTTGAAAACAATCTATGAAGATCTGGAGCTGGTCCACTCGGTGCTGAACTATTTCCTCTGATTGAAGAGGCCATTTCAAACATTTTCCCAAGCTCGTCAGGAGACATCTTGCTCATCATATCGCTTGCAGTTTTAAACATGTCGGGAGTTACATTAGGAGGTACTTGCATGGAACCAGTCCTGTCTGAAGAACCAGCACCATTGAACTGGTTTTCACCCTGAAATTGTGAAGCCATACGAAGAACTCTCTGAAGTTCTTCAGGAGGCATCTTGCTTATCATATTTGACGCAGTTTTAAACATATCAGGAGATATCTCTGCGGCTTTTCCACCACTTAGCGCAGCCAAAGTTTCAGGATTGGCATTGGAAATAAAACTTTGGAATGACCTACAGAAAAGGAAGAAGAAAACATTTTAAAGGGTCGGGACGAGCAAAGAACAGGTTCAAAGTGATGATGGATGACATCATAATAATCTGTTTGTAGACACAAAGGCATTCAAATTTACCCAAAACATGTTTGTACACACAAACCACATTGGGTGAAAACCTAAGCAGTGTAGGACAATCAAAGTAGTTGCCATTTGAAACCCAACTTAAGCCATCAGGCATGTTACATATGTTAATGGTTGAACAAAATGTATTTAGCAAGCTATCATCTCATAACAATATTTTTTTGCAGGACATTACACCCACAACAAGACCATCCGAATATATATACATACACATTAAATTTCCTGCAGGTTTTACAATGTTTACTATACATGAAGCATGAAAATTAAAGCCAGAGCCTTGCACAACCATTTTCTTTCCTTTTGTATAGAATAGGGTCTTGTCACATCTCTACATTAGAACTGGCGATGGTTAATGATGGTATCAGAAAATTGACTAATCAAAACAACCATAATTTTAATGATCAAACTAAGAACGATGACTTAGTAAAACCAAAAAACTAAGAATAATTGCTATAAGAGAAGAATTCAATGGCTTACACAAAAAACAAAACCAAAACACAATCAGTAAATTCAGAATTAGGCAATTAGCACCAACCTTACAGCTTCTGGGTCGTCACTTAAGGCCTCCGGAAGCTCAGAATGGGTTCTCCTCTCTCTGCTAGGCAGACTCTTGTCAGAAGATGAACGGGTAGTTTGTTCTACTGAATGCTCCATTGATCCTATGTTAGGAACTTCAGAAGTCATATCCCCATCTGATTCAGTAATTTCTTCAATGACTAATCCTGCAATACAGCAGTGGATTCAAATAAGCAAACCAAACACATGATATCAAAGTTACCCAAGGGAGCAACTGTGTAATCAGAAAATGAAGCAGATAAAATGTACCTCTTGGCCTATTATCACTATCTTCATGAGGCAATCTTTCCTCGGCTTCCCTGTTTTAAGTATCAATTCAACTCGATTAGCAACAGAACCTAGTCAATTTCCTGGTTTCCAATATATATCAGCATGATGCCTTTCAAAAAAAATGTATATCAGCATGATGAAGGAAACAAGCACTCTTAACAAGTCAAGCAAAGTTCCAATTTGACACTTAAAGGTATAAAAATAATGGAAGGAAGTCATAATGGGCAAAGCACGTGAAGTACAGCAAATCCCAGGTGTGATTTGCAAGTCATTCTGCACTTTACTCCACTAAGTGGAAGATTACCTCAACACCAGTGCGATGGTCTCATCATCCGGAGAAGCTTCAAGTGCTTTCCTCAAGTCAGAGATAGCATCCTAACAGATACAGAAGTCGTAAAAATGTAAAGATCAGCAGATAATCTAAACAACCAGTAACCACTAAAAATTCAAACATGTATAGACTTTAACTTACTCTGAATCTGCCCAGTTCTTTGTAGGCCTGACCTCTCCGATACAGAGCTTTGACATTCTTTGCATCATATTCCAAAACCTAGAGCAACAGAGGTAGTCCAAAAGGGTAAGGAAACAAAATAAAATATGTTCCGGTACAATAAAATTAAGCAATTCTAACTCATTTCTCAAAAAAAATAGCCAGAAGGGAATTCAAGCTAATGTATTCTCATTAACCTTCCCAAATCAGATCCACTTTCTATATAATGAAATTTACAAAATCGGACCAATTACGGCTAGAGGTGGAAATTAGAGACAAAATGAATGTTTACCTCCGAGCCTTCCGTTATACACTCATCATACTGCTTAGTTTTGAGGTAACAAGACATGAGGTTCAGAGAGCATGCCAAGGCAAGCGGCCGGCTTTTGGAGGATGGAATTCCCTTTAAGTTTTTGCTTGCCTTCAATAACACCCAACCAAAAAATTGAATCAGAGTGAAAAGAAGTTTTCTTAATAGGAAGAGTTGAACAAATACAGAACAGACAGTGAAAGGTTGCAATTACACATCTGAACAATAAATTATTTTCCTTTGAAAAATTATAAAGGTGCCATTAAGTAAAGCGCCATGGTGGTTCATCCAAACAAATGTTGTCCTTGAGGGAAAGAGACGGGTTGAAATGCTCATTCACTTAAGCCAAGGAAGATTCATATATCTTATTAGACAGTCCCCTCAATTACAGCCGATGATCCTAGCCTAGCCTGAATTAACACCATTTACCACAGGGATAAGCTCTCTCTAGTAGAGATTAACTGCCAACCTAGACACCTCCACAAACCTATAAATATAGACCTCAAGTGCAAGATGTTGACCACGTTCAACCCTAAATATTGTCCTTCACAAACCACGATACAGACTCCATTCCTAGTGCCCCTCTACCTCCACCATTCTAATTGAACCACATCAACTGCTCTAGAAAATCTCATTTAGAGCTACCATAATGAAGAAAAACAGGAAAGGAGACACCAGGTAGTGATATGAATATCTCAGAACCCTGAAAGCGCAACTCTGAGAAGAACCAATTACAGTAATGACTTCCCACCAATTTTTTTTTACAATAATGGCAAAAGAAGTAGAAAAAAAAAATATTGCCAACAAATCCTCTACTGCTCCCAACAACTCATCCTCTCTAACGCCTACCCGAAAGACACATGGTCACACAACTCCTCCCCATTTACCTTTAACAAGAGTGCAGGATCCAAGATTTGGAACTTCCATGAAATTATCATTGTTCAAGCCTGTCGCCCTTGTCCCAGCATTCCAGCCACTACCTTTAGGCTGGAACCTCGAGACAAGAGTGAGACCCCTATCCTTAATATGCTCGTTATTCACAGTTCATGTTCATCTTCATATTTACCCGTGACTACAAAGTTGAATGACTTCTATTCAATGATCAGAAGCTACTTTTCCCTACCATTTAAAAGGGAAGCCAGCTCCCCGCGAGAAAAATCAAGAACAAAGGATATTAATGGAAGTCGAAAGTAAAGAAACTCTTACCAATAGATACTTCTCCGATGCCTCCTCGTATCTTCCCTTGCTATGAAGCTCATTACCCTGCCATATAACGAATCCCAACGCATTAACGAAAAACAGGAAAAATGTGCCAACTTCAGTAATTTAGAACAGAAAAGTGCCACAAAATCACCTGTTTCTTCAACATCTCAGCGGCATTCATCTCGTACTCCACCTGCGACTCGAAACGAGACCGCATAGCAGCGATCTCCGCGGGCGACGCACTCGCCATCTTCTCACCGATCTCAGCCATCTCCTCGGGCCGCGTGTACTTCAACTGCTCGGCAGCACTCTTCAAGTCCTCAGCCTTCATGTCCTTCATGCTATCCGTCGCCATCCTCATCAAATCCGGGTTCGACATCATCTGCAACCCCAAATCCAAATCCAAATCCAAATCCATTAACAAACCCTTAACCCAAATCGCGACAATACCCAATAGGAAACACGAAAAACCCAGAAAAACCCAGATGGGAAAGGGCGAACCTGCTGTTGGATCCTGGCCAATTCGGCGGGCGACATGCGACTCATCTGTTCTTGGGCGAGCCTGATCAACTCCGGATCCATCATTCCGTTAAACATCCTTCCAATTCCGTTAAAATTCTGGACAAGTGTAAGAAGAGGAGGTTGGGGGAAGTTCTGTTTATTAGATGGCCGTTGGAAAATTGGTGGAGAGGTAATTAATTGTCTTTATATATATATATATAACTTTGTTTTATTAGAAGAAAAAAGAAAGGTGGAGGGAGTGGGGAGGAGAATAAAATTTCGTAAATTTTAATCTTTTTTTGAAGAACGTAAATTCTAATATGCAGAGACTAAGTAATATTGTTTTAGGTGTTCTTTTTTACTGTGACTTTTTTTATTGGATTTTACTGCGAGAAGGTTCTTTTGAGATTGGGTCGTCGATCGTAATCTTAAAAGAGAAAATTTTGAGATAAATACACAATGATAAACTACTTAAAACTTTAGTTTATGATGTCGAATAAAAAATAGAACGTTATTTACGATATAATTGTTTCTCATATTTATTAAAATATAAAGATTTACTCATCTCTTTCAAAAAAAAAGTAATATTGTGTGACTTTATTTTATAAGTTATTTTTTCAACGGCCCAATGAGAAGCTTGGTCTCACTCTCACCAAGAAAAAAGGAGAAGCTTGGTCGCCTACCAGATGCGAAATTTCGTTAACGGAAGGAAGGATCGGTGGATGCTGGAGTTGGCGGGCTCCAGAAGGATCGAATCGACTGAAAGTACAACTTTGCCCTTTTTTTCTCCATGCATAAAGTGGGGACCACTTTCACGGACGCAAATCCAAGTACAACCTGGTTTTGGCGGACTCTATGTTAAATGTTTATTGTTTAAATTTTGACAATTTTTTTAATCTGGATTAGTGGCGCAATGTTGTTAACATAATCAGGATTTGGTTATTACTTGGTATTTGTCTGACTATGTGTGTGCATTTGGTACCAACTCCAAATTCCAAATTTATCGATTACTGAAAGTCTAAAAATGGTTCTATTGATCTCGATCTCGAATAGTATTCAATAAATCTGCCGAATACCAAATTAAATTTAGGTAATTTCGATATTTACTCATTAATCCATCGATACAAACATAGTTCCAATGAACATAATTGGAGTTCGAGAAGTATAAATTTGTTGATACATCATATCATTACAAATTTAGGTCTGATAACAATTATTAGAAATTTATTATGGCAAAAATATTATATGACATAAACTAAGAGTAAGCAAAGCCTCCAATACTCGTTACACCTTATAGATAATTCAAAGTTAAGTATTGGTGCTTGTGTGGTCAAGGGTTGTGCGTTTCTAAGAAATGAGATGTAGGTTTTTTTTTCTTTTTGGTTTATATACATATATAATTTGGTACACTTACAATTAAATATTTAAGTAAATAACAGTATTTATCAAAATCTATTAAATGTCGATATTTATCAAATTTCTCAAAAAATCCCTGCCAATATTCGTTTCTATTGATCATTTAATTTTTAACTCTAAAAAATTGAGTCTTTTAAACAAATATTTTTTAAATAAGATTTATGCTACATGTACTATATGTTGATATTATCTGTGCAAAACGTTGGTACTGCAGTGGTTTACAATTAAACATAAAACTTTTTGTTTGAAACAATATATCAGATTGTGTATCCCACCCCAAGTTAAGGGCGGTAGTCGATTTTTAAATAAAATTTAACAGTATTTTTGAATCTAGAACGTTGAAAATTAAAAAAAAATTAACGATGAAGGGGTAGCATAAAAAACACATCTATACTAAGATGCTGAATTGGGACCACTTGAACGTTGACGGGCTAAGACTCAAATCCCAACCAAGTCAGCTGGATTTGTCGTGGGCAGAGACGCGTAGTTGACATTTCAGCAGTTTTCTTTTCATTATTTTCTTTTTTTTCGCGGGTAAAATCATCAACTTTATTAATTTCTTAGCCAATAAATAATTTGTATCTTAACTCTTAAGTAACGTCTGCTGATAAAAGAACATTAAATCCCACGGGCCGAGTAGAAAAGAAACGGCACAGGTAACTTGGACAAAGAATGGGCCATCGAATTGGGTCCGAATTTTGCACGGAATAGATTTTTCTGTATGGTATGGAAGAGGGACAAAAGAATCAAAATGTGTATTAGAATCATAAAAAGAAAATTCTCAGGCATTTAATGTGTGTGCCTTGGAAAAAAAAATTTCATGTGTCATGTCATTTAATGCACGTGTCAAGACATTTAATGCACATGTCAAGACATTAAATAATTAATTTGGTAGTACAAATATTATTAAATATTAATTGGACATGTCATTTTATTGTAAGTGGTGAAAGGAAGGATTTTCACCCCTCTTTGCAATAAAGAGTAAGTAAGGGATTGTCGTCCCATAAGGACTAAATTCTATGATACAAATACGACTTGACCACTAGTTTAGGACTACAAGTTACAGATTTGTCAATTCCAAACACAAGTTAGTTACTACTACGACTAAACAAGATGATTGTTTTAACAATAAAGGAAAGAGTGGGCTTGGTACCAATAACACCTAAATAACCAAATGGCTTATGAGGTTTATTAAGTTCGTGTTATGGTCCGGGTATTTCTAAAGTAACTAATCAATGCTTCTGTCATTAATTAGTTTAAATTGATTATTAATTAGGTTTAGTTGAACTAATTATACTTCTGTGACTAAATAGCCACCTAATCTAACTAATTACCAATTATAACCATCATCCTTTGGACAAGTAACCACCTAATGAGATCCCTCATCAATAGATAACTAATTAACTAGTTAAATAGTCTATTAGTCCTAACCCCTCCTGACGATTAGTATTAATCAAATTTATAATCAAAGTGATCAATCAAGATTAAGCATTAAACTCATTAACTAGTTTACAATCCTTAGCATTTTAACCCCACTAAACCATAGGCTAAGTAGATGTCATCAAGGCACCAAACTCACTAATTAACTACTCACACATATTAATTACACAACTAAATACATCAATTAAACAAAGCAAGGAAAGCATGAACATAAAAGAGAGGGTTAGAGAAAACTCAAGATGATCTTCAAGCTTCCAAAAGTTCTCCTCCAAGTTCTCTACAAGCTCCAACAATGGTGAGCCAAGTTTTCTTCCAAAATGAGAAGGTTAGTAGAGTTGGTGAGTGATTGTTGAGAAAATATCTAAAGTGTGTCAAAATTTAATCCAAGGAAGGATATTTATACAAAATTTCCAGCCATGTAAATTCATGGACAAGCCCGAAATGGGCTCAAAATAGTTCATGAATTCCGGCCCATTTCGGCTAGGCAAGTTCACAGATTTGAAGCTGGATTTTGGATGTATTTTTTACCCTCATAGAATCCGAATTTGAAGAAGATCATTAGAGAAAAAGTTGTAGCTACGGATGTCTTTTTCCAGAACCGCCTCACTCGTCTCCATCAGACTTTGTATGCAAAAGTTATCTTTATTTAAGTTGCTCGAGGTCTATCTCGTCCAATGTCATCGAGGTCCCGATCTTGCGCCATTCTTCCCGGTTGATCCAATTGCCTTTAACACGCTCCATGGTGCACCAATATCCTCCTCACATCTTTGCAAAGCCTCTTAGTAATAAATACGAATAAAATGCAATCAAAATCATAAGAACTACACTAAAACAAATAAAGTACGCTAAATGACACTACTTCAAAACATATCAAACAAAAACACTAGAAATAATAGAAAAATAATACTAAAATATACATAGATGATAGTATTTCCAAATTCATCAAGTGGACATGTCATTTTATCCTAAACGGACCCGCCATTTTATCCTAAATGGACCTGCCATTTTATAGTATTCGGCCTACTATATATTCACAATCGGGTATATTATTTGGTCATAACTTGACCTGTCATTTTATTATAATCGGGCATGTCATTTTAACGTAAACTGGGCATCTCATTTTAACGTAAACTGGGCATGTCATTTTATCGTAATTGGATCTGCCATTTGGTCATAACTGGACATGCCATTTTATTATAAATGGACCTACCATTTAGTCATAACTGGACATGTCATTTTATCGTAACAGGACTTGCCATTTTATCGTAACAAAACCTGCCATTCGAATGTAACCGAGCATGCCACTTTGGACATACATCACGAACAAAAATAAAAAAAAGAACAAACGATTTAAATATCCACTAAATCCTACTTTACATATTTGAAAAACTATTTCAAAGAGGAAAGAGAGAGTGAGAGAGAGAGATAGTGTGAGGGAGAAGAAGGGAAGTAAAAAGGAAGGAAAGATGAGAGAGAAGAAAACTATTTCCTCGCCGGCGTCGCTCCTCGTCAGCATTGCTCCTTGTCGGCGTATATTTAGAGTTGAGAAAAATATATAGTGAAAGGGATGAAGGAAAATGCTCTAGGGAAGGGAGAAGAGAGGAAAGAGAAAAGAAAAAAGGGAGTGAGCTAGGAAAGAGAAAGAAAAGAAAAAAAAAGGAGAAGAAAGGGAGCCAAAAGACAAAAATATTCCTAGATAATTACAACCGTCAGATCTCTGACGCGCACCTAATCATCAAGATCTATGGCCCAGATTAAATTATGTTTGGTACGGGGACCCCTATCTCTCCCTGTACCCAATCCAGGGGCCACCGAACTGTCTTCCTAATTAATGAAAGCGAAATGGACGTTGCGAAACCTAGCACAGTCAGTGCGACAATCATTAAATCACATGCACCAAGTCATTGTGATCGGCTGTGGTCTTTCTAGAGCCAACACTACCAGTTGGCAATCCGAGTCGAACACAACTTGATCCCACTCCATGGAAGTCAAAACTAATATCAGAAGTCATGCTAGATAAGAAGGGTCATTCTATCCTATCATATATTTTTATCATATCCAATTTTGAAGCACAAAGTCCTTTAAGTCCCGAGGTCTTTTCTTAAGATAGTGATAGGCCTCGAAACATTATCTGTAATCAGGCTACTGGACACAAAAATACTCTGATTAGCATGAATAATATCAGACAAATGCAACTTAACACGATTAGTAATACCTTCGTAATGATTTTCATGGCAACATTACATAGACTTATAGGCCGATACTCGATGCACAAAATAGGTTTCTTGGTTTTTGGTATCAATGCAAGTATTGTCTGATTCAGGGCAAAAGGATTCCCTCGACATCATAGTGGGCCCTGTCTCCTGGTTGACCTCCTTGACTTTGCAATGTGCGAGGGGCGGTGGGTCAGATTTGGTTGAAGCCGGTGATGTGTATAATAGTAATTTTAATAATAAAATAATAATAAATTAACTGATGACGTTAATCAGGGACTTGAGACCAATATTAAAATAAATTAAGAGAACGATAAAATAAATTTGAAAATATCAAGGATTGCAACTATAATTATTACATAGATATGAGACCTAATGAGTCCATTAATAGAACTACGTGAATGGTAACGAGTAAGGACGAAGTATCATCACATTTCTCTAAAGATATCGAATACAATGAAACACAACATAATAAGGAACAAGATCTAAAGGCGGCAATTGTTACAATCCATGCTGAAATCACACATTATTAGTTTCGAATATAATGATTTTGTTTATAGACGTAAAAAAAAATTTATATATAAGAGTTTGAATATAATATATTAGAGTAAGTTAGATCGCGGGTTACATAATTCATCAAAGGATGGACAAAAGTCAAAAGTTTGTCGTTATTAACTTATTTTAGTTGCGAAATTTTGTTTTGAAGGGGATTTTAGTTGCGAATATTGGACACACAAAATCACGCGTTAGCACGAAAAAGTTCGAAAGTGACCATTGTATTTGGACAATATATGCTTTTAGGATAAATGGTAATGATGAATTCGAGTTCGATAAATTTTTTGAAACATGTCAAATTTTTTAGACAAATATTTAATATTACTAGCATAAAAAATTGAACTTAAAATTTCTTAACTAAAATAGAACAACTACTCTCAATCACACGATCATATTCAATAAAAAGAAACAACGGTATCTGATAACAAATTGTAATAACCCCCAATCCATCTTAAAAATCCCTCATTGCTCTCCCCATTCTAGAATAATATCCTAACTATTACACAATCATATTTAATAACGGAAGAGCTCACTTTTCTACATGTGATTCAGTCAATTTTGAGATATGATTATGTGGTTCAAAAATCTTAAAATAATACCTTGTGATTTTGTTGACCAATCACATAGAGGCTTGGGCAGCTATTCGAATCCCGGCGGAGCTTCTTCCCGATCTTGAAGCCACGCATCTTCCTCATGGCTCTTAGTTCCAGATTTTTTTCTGAGATGGGGTTTGGGGGATGAAGGAGGAGGGAGTGAGGGGTTTTAAACTAAAGACGATGGAAGTGGTGGGGTTCAAGAGAAGGGCCAAGGGTCGGCGACGGATATGGTTAAGCGGGAGAGAGAGGTAGACTTCGAAGAGGGATGTGGTTATATTTGACATTTCAGTTGATTTGGTTTATTAGGAATTTAGCAACTAGAGAACAAAATGCGCAAAGAACACGGACACAAGAGATAACGTGGTTTGGCCTAATGCTTACGTCTACGAAGAGAAAGGAGAACTTTTATTAATGACTTTCCGAGCCACGAGGGCGTGTCTATTAGTCGCAAGGTTGCTTCAGCAGGTAGACTTGCTAGTTGGAGTTCAATAAAGATTGGAGGAAATAAGCCAAGCAAGTTCAGAAGCTCGAGTTTGAGGGCTGGCTCCAAGTGATTGAACAAAAGGTGAAGAGAAAGTTGAGATGGTCTTATTGATGCAGTTATCTATGGTCCGAGATGGAGTCGGTAGAGTCGGATTGGTTTTGCAAGATCTCATGGTTCTTCACGGGGCGATGTTTTGTCAAGGTGGAGTTTGTTGAAGTTCAGGTGAAGCTTCATGGTTCTTCTGCGAGATGATTTCTCGCCAAGGTGGAGATTGTTGGGATGGCGAGAAATAGGAAAGATTTATTTCCTATTCCTATTCCTATTCTGACTAGGTTTTGGACTCCTAATCTGACCTAGATAGGTTACTTGTACACCAAGGGTTTGTATCTATATAAAGACATGTTACCCTAGGTTTTTTGTATGGCTTTGTGGCTCAAAAACTCGTCAATAAAAGTTCTCCTTTCTCTCCGTGGATGTAGGCATTAGGCCGAACCACGTTATCTTTTGTGTCCGTGTTCTTTGCGTATTTTGTTCTCTAATTGCTGAATTCATAACATGGTTAATTTTTTTTGTTGATTTATAGGTTTGATTTTTGGTGTTCTGAGATCTAGAAGTTGAAGAAGATATATATTTTTGGGATAAGTTTATTTTAGTACTATATAGTTTTACTCTTTTCGCGCAGAGTACCATGTGATTTCAAATTGGTATTTTAGTACCTTGTGGTTGACCACCAATTTTTCGGGCAGGTCCATGGCAGATGCCCGTCCAAACCCGCCTGAAATGACGTCATTTTGAGATGATATGGAAAACACATGGCGATGAGGTGGCAACGTAAAAATTTCCAAAATGGTCATAATTTTTTTAGAACTTTTCAAAACAACCTCCCTTTTTTTATAAAGTTATAACTTTCCCAAAAAAAATTGAATTTTTTCAAACTCCTCGTACTCGATGATGAACCCTAGGCCATCATCGTCGATGATGAAACCCTGGGCCTCCTGGCGCTGCTTCTTCACGAGCTCCTTGTACTCCTCCTATAGTCATCTCCTCGCCCTCGTCGCCGTCCCGGTCGGAGGAGTCCGTCACCACGTAGATCTGCCCGCCCTAAGCACCAGCACCGAACCAGATCTGCAACAACTTCGAGCGCGGCCGTTGTTGGGTGCTCCACCGTTGTTGGGCGTTCTAGTGGTGCTGCTGCTGATTGGTGCTCCATCGTCGTCGTCGTGAGCTTCAGTCATCGTGAGCTTCAGCTATCTCTGATTGGGAAAGAAGATGATTAAAAGATTTTTGGTATATTTAAAAGAAATTTTGAAATAATATAAATAAAATAGAGATTGAATAAGTAATTTATCATGGTCCACGTCAGCTTTAACTTAAAAAAAATTTTCGCCACGTGTCTTCCACGTTGTCTCAAAATGACGTCGCTTCAGGCGGGTTTGGAAGGGCTGTTGCCCTGGACCTGCCCGAAAAATTGGTGGTCAACCACAAGGTACTAAAATACCAATTTAGAACCACATAGTACTCCAGGAGAAAATGGTAAAACTACAAGGTACTAAAATAAACTTATCCCTATTTTTTGTTTTTTTCAAGGGTAATTTTGTCATTTTAATGACAAGAAAATGAAAAAATATCTACTGACGTCAGCGAGGGGTCTGTGAGTATAATAAAATCAAACTTCGAAGAGTTTTTAATCAATTTCCGTAATACAGGGAAACTACGAATATACCAAACAGCAGGGGCCTGAAAGTAGTTTCCCCTTTAATGAAAGAGAGACAACTGTATTTGGACAATAACCCAGCAATCCAGCTTTAAAATCCCCCATCGCCCTCATCTCTCTCCTCTCTAGATCTTCCATTTCTCTCTCTCTCTCTCTCTAGTAACTAACGCAGACAGAGGAAGCGAGGACGGAGGAGGAAGGATCCTTAATTCGTAACCCTAACTTCCTCCTTCTCTTCACTTCCCCAACTACAAAGGGCCGACCTTTCGAATATTAATAAAAATAAAAAATGGAAAACGGAGCAATGCCCGAGGATCCGCTTTGTCCGCCGGATCCGGACCCCGGTCAGCGCATCTTCCTCGTCCCCTACAGGTTTTGCTCAGCTCCCATTTTGTTATCGCGTTCTCGGATCTGGGGGCCCCACTTCAACTGCTAGTGCCCGGACGGACCCGGGGTTTTTTTGTTCATCTTTTCCTTTTTTTTAGTAATTTTTGAAATGCGGATTGATTCCCGTGATTCGGGTTTTGGGTTGAGATTTGGAGTAGTTTTTAGAGATTCGGAACCGAATTTGCGTAATGTATGTGTTTTGGGGGCTGATTTGTTAGGTGCTGATTCGTTTAGGGGGCGACGGGAAGTGTCCTTTCGAGTTGAGATTTCGACTAGTTTCCAGTGTTTTGGAACTGAATTCGCGTAATGTGCGTGTTTCGGAACTTAATTGCACGTTCGTCTGTCGTTGTTCGAGGTGCATTTTGTTTGGTTTTGATTGGATGTGCTGGGTGGATTTGCTTAATTAGCTGGTGGAGGGATGCACATGATTCAATTGCGGACTGCGAGACGGATGGGAAGAGTGGGGTTTTGTACACGGCAACGCCAGTATCCTCTTATGTGGGCCCCATGAAGCTCATTAACAACATTTTTAGCCCTGATCTCGCATTTAATTTGAGGAGAGAAGATGATCCTGCACAGTATGAGGAGAAAGGTCAAGTGGGAGTCTCCGGTTGCGACTTTGCTTTGGTTCCTGCAGATATGTGGCTGGAGGCACTCAAGTGGTCAGTTACTTATTTTCTCACTTTTGATGAATGTTGTAATTTCCGTCTTGTTTGATTGGTTATATTGTTTAGTGCTTGTGAGGAAGTAGTATAAGAGTTATAACACTATGAGCTATGTTCTCCGAGGTGTTATCTAATACCATTTCCTGGATTTTTCTCAAGTATCTGAACGGGTTAAGTTTATTAGTGGGTAGGCAGTGAATCAGCCATGAATAATCCGGTTGGTCGAAGTTGCATTTTCTTCCAGACTTTCTAGCATTATAGATGGGTATTGTCAATACTTGTTTGCAAATTGGTGCTAGCCCGGTGCAAAGCGAAAAGTAAAGGTGAATGGGTTTGAATATGCAAACTTTTGTCACCTCTTTTTCATGGTGCAAAAACTTTGACTAATGTTAGTATTTGCGATTACATTATGGTTAGTACATTCCCATGAAGTTTGCCGTTGTGACTCTAGGTTGGGCTTTTGACAACATTGACCAATTTATATAAGCTTTCTTCCCACGGCCTTCATTTTCTGACATTGCTTCTTTTCTTGGTTCCCATTCAGGCATATGGATGCTAAGGTTGCAAAAAAGGGTTCCGGAGCTTTTTCTGCTGCCAAAGATGACATGTCAGATGTATATCCATTGCAACTTAGGCTTTCTGTATTCCAAGAATCAAACGTTTTAGGAATAAAAATTAGCAAAAAGGTTTGTACACCACATACCTTTTTATTAGTATTTTAATTTTGATAATAAATGAAATGATGCATGGATGTGGCGACTATTAATGCATCATTTGCTTTCTTTTCCACTACGTACTTGATGCAAGAAATTGTTTATGCTTATCCACTAATGCGTATAGAATGGAAGTGTTTAGAACTGTGTAAATATCCCGGCTCCAAGTTTGACTACATTCTGAGCAACCAGTACCTTAATGAAGCAGGAGATGGAAGAAGAATTACACTTAACGGGAAATGCCCCTTCCACCATGTGACCTGTGATGGGGAAGAAAAATCTGTAGTTGGATAATAATAATAGAAATAGAATCAGCTGAATAAGTTAACTAAAAGATAATAAGTTAACTAAATGATGACAGATTCATCCTTCTTGTTCCGATGTAACCGATTTCTATTTGAGCATTTATACGTTTCTTTTGTTTTATTTTTTTTAGTTTCCAGGCAAAAGTATGAGATAAAAAAATCCTTGTAATATCTCTTCTTAATCAAAGGCTTGTTGGAGCCCTAGCTAAGGTTTATTTCTGTTGCATAATATCTAAACCTTTGAAATTATGAACCATTACTAGAGAATTCTCTTGAATCACAGTAGTTTATTATTATTAATTGAACCTGTGGGTGTTTTCATTCCAGGATAGTTCTCTTAAAGTCTTTCTTCGATCTTTTTATGAAATTTTTTTTTGCTCTCATTCTCTAATTGTCAGCTCCAGATTTTGTTTCTTTGCTTTCAAAGGAAACCCTAAAAGTTAGGTATTTTGCTTATTACTAGTTTATAGTAGAGAATCCCCAGAAGCTGAAGGTGTTTCTGGGATTATTGGAATCCCTAAAACACGAAAACCGTTAATATTTACAAGCCAATGTTGGCAAACGTGATGCACGTATGCTCCGCTTTCCTTTGAAAACAACAAATGAAACCTGCTTTCTACAAATTGAACAACACCTTAAAATTTCTGAATTTAGTAGAATTGTTCACACATAAGGGAACAACTGTTATTGTGTATAAAATCTGCAGCTTATTGTGTATAAAATCTCCTAAAATTCCGATATTTTTAGTAAGTAGTAACTTAGTAGGTTGCGGTGGTACTGTTATTCCTTATTTTAACTGTTTATGCTGCGGTTTGAGATCCTTTGCTTTTCATATCATTAAAAAAAAATTTGTTCATTAAGGAGTGTCCTTTGATTAAAAGTTTGAACAATTTCCTTTCTTGATTTTAGGATAATGCGACCGAGTGGTTTAGAAGAGCTTGCAGGATCTTTAGTGTTGATTCTCAGATGGTAAGTTGGTTATGTTTTCTGCTACTGGCAGTTGTTTTGGTAACAACTTATGTTGCTGACTACAAATCTTGCACAGCAGCGCATATGGGACTTTTCGGGGCAGACAAGTCTGTATGTCTTGAATGAGAAAAGTAAATGCGCCAAGGATATTCAGCGACAGTCTGATCCAGAGGTAAGGGGTCGATAGTCTTGGCAGAACCTTGATTTCTGTTGATGAAAGAGTTGCTACTGAACCACCCAATTCAATTTAGTGCAAGTCATTCAATCTGTCATGGTACATTACAGGATATGTCATACCAAGACACATGAGTAACATTGCCTTTTTCTTTCTTGAAAATTTTACGCATAGGTTATCCTAGAGTTGCAAATTTATGGATTATCAGATAATATTAAGGGCAGAGACGGGAAGAAGGATGAAGTCGCTACACAACAGAATGGGACATATCGCTTCATGAATGGTTTTTCTGGCTGTGTGAGCACTGATGCTGCCCATAGTACCTCTTCAGCTCTTTCTGGAAAGCCACGCGAAGCTGGTTCTTTGGGATTGACAGGATTACAGAACCTTGGAAACACTTGCTTCATGAACAGTGCCGTTCAGTGCTTAGCACATACACCAAAACTTGTGGACTATTTTCTTGGAGATTATTGCAGGGAAATAAATCATGACAACCCATTAGGAATGGATGTGAGTTACTGTTGTATGTGCTGACGTGTTTTGGACTAGAACTTTTCTCTTTGAAGGGGTCAATGCATTTCCTACTTATACTCTGTTCTGCAGCATCTCATAAAAATACCTTGTTTTTTCCAGGGCGAGATTGCTTTAGCTTTTGGCGACCTGATAAGGAAACTATGGGCTCCTGGAGCAACTTCAGTTGCACCAAAAACTTTCAAATCGAAGCTTGCTCGGTTTGCTCCTCAATTTAGTGGCTTTAATCAGCATGATTCTCAGGTTTTTATTAGTTTCCCTCATTCTGGAAGTTCTTTTCAGTGTGTCATTTACACAAGGATGATGTGATAACTGGCTACAAGCAATACTTGTCTGAAAATCAGTAAGGCAGTTTAAGTTAGTTTCGGAATTGATGGGCCTAAGGTTGCTCTGAGAATGATTTGGATGCATCCTGTATTCTAGACAAAGACTCTACTTTAACCTAGCTCTCTATGTTACAAACTACTGGTGATTCTGTATTGAGGCACAAGGAAGAATCCTCAAAACGGCACAAAAGTGTGTTTGAAATTGATCAACGCGTGTCTTGTCCAGCTAGCATCTTTCCTCTCCACTTATTATTGCTAGCTATCGCCCTTCATTTCAAGTTGTACTACTTGAAAATTGAATTTTGAAGATTTAACAAGTAATTTCTTTCTTGCGTGCAACATGGTTAGGTGTCAATTAAGAGAATCATGTCAAGGCAGTCCCGTTTGAGCTAAAATTCATCCATGCTAGTAATCAGAGTGGATTATACTTTGTTTTTACTGGAAATCTCGTTAATTAAAGTACGGTTTCTGAAAAGAACAAACTTCTTATAACTTATGTGGTCGTCGTGGACAGTATAAAAATCAGAAAACGACCCTGCTGAACCCCTTCCTATATCGTTCTGCTAATGACATAGTTTCTCATTTTGTGATGCTAGTCTGCTCTTATAAAGTTTTACTTTCTTTTTTGACTGAATATTATAGCTGTTTTGTCATAGGAACTTCTTGCTTTTTTGCTGGATGGACTCCATGAGGATCTAAATCGTGTAAAATCAAAACCTTATGTACAAGCCAAGGATGAAGAAGGACGATTACATGAAGAAATAGCCGATGAATATTGGCGCTATCATTTGGCTCGCAACGATTCTATAATAGTTGATGTGTGCCAAGTATAGCTTCTACATTCTCATTGTCTCTCTTTTCTTTGCAAATCGACTATCTAAGCCTGATGGTAGAGTCTTGAGTGGACTTCTGGCATTTGATCATGAATCTTGATTGTTACATCATTCATTTATGTTAGTTTCTAGACTGCACTGGTTCTCCCTTCATCGCCATAAGTTCACTGGTATTGACTTTCTTTTATAGAAGAGGAAAATTTATTTTCATATTATGTGGATTCTTGTGAGGGCATGACTGATCTAGGCGGTGGTAACCAGGGGTAAAATCTCTGTTACATATATTATCTTTGATGAAGTTCTTCACTCCATCAGAGGATGAAGCTCTAGGTCATAACTCTTTCAATAAGACAAGCTATTAATTGCACACGATGTGAGGAAATTCTTAATGCTCATATTAGATCTGAGTTAGTGGATATTATAAAACGATTATGTTAGCAGCAGCTAGTTAATGATTCCATTTGCTAGCCCTGTGAATAATTTAATATACTAGATACTTGTTATGAATGTCACCAAACCAATAAAAAATCGGCTATGCCATGTGTAAACCTTTTGGTGTTTTGCAGCTAATGACATGGATGTAGGATTGCTTCTGACGCATTTTCTTCCATATAGGTTGAGAATGCAGTAAATTTGTGTGAAAGTGTGGCAATTTTGGCTCCAAAAATTTAGTGATTGTTACACTTAACGTCAATGCTCACCGCTTATTATTTCTTATTACTCTCATGGTTACTTTGTATCTGTAAAAATAATGTTTTTAATATAATTTCAGGGTCAATATAAATCAACACTAGTTTGCCCAGTATGCAAAAAGGTCTCTGTTACATTTGATCCATTTATGTACCTATCACTTCCTCTACCATCAAGCAATACAAGAAGTATGACAGTGACAGTTGTGAGTGCTGAAGGAAGTACAAAACCATCTATGTACACTGTTGATGTTCCGAAGGATGGGAAGTCTGAAGATCTTATCCAGGCTCTTGGTGTTGCATGTTCTTTAGTGATTGATGAGAATTTGCTGGTGGCTGAGGTATGCTTCACTATTGATATCTGACGTTCAATAGACCAACAGCTTATTCCTGTTTAACAGTTCTCTAGTATTGATCTCTAATGTTATCTATTTTTATGCAGGTTTACAACAGTAGCATTATCCGATTCTTGGAGGAGCCAACTGATTCTTTGTCCTTAATTAGAGATGGTGACAAGTTAGTTGCTTACAGAATGAAGAAATATGCTGAAAATAGTCGTCTAATTGTCTTTAAGCATCAACGAATGGAGGAGTAAGTTCTGTTTGCTTCCTTTAGCAAAAAATAAATTTTCTTTGCTCCCACATGTTAACCTTTCCTGTACCGAAGTCTTTGCGCATCATGTCAGCAAGTTTGAACAGTCCATCTGGAGATATATTTTGCCTTAGACGTCATTTTGGCCCTAAGAGGTATCCTGTAGCTTTCTATCTTATACCACAGTCCTTGCGCATGTAATCCGATAATAACTATGTGTCATGTTGTGAGAATTATTCACAGCAGAGGCCACATATGACTGGCGGATAAGTTGGACATCTAGGCTTTCACTAACAGCTCTAAAAGAAGTTGCTTGTGCATTTTGGCTGTGTTGGTCCTGAATCAAAGAATTTTCTAGTTGCTTTCTCTCATAGGATCTTTTCCTTTTGTTTTCCTTGATGTTGCCATTCTGCCTCTTTTATTGGGTTAAAATGTGTTCTTTGCACAACAACATTTATCTATAATACGTTAATCAGATGTTCAGGGATTTACTTACGGTTCTTCTAATTGGTTCTTTTTTGGTAGGCAGTATATCCATGGGAAAACTACTAGCACTTGGAGGGTGTTTGGAATTCCTCTTGTTGGAACAGTCTCTGATAGTGCTGATGGATTCACTGTTCATAAGCTGTATTTGAATTTGCTGACTCCTTTTCAATTACCCGTGGAGAATGCATTGAATGGTGAGTGCTCCGAGAGCACAGCTGCCCCCGAAATTAATGGACTTGGAGATAACGGTGAGTGCTCCGAGAGCACAGCTGCCCCCGAAGTTAATGGACTTGGAGATAACGGTGAGTGCTCCGAGAACCCAGCTGCCCCTGAAGTTAATGGACTTGGAGATAACGGTGAGTGCTCCGAGAGCACAGCTGCCCCCGAAGTTATTGGACTTGGAGATAATGGTGACTGTGCAAGTTGCCATCCAGAGCCTTCCAGTTCAGAAGGTGCTCAATTGCTGTCAAATAATGGATTAGAGTTTTCGGTAATGGATGAAAAGGGAATAATTGGGGAGTCCAAGATAGAGATGAACCAGGGGGTCCCAGTGGCAGGAGTGTCTAAACGGCTTAATTTGTTAGTTTCTTTGCCGAAAAAGCAGCTTGAACGGTATGATGTACAGCTTCTCTGCAAATTACCAGAGGTTTTCAAGTATGGCTTCTTTGTTAAGAGACCTCAAGAATCTCTACCTTTGTACAAATGCCTGGAAGCATTTTTGAAGGAGGAGCCACTTGGACCAGAAGACATGTGGTGAGTGTATTTTGCATATGTTGAGTTACTTGAAAGTTGAGACTTACAGCTCCAGCTCTATTTTAACGTAGAAATTATTGCTATCTATATTGTTTATTTGTTATTAACTTGTAAAATATTCAGGATAGAAGCACACAAATAGAATGCTGCATTATGCTTTATTAATTTTGCAAGAAAAGACTTTAGAAAGTAGTTTCGTTTCTTCCGATCAAGAATCATACTTGTCAAATGCACTGCATTGATGAACATTAACATGTACTTCGACAGTGGTTTGTCTTTGGTATAGCTTATAGCTTGTAGTTGAATTGATTCCAAGATAATTCACATACCTATCAGTCAGCTTAGAGTACCATTTGTTTGCATCGGCTTACTGCTACTATATGCACATGGAAAAAGTCGCCATTGGATTTTATCTCTCGCTTAGATTTCAAGTAAAAAAGAACAATTCTGAGGTGACAAATTGTATGATTTGCTTGTCTTGTAAACTTGGGACCTCTTTTCTGAATTTAGCATTTGAGATATCCATTCTCTTAGCTGCCTCTTTATATTTGATTTAGGTACTGCCCTACTTGCAAAAAGCACTGCCAGGCCAGTAAAAAGTTGGACCTTTGGAGATTGCCAGAGATTTTGGTCATTCATTTGAAGAGATTCTCGTACACCCGGTATATGAAAAACAAGATAGAGCGTTTTGTTGACTTTCCTGTTGACAATCTTGATCTATCACCTTACATTTCCTACAAGAATGGCCAGTCGAATCATCGTTATATGCTATATGCAATCAGCAATCATATGGGTAGCATGGGAGGAGGTCACTACACTGCATATGTCCATGTAAGTTGTATATGCTTTCTGTCCTGTTACTTCCATTTCTTGCATGTTGCTATAACTTGTATAATCACTAACACGAACTAACTGGAATTTCACCGCTCTGATTCTTTCCTCCTTTTCGTTCCTGTTTTGATGTAGCACGGGGGCGATAAGTGGTATGATTTTGATGATAGCGTTGTTCATCCAATTAGTCAGGACAAGATAAAGACTTCGGCAGCTTACGTCCTTTTCTACAGAAGAGTTTTAGACTGATAACTCTGGCATTTCGAGGTCAGTTCTTGACAAAACATTCTCATTAGCCACAACACAACTAAAGAGACCATTCTTTTGTTCGTTATTACATTGATTCTAGTTCAGCTTAGCTTGTTAGTAAATCCACGCATTCGTGGAAGCCAAGTTTATTAAATTTGGAGTAGGCCAGTAGAGGGGGGAGAGAGATTGGATCATGAGGTGACTTTGTTAGTGAAACACCTGCAACAGGACTTCCCATTTCTCATAGGTTGTATTAGACAAATATTCTTGTATTGAAGGGATTTAGTCGATTCATAATTACGATTTCCGCGCAATTAGTACACGTTTGTTACATACTAATCCGGACACCTTTGAATCTTACTCCCAATGTTACAACATTTCTTGTGGCTTCTACTTATTTCATGTCTAGCTCAACGAAAAGGATATTTGTTTTTGGGTAAGTAGTAGGAATGATGCATCATTGTGCATGATTTTATATTTGATTGCCACACAATGAAATTCTTGTCACATTATATATACCAGTAGAATGCTATTGAATGATGTTTTGTTGATGGTCTAATTAGTTGCTTATAATTATAATTTTTTTAGGCCAAGGAAGGATGTGATTTATGTCTAATTAGTTGGTATAATGGTTGGTACTAGATTTTTTTAAAGGTAAATTTTACACTATGACTCATACCAGGGTTTAAACCATGCATTTCTTAGATATTTATAACGTTTTGTGCCGTCAGGCTAAAAATCTTTTGGCAGTTGGTACTAGATTCTATGTGAGCGTTTGGTGTGACCGGCTTAGAGAATTAAGACAAAACTGGAGTGAACAATATAATTTAGTTGTTAATTTACGAAAAAGAAAGAATATATAAAATGGGAAGATACATAATATAAAGGAAGAGATATCAAATAAAAGAAACACAATAAAAAATAGCCCATGAAAATTGACGGAACAAGGGAGTAGCACTTGGACAAATTTTGCACCAAGTATAATAAGATAAATTCTTGTAAAATCATATCTAATTCATCTAAGCAAACATATATATTTTTGAACCGTGTCAAATTATTTACGCCTTATATTGATAGATCAAATGCTCTTGATATAAGTGTATCATATAAATTGTCCTATTTGATTCCCTCGTAGATTTTTGGCTATGATCAAATATTAGATATTGATGATATCATATTCCGCTGGTATATAAGTAAAAGAGATTTGACTAATTTATGGGACATCATCCATCTTTGTTGGTGCTTTTCTCAATGGACAGCCTCAAAGTGGACCATATTTCATGGAACTGTACATTTGGGTGGCATATAAATGTGTTTCAAGTAGGACCTCGAAAAATTAACTTCGTCATATTAGTTCATATATGTTTCGAAAAGAAAAAAAAAGACATTATACAATTGACAAGGCATCTATTTGGGCTCGCATTTTGGCACTATAGAATATTACAATTTATTTGTAAATGAATTGTATAATATTTGGTAGGGATCGTCGTAATTATGCACAAATTCAAATAATTATGGATTTACGAACCATGCATAACAATGTTGATCTGCAAATGAATTCTACGCCGGACTACGCAAAGTCCACAACCGAAAGTAAATGCTTATTGTTTCTGGAAGAAGTATATAATTCTTGCTACGTTGCTTCAAGACAAATATATATATATATATATATATATATATATATACTTACAATGTTCTACTGGAAAAAAATGTTAGAATAAACAAAAGTCGTGTGAGAAAAAAATGGACACGTGATAAATCTGTTCTGATACTATATTAAAATTTTCATATCTAACACAAAATTTTAAAGTGATGGATAAGTAAATTTTTTACACTTAATAAACAATTCCACCACTCTTGCGATTAACATTGTGATAATTTCAACCAACTATAACAACAAAATTGGTCATGGTGTGACATATCCTCTAACCCCCAAAAAAAAGCTTGGTCTTTTTGGAAGTTACTATACAAAACATTGTAATGATTCAATTAGGCAGGTTGTGTCTTATTTTGCAATTTTCACCCTATGCAATGCTGAAACTCATTCAGTTCCAGTGTAAATGCATGCAGTCTTACACTTTTTTTGGAGTGAGAGAGTGTCCAGAATTGAATTATTGGTTGGGCAAAACAAGTGATGCTATTAAAAGAATGGTGAAGAGGACATCGTACCATGAGGACCACCTCAATTCCATTCCTTGAGGCAATCAATAATAAAATTGACTGAACCATCCCAGCAAAATTAACCTTTATTTTTCTTTGAACTATAGCCTCATGATTTTTTAAATTTCTGATAGAGTCGAGTACTGTCATACCATATTTTAGGTGTGACTCTCCCAATAATAGTTTTTACATTCATGAGGCTTGAATCTAATATTTTATTAAGTGAATCCAAGTCTCTTATCATCTAGACTAATTTCCTACTCTAACCTCATATTAGTAACTAGGGCAACTATATATGGGGAATAAATAGGAACTACCCCAGAAAATTACTAGCATTAATTTGATATTAAATTTATTTTTCAACTTGAAAAAAAATTAGCCATTATATATAGATTTGATGTTACTTGTTTAAATTACATTGTCATACCAGATAGAAATACATCATAGTCCCTTCTCACTACTAGGGTTAGGGTTTGTCCTCTCTGAATGAGAGTGTCTGTCTCTAAAGTGAGTATTGTTTTCTATTTTTTACGTTAATTTTCGTACACATACTAGGAGAAGGTCTGAGTGATTCTAATAGCTTGATCTCCTGAGCAGTCTAGATAGAGGATTGGTTAAAGTTTCCAGGTTCATCGTGTCGGGGTTCATACTGAGGCATAAGGACGGTGAAGAGGGGGATGGCAACCCGGGGAGGAGGTTCGCAGGAGCCTCCACAGTGAGAGGGTTTATTGAGGGAACTCTGATCGAAGATGGGAAGAGGAAGCATGGCTGCCTTCACACATGAAACAAAAAAGGGGTTTTGAACAAAGTTAGGGTTTCAGATGGTAGATGTGTAAGAGGCGGTTACGGAGGGATTATCTGACTCAGTAGGCAGTGGGTTGAGAAGGCATAGCGCAGAGGATGATGATGATGAAGGTTTTCCAAATCTGTCATGTTAATTACCTATCAATTTAGGCCTCTCCGATCAGGGTGCCATGGTGGGATTGGCCTGATCTGAGAATACAGTAAACTCTACGGCCTTGATGTCTATGATAAAAATTCTATGGCAACCTCGGCATGGACTGGAGATGACAAAAATTGCTTAGAATAGATTCTTGTTCCAATTTCAAAGTAAGACGGAGATGCAAAAGGTCCTCCAAAATTAGCCATGGTTATTTGATAAACAAGTCGTCCTATTGAAAGAGGTTACTGGAACCGATCAACCTGAAACAATACAACTTTTCTCTATTTCACTGTAGGTTAGGGTTTATGATATACCCCTTGGCGGATACAATCTAGTGATTACGAAGACTGTGGGAGCTCTATTTTATTCTTTTCTTGAATAGGACGAGGCTCCGGATTACAAAGGCAAGTATATGAGGAATCATGTCATGTTCGATATGAGGAATTCTGTACCGAGAATGAAGAAGTTGAGGTTCATTGGGGGAAATGTGGTAGCTATCTACTTCAAGTATGAAAGACTCCCTTATGTTATAGCTATGATACGATGCCGCACACTGAAAAGAACTATGAGATGTTCTCTGATGATGATAGTAAGTCGACTTTGGTCGATTCTTTTGGTCTATGGATGAGGGCCTCTCGCTATAAACCTAGACGCATGGTTGTGGACTCCAATGCAAAGAGGAGGCAGCCTCCATCTCTTAGTTGTAACCTAAGTCCTGAGATGGGTGGTATCACCTCCCAAGAACACATACTATTCCCAGATCCTTCGTGCACAACGGAGGGGGAAAGCAACGTGCTAAGTGGCATCCAACTGAGATTTTCCATTATCGCAATGATGAAGAACCGCACCCGAGACTATCTCCCCACACAACCTAAACAAACCCTACCATCCATATCGCTAACCTACAACCCTCAACCCCTCTCCATTACTATTAGGAGACCCACACCTCCACCTTTCCCTATCTCTGCTACAAACCCCCTCGCCAAATATATCCCGCCCCATCTGTGAACCAAGGAAGTTGTAATCACCATATTAACCTTACCAACCATAATACCACATCTCTCAAGCCAGATGGTGACCCCACCCACTGTCACCCTAACATCTATCCCTGATACTATAACCCAACCCCACATACGCCCTCACTCGATAACCCTGACCCCTACTCTCCCTCTTACCAACGACCCTTCTCCAATCACTCATTCCCCAACCACACCTCCTAAACCACACCTCCCAAACCCATGGAACCAGACACCATAACCCCACCTAGTACACGTAGTGATGAATTGGAGTAGGAGAATCGAAATGCTATCTCTTTGAGACGTTGGAAGAGGCGAGCCAGGGAGCTCGGTCCTAATGAAGATCAGACCATGACACATGATGTACAAGCTATTGTGGGCAAGAGGTATGCATAAAAAGTTGACCTTACAATGGTCCAAGTTAGCAAGAGATGTGGAATTACTTTCGAGGATCAAGTGGAGCCATCTATTCTGGTGGAGGCTGAGGTTCAGCCCCGCCGAGCACCATGAATCTATTATGTTGGAACTGTCACAGGTTGGAAATCCTGAGGCAGTTCGCTAGCTTAGCAGACTAGTTAAAGCTTGCAATCCCCAAGTGATCTTTCTCTTAAAACCCAAACTCCTAGAGAAAGAGGTTGAGTGTTCGTTTCTTGATAAGGTGTTGGTCTTGCACACAGTGGTGGTCTGACTCTCTTTTGGCATCGTTATTTGTTTGTGACGTTATTAACTTTTTTTATACATCATATCGATGTTGAGATAGGTGACATTGAGGCATGGCGTTTGACCGGCTTTTATTCTGGCCGGTGAACGATTCAAGTCGCAGGAACTATTGTGTGCAATCTCATTCTGCACTACCATGGCTGTGTGTGTGTGTGTTTTGGGGGGCTGGGGGGTGCGATTTCATGAAATCCTATTGATTGCCGGGGATGGGGGGGGGGGGGGGGGGGGGGGGGGGGGGGGAGGGGTTGCAATTTAGTTTCAACAAACTGGTTAGAGGCTTTCCATGCTGCGGTTCAAACTTGTAATCTTCGAGAGGTTTTTCAAATGGGGTTCCCTTTTACTTAGTATACTGAACGTGAGGATAATGTATACATTGAGAGCAAGCTTGATAGATACCTTACTACACCTGAATGGCTTACACTTTCCCTACTTCTAGTACAGAAGTAAAGCAGAGAATAAAGTTGAACCACTCTCCGCTGGTTTGCCAGGATCAAAAATTTACTGGGGTCGTTGTTAGTCAGAGATTTATATTCGAAGCTATGTGGCTTTGTAATGGAGATGTCAGAAGACAGATTGTGGATAGCTGTGCAATGTCCTCGAGTGACCTGGACATCTCTCTGCGGTTGCGATGTTGTGCAGAGAACCTGCAAGTATGGGACCGTAATATGTTCATGAATATGAAGGGGGAGACTCTTAAGATTCAGACAGAGATTCAAAATATTCAGGAGTTGGTAGACGGAGGAGGCTGGATGAGTGCCTGAAGAGGAGGGAGTTGTTATGACGAGAAAATACTTTGTGGGTGTGAAGATCTCGGGTAGATTGGCTCAAGGAAGGAGATAGAAACACAAATCTATTTCATCACAAGGCGAGTCATAGGCGAGATATGACTTGATTATAAGAAGATTAGGGATGATGAGGGAGGAGTGATTCAGTAATTGGGTGGGGTACATGAGATCTTTAGGAGCTATTATCAATCACTATTTTCTTCTTCGATTTGTGTGCAAACTTTCTTGTGCTCTCCTTATACCAACCAAGATATCGAGGTAGTCCTGCAACAAATGCATCCTACTAAGGTGCCGGGACCTGACAGAATGTCCCCTCTCATTTATCAGAAGTTCTGGCCGATTATGGGGAATGCAGTGGTCAGTACCACTTTAGCAGTTTTTAACGAAGGTTGGGATCTCTCCTATCTCAACCATACAATAGTGACTCCCATCCCCAAAGTGAAAAAGCCAATGGTATTTGCATAATTTTATCTAATTAATTTATGTAATGTGATAATGAAGATTAGACCAAAAGTAATTACTAATCGCTTGAAGAGTTTCCTACCTGATATCATTCATGAGAACCAGGGTGCATTTGTCCCTGTCAGACTTATCTAAAGAGGAAATGAACAGGACAAAAAGGGTATTGCGCCATGAAACTAGAAATGATGAATGTGTATGATCAAATTGAGTGGCCTTTCCTGAAAAATATGATGTTGGCTTTGGGTTTCCCTACGGGTTTTGTTCAGCTAGCGATGAGATGTGTTGGTACAGTCCAGTATGCCATCCAGGTTAATGGTACTATCGATGAATATTTTGAACCTAGCAGGGGACTCCGGCAGGGAGAACCTCTCTCGCCTTATCTTTTCCTTATTTGTGCCGAAGGTTTGACCTCCTCTCTCCAATATGCTGCGAATTCGGGTGTAATTCATGCATGATAAAAAATTTACCTTTTAAGATATATAGGAGCGAAAATGGGTAAGGTAAGATAAGAATTTGTGTGATCCAAATTCAGACCCTAGTTTCAGAGACACGACGCAGACCCTATTCTAGATCATGCGGTAAGAATTCAGACCTAGACCCAATAAATGATCTTCTTCTTTTTTGCCAAAATCAAAATAGATTAACCATTGAACGTGTAGGATAGGGTAAGGGTTTTGGATCTACATTACGATTCTTGACCTACACATGGACCCGTTGACATAAAATATAATGTTAACATTTTAGTGGAAATCATTTAAAAAATACATTTACATTTACTCTATTTTGACACTCTCTCAATACTGTAGAATTTTAATGCTTAAATTTAAGGTGAGAATGAATTTTTCATAACTAATCATATAAAGTTTTGGAGTTGATATATATATATATATATAATTTATATGGATCTAAACATGTCTATTAAGATAGAGTCTCATTTATGGATCTATGAATTAAGTATAGATATATATGGACCTTATCTAGATTTAGACCATATCTTAAAAAGTTGACTCATACATTTGTCCAATCCTATATTCAAGAAACCCTAGATCCGTAAAGTAAGGTAAAAATATGATCTACAAGTTTTGTATTTTTTTCATATACCTAGAGATATGCAGAAGTGAGAGTTAGCAGATCTTAGAAAAAGTTTGGGTTAAATAGCTATAGCGTAATACCAAGAAATCGTAGAAAAAACACAATCAAACGTTTGGAACAATTAGTTACAGAGTTATTCTGAATAAAAAATATGAAATACGATCACGTCCATATATAAGATGATATAAATTAAAAAATCGCCCTAACAAATAAATCGAAAGAAACTTGTCCCATGACAAGACTGATCGAACCTCGTCCAGACTTTGATAAAGTGACATAATTTAAAATTTCAGAGAGGCATTTGTCCCGTAGCCTGTGGGGGTGCCATGAACAGTTTAATACTATACTATTAGGTAGGGACAACAACAAAATTAAATAGTAATTGAACCAACAACAGACAACACCACAAAGTTCCAGAGGCACTCAACTGTATGATTTGACATATCAGATTCTCTCCTTTTGGCCCCATCTCACTTGCCCCCTCCCTCCCTCTTAACCTCATCACCATGGATTGACCCACAATAATACTGACATTTTTTTCTCAGTTTGAGTCATGGCCATAATATAATCGACAGATTCAAATTGTACTCTTTACAAGTAGTTGTATATTAATTTGTCAAAGATTATACCTATCAACCTTATCATCAGCTTTTGCCCAATGCAGACGATCTTTGGCAATAGAACGAATTCGACGCACATGTTTCATCTTATCGGCGCTATTATAATCTCTCGTCGGATTTCTACCATTTTAGTCACTATTGTCTATAAAATGTTACGTGATCACCCGCTTAACAGAAGACGGCCACCAGTACTTGCGTACAATATTGAAATGTTCCTTCAACGTGATTGTGGTGGTATGACTTTTTTTCATGACACTCGATACATTTTTTGGAATAATTTTGTCACATTTTAAATATCCTACCAGTTCGAACTTGGAATAGTCAACCAGTAGACCTGATACTACGTAAAAAATGCTAATCATGTGCTACATTTTAACCAACCATATGCAATCTCACAGTGATCGCGAAACAAATTGAACACAAGATTACAATATATAATGTAACAATTACATGAACTGGCCACCAAGTTTTCAGTTATTAAAACCACTTTTTATGTCTCTCTCAACAAATATTATTACTTAAAATTGGGGATCTGCATGCTCATGATCACGCAAATGACTGGTTGGGGCGTTTGTTGCTGCCATCCAGCCTCATTCCAAAGTGTATGTGAGGAAAATGAGCCCACTGCAAAAATAAATTCATCATTTTATTGTAGTATAAGTTATTAAATTGAGATTTACCAATAAAACATATATTAATAAGATAAGTCAAAGGCCAGTTGGTTACCCCAACAGCACAAAACGTAAATAAATCATAAGTCCAGATCAAGATAGAAAAAGTCATGCAATCACAACTATTAGTGCAGTCTTTTCACTTGTAAAAAAAGGAAAAAGTCCAAATAAGGTTCTGAAAATTTTGGCCAAAGTCAAAATAGATTAACCATCGTAAATATGTTACATGACTCTGAATTATTTTTTTTAATACGACACAAAACTATTCACTTTTGTTGGACTTAACCCTAAAACAATATAGAATGACTAGAATTTTCCTTGTAAATTTTAAAACGATGTAATCTTGAATGTACACTTAGATTAAAAGAGAATAAAATGGTTAATTAGATTACAACGATGTCTAAATCGAGATTATGCACTGTCAATCGGAACACATTTGTATAATGAGTTTCCGACATATTATAATATCAAGATGGACTGTTTTATAAAATAATCCGTATAGTACTACTCACATTTTTGGCGGCTGCGCTGAAGGCTTCTCTGTGGGTGATGTCAGGATTGTTAGCCTTGATCCTTTGTATTTCCTCCCTACATGTGTTTTTTTAATAATATGAACTTTTACCGTGCCGAATATTAAATGTGAACCACAAGGAAGACGTTGGAAGAAAGGTGTGCTAAGTTGAGCATATCAAGGAAATAACGATTAATTAACTTACTTGATGAACTTGTTGTAAGCAGACGGAACACGTTGCCGCTTCTCCGGAGCTGAAATAGGAATTATAAAAGAGCTATTTAATGGAGAGATGTCGAGTTCAAACTATTAAGAAAGTAATTGTGTTAAATATTTGTTGGAAGAATTTTGTCCTACTCGACTCGAAAATGAATTAGTCGGTATAATGAATGTGCGAATAAGTTGTGATGTTTAGCTATTTAATCTCATTTCAAAAGCTGTATAATGAGTTGATAGAGAGAATTCGCAACAACAACAAAAAGTAATCGTCATTGTAGTTTGGTCTATTGTACTACATAGTTCCCGAATGTCTGAAAATTAATTAATCCAAAATTCTAAGATCACTGAAGGTTCCAAATTAATGCATACAATATTCACATCATCGGGTCCGGTAGATAGGTAATTAGTGTGGGATTAATGTTTGAAGGAACTTTGGTAAATGACACTAGGCATATTTAATCTTAAATTATTAATTTTTGCCAAAGAATCTTAAAATCTTTTTTTTGTAAGTTGGATTTAATTCCTCATCCAGGGAGCATACACTAGCACAGGAGAAGCAACTTAGACGCAATGATAAGAGAGACCTTGGAACAACTCTCGTCTGTATTACAAACGGGTAGCCAAGAAAAAAACCCAAGTAAAAAAAAACAAACTCCTTTGTTTAAATTTACCCCAAAAAAATTCAGTGAAAAAATCACAACAGGAAAAAGAATGTCCGAACATTAGCGGTGTGATAGACAAAGAATTTTAAAATCTTGTGTTCAAGAATTAAAATTTCTTGTTATATTATTATTATACATTTTGTAAATTTTTTTAATAAGTATACAATTATTAACATGAAATGTGTTTCATTCTTGGAAATAAGTATAAAATTTAATAAGTATACATAATCTAGGGGCAAATTATCCCATGATTCCTTCTTGGAAATAAGTTTGATGATTAGGGCACTGGCTGTCCTTGCAAGTTGAGCTACAAATGTGAGGTCGCAATCTAGGTTGTACAACGAATGACACATGACAAAAAGTTTCACGTTCAAATAAGAAAAAAAATAATGACACGAAAAAAGAAAAAAAATTGAAGTTCCACCAAGGGAAATCCATTCCGGGAGTCATCGATTATTCGAATATCTATTAGATCAAAATAAACGACCTACTTACTGTCCTCCGGAAGTAATTGCCCCCGCAATAAATTTAAAAAAAAGTACTTTTGTTAGTGAGAATCCCAGCTATAATTGTTCCATGAAATTCTGCGTATATAATTAATAATAATTTCAACTGACGAATCAACAATATTTTTAGATTCTTATTCAAATCAATTTATTTCAGAGTGTAATTATTTAGAGATGGAAAATTTTAATTAGAGGAAGAATACTCACGGGGAATTGGGAGCATTCTAGGTGCTTCAATCTCCTCCGCTGGCTCAAATATTGTTGAGTTCGTGTCACTTCTAGAAGACGATCCACCATAACTACCCTTGCTTTTGTTCTCACCGCCTGCTATCTGCTGCTTCTGTGATTTTTTCAAGAAAAAAACACACAAACAGCAATATTATTTTCATAAAAGGCTACCAACAAGGATTAAGATGAGGTCGAGTTCGAGCTACTACGAATACAACATTTTTAAATATTTGTTGAAGAATTTTGCAACCATTCAAAAGTACTACCCGAGTCAAATTTGGATTAAGCTAGTAGACTCAATATATGTCCGAATAACAAGTCGTTTAAAAATCTTAATCCAAGGCTTATTTTACGGGTACAATTTATCACATGGGCTTAGTGATATATATATATATATATATATAGAGAGAGAGAGAGAGAGAGAAAGAGAGAGAGAGAGAGAGAGAGAGAGAGTAAGCTGGTAGCTAGATAGATATATATATCAGGGCACCTATTCTATGGATGGTTCCATTGATAATTAACCCAAAATTAGTAACAACTCTGAATAATAATGATACTAAGAGCATTAGATTAAACTTTTTCTCTTTAGTATCTCTCCTTACCTAAAAGTAGGAGATAAACTTTTGACCAAAAGAAACGAGATATGTTTATTCTTGTCAAAACCTTTCGATTGAATCGATTAATTTATGTTCAAGTCGGTTAAAATCTCAAATGATGAGAAAGAATTTACTTGCCAGTTTTCCTCTAGTTAAGCGAGATTAACAACTCACATCACGTAGTTGATCAAAATATTTGACGGTAATAGGAAAGATACCGGCGGATCTTGAAGAGAAGGTGTTTGAAGTGAAGCTCCCATGGTCACAGACAGCAAATTGGCACAATGTCCGCACCTGACAGTTACCATTGTGTACAAATTGTTGCTTGGAACATTCACCTGTCAACAAATATTTAAAAAATTAGTAAATGGATTTATTCTGACTTGAGAAATTAATTCCGCAAAAATATATTTCATTTCGTTATCACATCTTTGAGGTAAATAAAATGTACAAATTATTAGGAGGCCCTTTATTTTATAATTCTTCATTTAGAGACGTTACCTTGATTGTCTGGAACCTCCGTATCTCCATGTAATGTAACTTAGGTTGCTTTTTAAGCAATTTCGGTGTAATGGCCTAAATTAATTTCAAGATCATTCTAAAAATACTCATATTTAGATTTCCAATTGATATCTTTCAATCAACTAAAAAGTAAGGGGTTTTTTAAGTTTTAGAGACACAATAATAATAACAAAAGAATAGCAACAATGTTGTTGTTTGATCCAATGTGTTACAATTTGGGGATAATTTTGTATTATATTAATATAAGTGATTGGGTAATCTTTAGATTTTCTAATCTTGTTACATATGTCTGGCGTAAACAAAATGTAGATTGTATCAGTGTAAAGCAAAATGGCTAATTATTGTATATAACAGTTTAACTACCAAAAAAAATAATGGAATTAATTATGAATTTGACAAAATTGATGCACGGATACAAAACTGATTAGTTTATGCAAATATTTTGCAGTGCATAAGGAGAAAATGAAGTTAAAAGAGTAATATGCCAAATTTCTATTTGGAATAAAAATTTCCCAATACAAAATTTCAGAGTAAGTTGTTTTGTTATATACCTTCCATCTCTGGTCCCTAGAGATAGGAAGGTATATACACATATACTTAACTAGCCTGTTTAAGATGCATATATTCCATCTAACCTGATCAATTTGCACGAATTATTTTAGTTTAGTAACATATTAGAAATTAGAAATTTTGTATTTCATCGTGTTAAATCTTGGTAAATTTCACTTTTGCTATCATTTAAAATCAAACATAATAAATCTTGGAATGTGATTTCGATTAAAAAATAGATTAAAAGCATACACGTATATATTAGCCCATTTTTAGATGAATAAATACCATGCAAAACTTTTAATCCCGATCACAACCGCAAATCGTACAAACCGAAATCACAAAAAAAGCAAATCGATCGTACGAATAGTTTTGCGGTGTGATTTTAAATTGAAACTGCACATGTTATTTGATAGTCGGTGTCAATTTTCATAACCATCAAACTATAAAACAGGCACATAATATAAAACGAAGATACTTTTGATCCCCAACACAATTAAATAAGAAAATATCAAATATCAAATATCAAATGCCTATAATTATATCGCGATGGAAGAATACACCGTGTATGTGCTTTCTAATAGGTGTACAAGGTGAAATTATCACACTGACACTTTTTGAGAATGTGTAGAAGGCGAAAATTTTGAAACTGTAAAATCGATGGAACCACTTATTTAAAATTTTAAACGTGACACTATTAAACCGACGATTTTTAGTCTCACTGTTTATATTTCTGTAAATAAACTATCTTAGTGTTACCCCATAAGTAAAACATTTGAAAAGAGATAAAATCTTGGGTAATAAGGGGAGAGGGGTATGTGGGGATGATGATCTGCAGTATGAAAATGACTTGACTTGAACTGGAAACAATAATGGCCAACCCCAGTGAACACTATCAATGAATAAAGGGGCCGAATCATGCAAGCCCAGTAAAAAAAGAAACAAAGGCAAAGATTTGCTGGTACATGCACAGTGCTTCTAAAGATCTCTCTCACATTTTTTTTCCGAAGAAAAAGTAGATGGAGAGAATTATAGAGTCTCCGACAGCACTCACTCGATTCTGAATACGAGAAGATCACCGAAAAGAATTATAGAGGAGGAAATGGATGCTGCTGTGAAAAGGGTTTGTCCATTGGGAGGATGCCATGATGGGCAAGGAGGGTAAAATGAAGCCAAACAATAAAGTACTATTGGGGTATGGATTGGCCTTGATAGGTAGCTTTCAAACAGTAGCTCCATTTTTTTCTAACATGACAAGGAACCTGAGAGAAGAACACCACCAAAGTGTACATACACACACCTAAAGGAGCACCAACCAAGAGAAAGACAAGAACTAGACATGATCAAGCTGAGAGAAAGAAAACCCATCAAGAGAGAGAGAGAGGAGAGAGAGAGAGATACTAATTTAATCTAAAAGGGATATTCTTCTCCATAAGTGAAACCATAGTCTTAGTGTGGTTGTTGGTTAGGCCTAGAGACTCGGATTTCACTCATCAGCCTCTCTTTTCATGATTCAGCAGAAAAAAAGGGAAATTTTGTTGCTGGACTTCCTGTTCCAGACCTATTTAGATAAGCTAGGGACCATATAATATATCACAAACCTATCCCTAGCCCTAGTTAAAATCTAACTAGCTGAAATAAAATTCAGCAGCAAAAAAAGATTAAAAAAATTTCAGAAAATACAAACTAGATAAGTAGCTACATCCAGAATATTTCTGTCAGAAAGCTGCTTCAATCCTTAGCTACAAGCAATAAATTCCTCACCAGTTGCTCAGAACTTGTTATGGATCTTGGGAACTTTGCCTTTTCAAATTATTATACCCTAGCCACTAATATTTGGTGGGTATGATGGAAATAGATCCTAACTCGTTTCTCACGAGTCGGTGGGTCAACTTTCACCCCTCCCAGAGGAGCGGAACAAAGTCGAATGCTATGTAGAGACCAAAAAAATTAAGGTAAACCTATCTAAATATTGATTACCAAAAAAAGAAGTATACCCTAACCAGAACCAGTTCCTACCCAGTTGCTAAGAACTAATTATGAATCTATGTGACCCAAAAAGTTTCTCTCTTTTTTCCCCCATCTGATCAAATACCGTATTAGAGAAGCACATATGTTAATAAATTATGATCAGAATTGCAGATTACCCAAAAGGGTTTCTAGAGAGAGAGAGAGAGAGAGATGAATAAGAACAGTAATATACCGCCAGAATGGTGTTGCAGAAGTTGCAGTGGACGTAACAAACCCGCTCAGAAGAAGAAGCCATGTCCAGTGACATCTCACTACTGACTGATGATGATGCTGATGCTTCAGACTGTGTGGATGATGATGATGATCAAGTATAAAGTAAAAGTAAAAGATCCAAGCTTTTAGAGTCAGTTCCTTACCAAGAAACAATGGAAAAAAAAAGAAAGCAAAAGGGTTTCTTTTTTGTTTCTCAGAGGAAATGGTTAAAGAAATGGAAGTAAATTTAAGAGCTCATGGAGGATGGGACTAGACTGGTCGCCCTAGCTATATGTGAAAGCTAATATTATATGTGTGTATATATATACCATGGAGGAAGGAAGGAAGGATTAGACTAGACTAGAGATAAAAGAGATGGGCATTTTTTTTCGGAGGCTCAATTTTTTTATAAATATGTCAAAACTCTACTTACAAGTATTCAATATTATTGTGTTATGAGTTGGTCGAATTCGGGACCTATTAATTTAGATAGAACAACTCGAGATGGGTATCACCTAGTGGACTAGTGGTGGACTAGTTAGGGCAATGGAAGGGTTTGTGTGTGTATTTCGTGTGGGGTTTTGATGTTATTTTTTTGATTCTATTGGTGTTATGATTGAAGGAATGAGTGGGTGGAAGTCACCCATTCCCAACCATCTTCTTCTCTCCTCTCTTTCTGTAGCGGACGATGAGGGGGGCGATTGAGATGGATATTAATGCTCTTTGGAATCTTTCGGGACCATTTCAACATTTACCACCTAAGCTACCATTTACGGCATTACTTCCGTCGTGTATCGATTAATCAAAATTCGAGTTAAGCACATCATCTATGACATCATCTTGAGCATATTATATACGGTCCTATTCTTTTCTTAATGTTATCTTTTGTGCATTTTGTATGTTTATGGAGTTAGCACTACATTTTCCTATTATAGAGAAACAAGTATTTTCAACCTCTGCTTGTTTCATTGAATTTTTTCTAGAGGACGTCAATATTTTAACCTATCAATTACTTAGCGATCAATTTGCAAACCAATGTGGGGCTTCTATGAAAATAAATTGGGAGACATAAACAGTCTCCGATTAGACTGTTCAGGCTTCATTTCGAGTTGCATGTCTATGGAAGGGACAAGAAATTAAAGCTTCATCCATTGGCATCTATGCAGAACTGGATTCCTGCACCACGTTGGATATTGTTTGAGGTGGTGTCCAAAAACACGATTTTACTGTTCCCTGTGTTTAGTAAGTTTATAATGATTAATTAAGAGTATTTGTAAAAAAAAAAAGGTTATCTTGATAAAGAGTATTTGCCTCTCGAGATTCAGTTGGTGCAATGAGAGTTGTTGGACTCATACCAATTGATACAAAGCTGGGCTTGATATGATATGATGTTGGAAGGATAAAGGATAATACAATACCAACAAGTACTTATATCAACGGATGATGACGTTACTTTGTTTAATCAATAAATATCATTTTGACCCCTCAAGAATTTTAGTTCGAACCCTCGATCTTTGAGAATACAGGGGTATTAAATACGAATATAGTAAGTGGTCTCGAAAATAAATGATAATATATCTTCCCAGCATAATATTCTTTTAAATTTCCTAAAAGATGATCTTTTCGAAAAGTAGATCTTATGTCGTGGTCAAGATTTAAACTCTGATCTCGCCTCACTCCACCCTTCTCTTATACTATTAGAACAAGTGCTCTTTTGATATTCTCGATATATATATTATCATTCGTAAGAATTAAACTAAGAAAAATGAGCATGCTTTTCAGTTCAACTTGAATACCGGAAGAAACATAAAGATGCAGATTAATTTGGGCAGAAGAAAGAAATATTCTGTTTCAGTCCATTTTATCAGTTTAGGCCCATTCTCATAGCCTCCTACATAGGAGACTGCTGGTAGTACCTAGAATAGAAACCAGTGGCCCAAGTTAGGGCCCATTACGTAAATATTTCCCATCAATGGTCATAGTGGTTCATACCAAAACAGCAATTGTCACGCTGGTCCAAACAACCTTAATCTTTTTAGTCACACAAAGTTCATCTGTCCTATTACATAGTGTTAAATATTAACCAACAATATCAGATATTGTTGTAGTAAATTCTTTTAAAAAATTGCATGACGAGTTCAGAGTCAGACAACCTTTTTTTTTTGCAGTAAATTTCTTTCAGTTTGTCACATTTAATAGCAATCAGGGATCAACCCCTTTGCACATGATCACCTGCTGAACAATGATAGATGCGTGCTCTGTAATACTACAAAAACAATATATGATCACTGTTGAGCACACTGGACCCTCTGGGGACCACCATGCTCGTCTTCATCGTCCTCATCGTATGCCTCTTCCCGAATTTGTTGCTGCTTCCTTCTCATCTCCTCTTCAATGTTCACGTCATGTAATGTTGTCTCATCGCACTCGTCCAGCTCCATATCGGTCATTTGGCTTGCTGGTTTTGGAGGAAGTACAGCTTCGAGTGCCTTAAGCTGGTCTGGAGCTATCGAATCAGGGAACTCAACTGTGAAGTGAATGTACATTTTCCCTTTCACAAAAGGACTTCCATAAACGGGCATGCCCTCATTGTTGATGGCCTTGTACGAATCTACATATCAGAGTGCGATAACAGTCGGTATCTAACAGTACGAAAAATGCGGTTAGAGTTCACCAACAACAGCCTAAAATGCATACCTGGTTTCACAACCTCTCCCGGGTTTGATTTGATGAGAAGCTGTCTTCCATCAAGGTGAGTTAAAGCAAACTGGAATCCGCACAGGGACTCAGTCAAAGACAAGGTGTGCTCCATGAAAAGGTCATCACCCTTTCTCTTGAATTTGGGATGATCTTTTTGCTGCAGGACAAAGTCTATGTCGCCAGTGACAGTATCAGGCTGCAGAACAGTAAACAAACAATCATTTCAACACGATGACATAACCTCTGAACCCCGAGTGGGTCCCAAAACCAGGATGTGAAAGACACAACTCACCGCTTCGTCGGCTTCCCCAGGGAAAGTTATTTTCTGTCCGTGTTGCATACCCTTCTCTACAATCACCTCCAACACCTTCTTCTCCGGGACAACTTTCTCTCCCTTGCACTGCGGGCACCGGTCATTATCATCAATAGTTTCACCAGTTCCCTTGCACTCATTACAAACATGCTGCATTTGCTGAATCATTGAAGGCCCCAAACGCCTAATAGTAACCTTTGTACCAGTACCCTCGCAGTCATTGCACTTCATCGAAGCTCCCGATTTCGACCCCTTCCTGCAAAACTCGAAACACCAAATCAGGACTACGACCGCAATCCGGCCAGAGCTAAAATTACAAACATCGCATCAACACTAACCCGTTGCATTTACTGCACAACACATTACGGGTAATCGAAAGCTTCTTTGACGTCCCGAGGTATAGATCCTCCAAAGAAACCATCAACGGGTGAACCACATCATCTCCCTTCCTCTGTCTCCTTCCCCGGCTACCACCTCCGAATCCCCCACCGAAGAAGGACTCGAAAATATCGAATGGGTTATGGCCACCGGCTCCACCTCCACCCATCCCTTCCTTGAGGGCATCCTCACCATACTGATCATAAATCTCGCGCTTCTCGGGGTCGCTCAAAACCTCATAAGCCTGCGCAACCTCTTTAAACTGCAACCAAACCCCAAAAACACGTTTTTAGCCTCTTCTCCACAACCAAACAACCGACGCATGGTGGGTAAAATGGCAATGGTTCCTCGTTTCTCGGGGATTGGTGGGTCAATTCTCACCCCTTGCAGAATAGAAAAACTATACTTGGGAAAGAACAAAGCCCAATGACATCTAAAGCCCGGATTTAAGGCAACCCGTCTAAATTTTCTTGAAAAAAATAAAAATAAACCAAACAACCGCAGCTCAATCACAAAGACTAAATTCACTAACCTGTCAACAGCATTCTCAGAATCATCCGAAACCCACATCACTATCGAAATACTTTCCGATGATTGTTCTAACCCGGAAATTATTTTCCCAAGAACCAAATAAAAAACCCAACTTTCCCAGAAATATTAAAGAAGAGGGATATGGGTACCTTCTCGGGGTCGCCGCCCTTGTCGGGATGGTTCTTAATGGCGGCCTTCTTGTAGGCCTTCTTGAGGTCGTCTTGGGAGGCGCTCTTCGACACATCCAGTATCTCGTAGTACCTGCTGTTGTCGCTCTTCATCGCCGCCGGCCGCCGGCCAAACATTTTCTCCCTCTCCGATGCCGGTGCTTTTCTCTCTTCTCTTTAAAGTTTGGATTTTTATGGTTTCCTTGTAGCGTAACTGCCAAGAAAGGAAATATGCTTGGTGGGTATTTTGTAGTAGTTGATGGACGGCTGTGGAAGGACGGAATTGGAGGAATTTGGAGGGTTTCTAGAATGTTCCTGTCATGCTTCAGGGGCTTTCTTGCTTGGTTTCCTTTCCTATCCCGGTGAGTTGACTAATATATATTTGAGTTTGGTGAAATTTTGGGACGTTCTTGCAATAAATATTAAATATTGTTATATTTTTTTGGTTCGAATTTGAGATTTTTTGTTAAATTAGAATAATATTTTTAATAGTTAATCTAAGTATTTGATGCTATAATTTTATTTATTTTCTATTAAAATTATTTGGTATTGTGCCTATTAATCCAGGTTTGAGATTGGTAATTTAAAAGATGGCAAAACTCTTAACAACCAGTAGTTAATATTATTTTGTTAAATTAGAATAATATCCTTAATAGTTAATCTAAGTATTTGATGATATAATTTTATTTATTTTCTGTTTAAACCATTTGGTATTGTGCCTACTAATCCAAATTTGAGATTGGTAATTTAAAAGATGACAAAACTCTTACAATCAGTAGTTAATATTGTTGTATTCTAAGTAACTGAAATTTAAACTAATTGGTTAAACTAGAATACTATTTTCCCCAATTTAATCGTTGTTACGAATTTGTTTATTTACACCTTGAATCTGATGATGTGATTCTTATTTAAGTTAGGTCTCAAGAATTTTGTCCTACTTATATTAATATTTTTGATTGGTAATAATTTTGACATTTGGATTATTGTGATAGGAATACAAATAATTGGAAAAAAGCTACAGCAAATATCATCATAAATACCAAACGAAAAGTAATAGGGCAAATTACTGTACTATTCTTCTTGTTTGACTTAATCGACGATTTAGTTTCACTAATTTCAAAAAATATTCTGACGTCCCTCGTGTTTGATTTTATTATACTTTCAAGTCCTTAGTGCTGGAATATTCGATTTTCTCCGGCGAAGATCTACTTGAAAAGACTAAAATGGCCCTCCCACAAAAAAACAAAAATAAAAATCTTCTTTCCTCCTTCCCTTCATCTTCCTCCCACTTCATCTTCTTCCTCTCACCTTCAACCAAAATCAAAACACAAACTCAAACTCAAACAAATCTAAATATTTATGGCAAATTAGTGTGGTGTCCAATAATTCCAGAAACAAAGAACACTTCCAGGGAGTTCATCCCATACTTTGAAGCTTTCATTTTTTTAACGATCAATAAATACTCAATTAAGCAACCAAGAACCTTTTACAAAAATTAAACAATCAAGAACATCCGACTCATCTCCAACCAAGACCACAATTTTGAACTTTCATGGCCGATTCTCATGAGACGTTGTGCAAGGGGAGTCTCATTCTCACCCCAGAATTCAAGTCAAAGCAACTCCATCTAATGGCAGTGACGGTGCTTTTTGGGCTGAAATCAGCGTCAGTTTCGTTGGCATCGTCTCCGTCACCGGAATGCGAAGGTACTCATCCTCAGGCGATAACGAAACCCACGGTGCTTCGAAGCCCGCCTCCGTCGCTAATGTGTGGTGGCCCTCCCAGAGCTCGAGCCCTTCGGTGACGATCCAGGGGACGAAGACGACGGGGTGACATCTCGTCATGGAGAGGACTGTGTCGTTTGGCTTTAGGGTTCTAGAGAACTGTGTCGGTTGGTCTCATGACCAGATCTGGCCCTCCCAGAGCTCGAGCCCGCCAGTGACAATCAGGCCTCCAACCTTTCTTCCTAAAAAAGCATGTTGAAACCATCAGCCGGGCTTCTCTCTCCTTGTTGATTCTCGTTAGAGCTCCTACTATGTGGGTTAAAATTAGAGTCTTTAGGGTAATAAACAATCTAGGTCGATGCCGAAACCATCCCAAAACATTTCTCATGTGCAAAAAATGGATCTTCGGAAGAATGTGGTTCCGAGTGGAGTAGATGTTCTTCATCCTTGTTAAAAATATTTAGATTTATTTTTTAGTTTGAGTTTGAGTTTTGATTTTGGTTGAAGGTGGGAGGAAGAAGATGAAGTGAGAGAAAGAATAAGGGAAGGTGGAAAGAGGATTTTTTTTTGTTTTCTAGTGGGAGAGGCATTTTGGCCTTTTCAAATGGGTCTTTGCAAGAGAAAATTGAATATTCCGGCACCAGAGACCCAAAAATATAATAAAATCAAACACGAAGAGCGTCAAAATATTTTTCAAAACTAGAAGGACCAAATCGTTGATTAAGTCAAACAAGAAGAATACTACAATAATTTGCCCAAAGTAATACCAAACGAAAATATTATTAATCGGTCGAGGTCATCGCCGTCGTCCTCCTAGAGCCGGCGGAGCTGGTCGGCCTCGGCGGCTGGGGCGTCGACACCGAAGTGGGTCTCGATGAGACAGATGGTCACGAAGGCCCGCCGGAGCTCGGCCCGGGAGAGGACGCCGTCGCCATTGAGGTCCAACTTGGTGAAGGTCTCCTCCGCGCAGTTGATGTACTGGGCCTCGTCGTCCACCAGGGCCCACACCGTCGAATGTCCCAAAGTCGTACAGAACGTGACTTACACCATCGATCGTCGTTCATCGTCCAGATCAGAACGTCCCAAAGATTCCCATCTTTTATTGTTTTTGTTTAATTTGAGATTGTCGATTGTTTCTATTGGATTTAATAAATTTCTTGTATTTGGGTTTTGATTGTTTAATCCAAGCTCCTGGGTTTTCGATTATTTTTTTAAGTTATTGGATCCGATTGTTTTGATTGTGTTTCGAGGCTCAAATTTTTATATTTAATTGGTTTTGATTTTCACTAAAAAGGTTTGAATTTAGGTTTAGAGTTTGGTTGAAGGCAGGAAGAAGAAAATTAAGTGCGGAGAAGAAGTTGGAGGAGGAAAAAAATATTCACAGGTCCCTGATTTATAATTTTATTACACGCAGGTCCTTAGTTTTTGAAAATAGTGTATGAAGTCCATGTTTTTTAAGAAATATTGGTCTGAGCTCTCTAGTCAACAGATCGAAGATTTTCTCCGGCGGAGAGCCATCTGGAATGACCAAAATACCCTTCTGGTAAAAAAAAACTTGTCGTCTTCAACCTCTAAAATACTATGAACACCAACCTAATAACCCCTCTGGTATGAATTCATTGTTTATTTTTGGTTAATTTTGGGTTCTGTGGTTTCTATTTTTGTATTTTTTTTAAATTATAGATTGAAGTGGTTCTAAAAGGTGAGTGTTTTTTTAAGGGTATAAAAGTCATTTCTATGACCAAAAAATAAAAAAAATGAGTGATGATGTTAACCAGGGACCCGAAACCAACATTTCTCTAAAGAGCAGGGACGGAAAAATTAGTTTTGAAATGACAGGAACCCTATCAGTAATTACGTTATGGACCAGGAATTTGAGAATAATTTACTCTATATTTTAATTTAATATTTTTATAAAGGGAAAATTCCGTACGCACAAATCGTGAAAACCACATAGTACTATAATTTATTTTCGAAAAAAATTCACAAGTACTTAAGTTTTAAAATAATGTACTGAAAGATCCTGTACTTGGTAAAATAGTCCCCGAGTTTTAAGAAGTTGAACTAGTTAGTCCTTCCGACTAATTTATTTAATTAAATTACAACATGAAATTACCAAAATACCATTACCCCAATCTAATTGATCATATTTTCTGATTCATTAAGCTCGATTAATTTATGATATCACGTAGCTTCTAGGCATCAACTACAAGAGAGAAGATACAGTTTAGCCATTGAGATTAGTTTCCGCCGACTCTTGCCTAGCTCAATCTGCAGTAAGAATGTGTGTTGGGTTCAATCAACATCTTCTTCACCATCAATGGGCCGAATCGATTGTTCGAATGCGGCATCCATGACGATTCCATCCATGTCATGCACCACAATCTGCCCTTTCCTACAATCAACAGCTTCAGCTTGAACACTATTAACTATCAGCACTCCGCCTGCATCATCCTTGGAAATGTACAGCCTAAACCCTGAAATAGAATTGAACAAAACCTCATCCCCTGAGAGAATCTCACTGGACAATATAACCTCGAAAAAGCCAGGATCTGGGACTCCATCGCATACCCTTACCCCATCAGAAAATATTTAATAGATGATTTATTTTTTGAAATTGTCACTTCATATTCCCTCAAAAAGAAAGTTACCGTTCATGACTGATGGGTTCACATCTTCTACCGTGGGCTGGGTTGGGGTAATTATTAAAGATATTTGGGCAAATTACTCTCAAGTTCTTGACTTTTGGTCACCCTTCCTCTAGGGTCCCTGGCTTTTAGAAAATGATTGTCCCGTCCTTTTGATGATAATAGACTCTCGGGTCTCTGGAGCCAGAATATTCCATATTCTCCGGCGAACCACTACATGAAAAGAATAAAATGACCCCTCTTTGTTAAAAAAACAAAAACATCTTTTTCCTCTAACTCCATCTTCAATCAAAACCCATACCCAAATAAATCAAATCAAAGCTATCATCATCGACAATAACCACAGCTTTATTGAACCACGGCAATAATCAAATTAAAAGACGACCAGCGAAGGATCTTCAATGAACCACGACAATAACCGTAGCATAGATCAATCGGGATTTATAAAAGCAGCCATCGAAGCTATCATCATCGGCATTGGGGAAGTCGAGCAAAGCTTCAGGGTGTATCGCCAGGTCCCTGTCGAAGAGGACCACCTCCTCGATGATGCCAATGACGGTACCGATCAGCTCACGGCTATCAAGATCCGTACTGTCGGATCCCATCTGAAGGAGGTTGGAGGTCCAGATCGTAATCGGACCAGATCCTCCTCCCCCTCCTCACTAGGGAGATCCAGATCGTAATCGGGTCCGCCATCGCGTATTTGCTCCAGCGGGGTAGGGAGGAACGACGCGACGACGAGTTGTGGGGGGTAGCTGGCTTCTCCACGGCAGCGCACAAACCGACCTCGTTCTCCATCAGGAAGCGGCAGCGGATGGTCGACGACATGAGGCCACCAAGACCCGCTTCCCGGACGTCGTCGCCTAGGAGCTCCCCGACAGTGGACGATCGTCTTCCTGGCGAGCCCGCAGCTGCGAACGGTTGTGGCTAATATGGATGGATCTCGGGGCAGTCGTCGAGTGTCAAAGAAGGTCTCGTTAATGCCGGCGGATGTTTGAAGTTTCCGTTTCAGATCTGGATTTTTTTTAATTTTTAAAATTGTGTCATGTGATTAGGGTTCATCCCTATTTTTCAGATTGGATTTTCATGAGATGAATTGAGGGTTGAAGATGAATTGGGAAAAAAGGTGAAGTGAGATTTTTTTTTGTCTTTTCAAGTGGGAGGGGTATTTTTGTCTTTTCAAGTGAGGGTTCGCCGGAGAAAATGAATATTCTGTCTCCAGTGACCCGAGAGTCTATTATTATCAAAACTTAGGGACGAGACAATCATTTTCCAAAAGTCAGGGACCCTAGGAAGAGGGTGACTAAAGGTCAGGGACTTGAGTATAATTTATCCAAGATATTTTGGTAATCTCATGTTGTATTTTTATTGAATCTATTAAATAAATTGGTCAGAGGGACTAATTAGTTCAATTTTTTAAAATTCAGGGAATATTTTATTAAGTACTGAACATATCTTAAAACTTACGCACTTGTCAATTTTTTCCCTTTATTTTTCCTTTTACAAAACAACCTCTAATCTATATCTAATCGCACCGAGCAGATCACGGGTGAAATCCGAGTCGTCCCCCTCCATTTTTAGAAATATTGTTTTTTTAGCAAATAGTTAGTTGCATCACTAGGACGTTTTTTCTTTGTTAAATGCATCATTAGGACGTTTAATGACCCGGATGCCAACTAAACTGCGACCCCCACGCCCCGCAATCCGCGCTATTTAGCCGACAGCAACCCCCGCTTAAGACAGAGAGAGAGAGAGAGATTTTGTCCTGTCCTTGCAATTATTGTCTTAGAAAGAAGATTTTTTTTAAGAGAGAGAGGGGGAGGGGGGAAGAGAGAATTTGGGCAGGAAAATTCTGATATAAGGGTTGACTTGTTGACTTGATTGATACATTGTTTGTTAGATAGGGCTGGATTTTCAATTTCTAGGTGAATTCTGATTCTGCGGTGGATCTGCTCATTACCCAGTTCCCCCCATTTGCAATTTTCCCCTTAGAAGATATAAAGACACCGTCTTTACACCATTTCCTTGGAAAAGATCGTTTCTTTATTGTTGTTTTCGAGGTTTTTTGGCAGGAGCTTGATGGGTTCTGCGTGAATTGGTCAAAACTTGGGAGATAACAATTAGGTTGGTGGTTTTGGTGTTTGATGTTAATGGGTTCCTTTCACATTTTGCTCTAGGGGACCCTAAAGTGTTCAATTGTTGTAGTTTTCTAATTCTTCTTTTTTGATGATGATGTCTTTTGGTGTTTCCTTTTCGGTTCTGGGATGCTTTTTTTTGTGTGTGGGAGGATGGATTATATCATTTTTTGGATTATATCTGCATTGCCCCTTTAATCCTGTAAAACCACCAGAGCAGGGAATTGGGGATAGACGGGAAACATTGTCTCCGATCCTGCAATCTATCATCCGATTTTGCATTCGTATGCAACAGAAAATGCCCTCTAATTTAAGGACTTCCAATGTTGCATCTTAACTTTTCTTTTTCCTTATTTTTCTGCTTGTGGCCTTAAAAAGAAATTGGAAACTGAACCTGGAAGCTGGAATTGCCGTCATTGTTGATAGCACCTAAAACTCTTCACTCTATGTACGTTGATGTTAATTCAAAGAGATGTTCTCTCAATTTATGAAGCCTCCATTTTTCTGTGGTTCCTTTACATTGCTTGCACAACTAGTTGTACAATGTTATATTGCAGGCCTCCTATTGCATCCTGAATTTTGTGGACGTGTCATTTCAGTTTAAGGTTACTGGGCGCCATGGGTGTATCTGGAAAATGGATCAGAGCATTGCTTGGTACGAAGAAGTCAGAGAAGTCACCATCTTCGGAGAGAGATGGAAATGTGAGTTCTTGGTGATTTTGCATCCATTTGTAATTTCTTCCAGAAACTTAACGCGTCGGTGAATATAATTTAACTACCCTGACTATCCGTGGTTTCTTCTTGCATCCATTTTAAGTTTCTATTTCTACCGATGCCAGAATTGCTTGTGCATGACATCTATAACTCATATGAGTTCTCATTGGTATCCGGATAATTAATATACAAATGCCTTAAAGTTTTAAACATTTAAAACAACATATATTCATTTTGTGATAACGCTTTTGCATTGATTATACTTTATTCTGTTTGAACTTTTGGCAGAGTTCAGCTGGTCGGAAGTCTCATCATAGGAGAAAGCAGAGTGTTGATTTTGATGCTGCTAAACTTCAAGATGAATTTGATAGAATCATCGCCGAACGAGTTGAGGAAGCAAAAAACCAGTCTACACCTGAGACCTCCGCATCCTCTTCCGCTGCGAAAGTGCAGAATATTGATGAAAACTTTAGAAACCCAGAGTGGGCGGCTACACGCATCCAAACAGCTTTCCGAGGATTTTTGGTATTTTCTCAGAAACCGTTTATGTCAAGAACTTGTTACTATTTCCAATTTGGAAATGGAACTGATTCTTTACGGCTTCTATTCCTTACCCGAAACCAGTTCCTTATGAAGTTTTGCTCTCAGAATGGCAGTGCCAAAGCAGAAAAAATCCAAACAAATGATTCAACCTGGATGGTTTTGCATCTCATTGTGCCCATAACAGAATAAAAAACTGAAATTTCAATCTCTTGTTTGAACGAAATGATCTTTTTGTTTGAGATCTTGAGTTTATTAGACAGAGGTTCTTGATTTCGTACTTATGGTAAATCATGATGATTATTAAGAGGGGTGATGATAACTGTGGAAACGGCTATGTTTTTATTGGCATGCTTGGTCGATATTGAGGTTGCAGTAAATTTTACACTTCTAGTGTTCATTTATAGACCTCATCCCTGTGGCGTTGAGGGTTCACTGCTATGTTCTTGGATGTTTCCTTTAGAAGCTAAACAGTTGTAAACAACTTTTTTGATTGGACACTGTTGCTTGACACTTTAGGAAGTTGTTGATTCAACCTTGAACTGCAAGATGTAACCAGAAGGATGGTTGACATATCCATAGAGATGACTATTTTAAGATTTTGGTGCTCTATGCTGGAAGTTCTGGTTTGTGGTTCCTGTTACATGTGTCTAGAGTTACTGAAGTGCATACAATTACGAGTAACTTGCTGGAAAATCCGTGATGGTTGCTTATTAGAGTTGCTGCTAATCAGAACTCAACTGAGTCCTTCTATGTTATGAGTGCAACTCATATACATCTTATACTGAGATGCCATATCTTGTGATTCAAACCTTTTCTTCATCCACTCTTAAGTTCATTCGCTTCACCATGATTCCAAAGTTCACATGTTGATGTTACATAACAGGCGAGAAGAGCTCTACGAGCTTTAAAAGGATTGGTGAGGCTTCAAGCTCTTGTCAGAGGTCATGCAGTAAGAAAACAGGCTGCAATAACACTACGTTGCATGCAAGCCCTAGTGAGAGTTCAGGCTCGTGTTCGTGCAAGGCGTGTTCGTTTGGCATTGGAAGGTCAGACAGCCCAACAGAAACTTCAACATCAAATTGAAAATGAGGCATGGGTTCGTGAGATAGAGGTATGGCTAGAAAACATATTTTGATGACTGGCTAATATGGTAGCGTTCAGACAATTTGTTTGATGTTCCCAAGCTATATTATGTTCGGTATTATTTTGTAACTGGTTAGTATCTGCATAATTGATTTTGTTTGGCTGGATCTTGAATGCACTTGAGAGTTTATGTATTATAAAAAACAGCGAGTGGTCAGATAGCTTTTTTCTGGTTTGCTACTTTTCCATGGCATACTGTAAGCAATCGAGTCATCAAACAAATATGATGCAGGAAGGGTGGTGTGACAGTGTAGGGTCTGTTCAACAAATCCAAGCCAAGTTGCTAAAACGGCAGGAAGCTGCCGCTAAACGTGAGAGAGCAATGGCCTATGCTCTTGCCCATCAGGTAATATAATTATATAGTTGCTTAGCTGAAAACTGTAAGAAATGTTGTTGATACGCTTGATTACTTTGTGTTTTATTTGGTGAGGGATTGAATCCTTAACAATGGGCCAGCACCAAAGTCGATTTATGGTGAATGGTGCACCTACTTGCATTTGAATTATGTTGTGCAATCATTAGCTACCATGGTAGTAATAGGAAATTTCGATGAAAACTCCATACTGTTGCCAAAAAGGTCCCTATGGACCTACTTAAAGTACATTTGGAATTACTATGCACTTTCGGCATGATTTTGGAAATAATACCAATGAGCCTTTTTGGATACACCACATGCTATGAACCCAGAGGCCTCGAATCATAATGACCCCTCTTAGTGAGCTGACTTGACATTGCTGCTATTGTGGTCATACGCTAAGTTAGTCTGCATTGAAGACTGAAGTTGTTAGCATGGTCAAACTTGCCTCGTTGTTGTTCATGTTAGTGTTAGTGAGTGGCTAATTGTGTTGGACCGCTGCTTCATTGCTCAGTGGCAGGCAGGATCCAGGCAGCAGGCAGTTCCATCTGGGTTCGAACCAGACAGAAGCAGTTGGGGCTGGAACTGGCTAGAGAGATGGATGGCTGTTCGCCCATGGGAAAACCGTTTCCTTGATGTAAATCTTAAAGATGGTATGACGCTTCAGGAAAATCAAACGTCCAACGGTACAAGTGTCTTGAAAACCCAACTCAAGTCTACAGGCAAGAAACCAGTACCTTCAAGTGTTGCCTCCAAACCGCCTCAGCATAAGGGTCCTTCTCATTCTGATGGTGGTAGTTCATCACCCGGTACAAGTATTTTGGAGGCATCCAACAATCTTTTCTCTAAGCCAAAGCCAAAACCAGTGCTTGATCATTCGGTGGAAGAGGTGAATTCAAGACCTGGTGCAGTTCCAAGATCTCAAAGCAATCCGAAAGAGCGATTGTCGCAAACAACAAGCAAACTGGGGACAAGGAGGTTGTCTTTACCCAATAATGGTCAGCTCTCTCCCTCCCGGTCTCTCGTTCTTTCTCTCTCTGTATCTAAGCTGCCTCTTTGAACAAGAGGCTAACATTACATTCTAAAATAGTTTTTTCTTCACTGGGATAAGAAGCTACGAGGCTACGAAAAAACTTGAAATGCGCTTGATCTTGGATATTTCCGCACAAATTCTGTCTACCATTGTGTTTTTTTTCTCAGCTAAGTATAGGGTCATTCTGATGAAATTGCGAAACAAACCAGTTGTCGAAATTCATCCGTGCCATTTTGAGCTTAGAAACCAAAGACGTGCATTCCCAATTCTGCTTGATTCCTTAACTGCAGTATTTGGTGTCTCCAAAATGAGAAGATTTGTTCTTATATCTTTAACTATGTTCAAGGTGGAGGTCCTCGAGTGCGGGCAGCCATGTACGGCAGGGTCACTGCAAGAGTGGATTCTGGTCTGCGTAAGCCCGTCAAGATCAACGGAAAGGAGGACACGAGCACCTAGAACTCTAATGAGGGTATGTTCTCCTTCAACCTTGCTACCAGTTTGTACATATTGGTCCACACTCTGCACAAAGGCGCGAACTCGGTGCTGCATTCGGCTTGTTAAGCGACTAATTCGGAGCAAGTCGCCTCGTCAAATTATAATTGTTTTGTTGTTCATTAGGGAACCACATTGTATTTAATCCAACCAAATGATTATCATTTAGTATTGTTGGTATCCAGTGTTTTTGAGTGGTCAAGGAAAGTGAGTTTTTTTTCATGTGGAAACTGAACTTAGAACAGATGCTGAGTGCTGTCTCCATAATTTATTTGGATCCTGTAATTGGCCTGTATTAAGGAGTATGGTGATTCATTGTTTCATCTCCCTGATGCTGTGATTGGGGGAGCGCGGATTCAATGGTTCGAACTTGGATTAATCGGTCTAGTGAATATTCGGACACCGGTGGTATTGAAATTGAAGAAAGGAGTGGAAGGCAAGGGAAGTGGCAAAATCCTGATTGGTTAGTTTAAGTTAGATAACAAAGCGAAGGTGGAATTTTCGATTTAATATCGCATAATAGATTATAGTCAATTTTATACTATATAGTTTGGGAACATCAGTTTAATTCAATACAATGGAATTTAAAAGAGTCTTCGGTTGAGCGACGAAAAGTCTAATGAAGTACAATAAAACCTCCGTAGATTTATAACGTGAGATCATTTCTTTCCGACTTCAAAAATCTGAAGGATCTGTGAATAGGGTTCTTGACGAGCAGTTCCAGAAAAATAAAAGCGGCCACCTCGGGCAACCGAACCTCAAGCTCCCGACCGGCAGCCACCGCGACCACCACCTCCCCTCGGCGACAGCAACCTTCCCTCTCCCAGGTATTGTAAATTAGGGTTTCAAATTTTTTTTAAAAATTAGGGATTTTTACAAACCTTTTTGGGTGGTTGTGATTTTTATTAGGAAAAAGTCTCCTTGTAGTTTCACGTTTTTAGAATTAAAATTATGTGATTCCAAATTGGGAATTTAGTGCTATGTGCTTTACACACTTTTTCCCAGGCAGGTCCAGGGTAGCTGCCCGGCCAAATATGCTCGAAACGGTACCGTTTTTGTGCTCACGTGGCTGACACGCGGCAAGTGATTGGGTTAAGTCGACGATTACGTGTTGATTGGTAAATTACTCTTTTGGTCCCAAATTTATTTATATTTTTTCAAAAAAAAACTCCTTCTCTCTCTCCACCCTCCTCCCTTCTCTCCAAACGCTAAATAATTTAAATCCAGAAACGAAAAGTGTTCCTTGCGACTCTTCCTCTTCGTCTCCCTTGGCTCCTTTTGGGACCGAAAGAGTAATTTATCAGTCGACACGTAATCGTCGACTTAACCCAATCACATGCCACATGGGCACAAAAACGGTATCGTTTCAACCATATTTGGCTGGGCAGCTACCATGAACCTACCCGAGAAAAAGTGTGTAAACCACATGGTACTAAAATTTCAATTTGAAACCTTATAGCCTTAATTCTGAAAACGTAAAATCACAGGGTATTAAATAAGACTTTTCCCTTTTTATAATTAGTGTGTTTTGGTTGGTAGATATTATGATGGGTTCGTTTTTAGTTGGAAGTTCAGAGCTACATGGGTTCCCTTGAGGGGTCTTTACTGTCATTTATGTTTAGTCGAAAACATGTACTTATTATCCTTCAATTCCCACATATTCATCTACTTGTGTCTTCCACGATACTTAATCTAGCTTTTTTAAAGATATAAGTTTTATTTCATAGCAATTCGTGAACCACAGTTAGTATCATACTTAAAGTTGGACTCTACTTTTTGTTCGAATTTTGGTTTTTTTGGGATAATACTGAAATTTTATTTCGGTCTTCAGTATACCGAAATAATTTTGGTTCGGGATCAATATGGATTTTTTTCAAAATTCGATATTTAGTATATACCGAAATAATTTTGGTTCGTGATCGGTATAATTTTTTTCTAAAATTCGGTATTCGATATTTTGGTTTAGTATATACCAAATGCACAGCCATAGTGATGAATAAACGATAGAGGTCTTGCCTTTTCTAAAAAACAACACTTGTACAAGCCCGAACTAACCAGACTTCCGTAAAATTTTGGACACATTCTTATAATGTATTTTTTTTAGAAACTTCTGCTTTCAACCAGAAAAATTCAAAATGATTCCAAAAGAAATGTTCGGAACAAGATTTTCAATTCTTATAATGTATTCGAATATCACAACTTGTAGACCCCTTGACCTAGTTATCAACAATTAATCTTTTCTTTTTTCCGTATTAAATTACTTACTTTAAACATTAAAAAAATCATAATCTATCCTCGAGCAACGTTAAACCCATAAATTACTCTCAATAATCCTCCACAAACATAATTTGATATCCAATAATCATAATTTTAGCAAATGACAATTTCATGGTACGCGGTTACTCTATATTACACTCTTTTTTTAGAGGAACTTTATATTTTACACACTGACAGGGAGAAATTGTCAAAGGACACGAGTTATCTGAACCGTCGGCAACAGCTCATCAAGGATTTGTTTTTTTTTTGGGTGCTAAATCTTGTTCCACGACATCGCCATCAACAAGCTTAGTCTCGTGACATCTAATATAAATTAACACACTACGTACTAGGCTATTAAAAATTAGCCCACAAATAAACTAGGAAAAAGTCCACTTTAGTACCCTGTGGTATCGCAAAAAATTCCGTCAGTACCATGTGGTTTAAAACGTATCAATTGAGTCATACTTATTCTAATTAACATCAATTAGAGGCCCGGGCAGCTGCCCGGACCTGCCCGAACCTATCCGACCGCTGCCCGGGCCACGTGGCCAGCCACGTCACCAAATTTTGATGACGTGGCGCCACGTGGAGAGGAGGAGGAGGAGGGCGCGGGGAGGAGGAGGAGGACGCGGGGGGAGGAGGAGGAGGAGGAGGAGGAGGACTCGGGGGGAGGGGGAGGAGGAGGAGGAGGACGCGGGGGGAGGAGGAGGAGGAGTACGCGGGAGGAGGAGGAGGGGAGGAGGCGGAGGAGGGGAGGAGGAGGAGGATGTCCACGTGGCGCCACGTCATCAAAATTTGGTGACGTGGCTGGCCACGTGGCCCGGGCAGCGATCGGATAGGTTCGGGCAGGTCCGGGCAGCTGCCCGGGCCTCTAATTGATGTTAATTGGAATAAGTATGACTCAATTGATACGTTTTAAACCACAGGGTACTAACAGAATTTTTCGCGATACCACAAGGTACTAAAGTGCACTTTTCCCAATAAACTAATGACATTGACCAAGGAAGGTTCCAACTTATTCTTCACTATTAAATACTTGGTTCTTCCCCAGGGCAACAACTCCAAGAATGGCTTGCACTTTTAGGATTTTTTAATCAGATACTATGCTAAATGTTTAATTATTTGATTAATTTTTTAAGGATTTTTTTCAAAAAAATTCAGAGTATTTTGAATTATTGCAGTATCTGTAAGAGACAATAAACGATTGGAGCCAAAAACAGACTCGCAAAACTAACAAATTGTGTGGACCATTCCAATCACCAAAAACAAAACATCTCCCACTCCAAGTTATTATTTTCAATTATGGAAAGAGAGATGACGTTACAAGAGAAACTAAGTTGGAGATTGGAAACTTAATTTAGAATAAAAGAATACCAAAAGGCATCAAAATTATGAAAAAGAGGGTTGGTCCCCACTAGAATTATAGCCTAATACACCATGTTTACCTGTACATTAATTACCTCTTTTGTACTAAGCTGGTGCATTGACACTGTTCGACGTTCGTTCGGATTTTTACAGGACCGACGCTAAGATTCCTACCTCTCAGTTTTTGACGATAGGGAAGGAATCCAGCCATTAACGTCCACCTTCACCGCCGAAAGTACCGCCTTTTCGGGGTTGATGGATTGTGGGCACTTTTAAGCCTCTTCAAACCCACATTCCCCTGGAAAATTTGATTTCCGGGCAACAAGATGCTTATCCTAGTTTATTTGCGCATCTCCTTTAAGGTTCTTTAACCTGCAGAAAGTCCAACGTAATCAGACAAGTACCCAAAAGCAGCAAAAAGAGATTGAAGACAAAAAAAAGTTTTAAACAAGAATGCACCGACACATTGGACCAAAATATAGGTTGATGGACTTGGAAGCTGATGGTTTGGTTAAAAAAATAAAGAGGACTTGGAAGCTGATGGGGATGGAGTTTGTTGGTTTGGTTAAGTCCAAAGTGTGGTTAATCCTCGTACTTGTTAGGCAAAACCACTCTACCAAAACTAGACAAAAAGGTGGCCACATGATGACCAAAGGTGATTTCTAACCAACCACCACACAAGAATTAAGAAGCTAACTTATTAGGTATACCTACCTGCAATTCCATAAATAACTACTGGACAAGTACCTAGGATACCTAAAGACATTTGATATTCAAAGTCGAGCATCGTTGGCCCGGCCTATAGGCAACTTATTTAGGGAGTGGCTCTTACAATGTTTATTTATTTATTTCCAAGGCTTGAACTATTAAATGAATCCAAATCTCTTGGGTAAGAGAAGGTTTAGCATTACCAAAAGTTGCAAAACGTTCACAGGAGATGGTGAGACAATCAGATCTAATGTCTCCCATCTTAAGAATAAAACCCTTGTAGATGCAATCATCCCCGGCATTTTAGGTACAGTTCAAGTTCAACTGAGATTAGCTAATTATATAATTGACACCTATCGGTTTGATCTTTTCAATTAAAACTAACTGCTGAACAAGTAAGAGGCAGGACTCACAAACAACTGTATAGCCAAAATGGCTCAGATTTGCCAACCAAGACAGAGAGATAGCAAGCTAGTAGCTAGCCAATTCAAACAAGGGAGCTAAAGTACAGCTGTTTCCCTAGATTATAGTAATGCCAACGCCATCCTGTCACAACTGAAAACACTTGACCACCTCCATACCACATCCCCACCAGATCTATCTCTACAACCACACATTTCGATAAGCCGCCCCCCCCCCCCCCCCCCTCCCCCCCCCCCCCGACTCCTTAGATGCCCCTACCCCAGAGAAAATCAAAAGAAACCCTACGGAAGGAAGATGCAAAATCTCAGATGCCACATTGATCGGGTAAATTAGAAAAAATCTGGATAAATGTTGTGAATGAATGTGGTTAAGGAAGTGGCATTGTATTATGGTTCATTCCCATCAGTAAGAGCAAGTCAAATCTCTAAAGCAGCATACAATCCAAATCAATTCCACTCTCCCAACCAAGAGAAGTACAAAAACTGATTCTTGACCCAGAAAGGCACCCAATTATCCATTCCATTCCATCTAACAACTCAACCACATTTCCGCATTGTTCCGCTATTGACCACAGCTATTTACTAATCAGTGCATGAACTGCTCCAATGAGGCACATCACGCAGATTTCGGGTTAAAAAATGCAATGCCATTCGCCGAAATTCGAAAGAAACCCGCTACATAAACTCTAGCATGCTAAATTTGTGATGGCATTCTAAACTCTAAATCAAGAAGAACATAACAACAAGAGCCCGATACATAGAAAATCCAGGTAACACACCAACTAATCAACTTACCCGGAGAATAGGCGAAACGGAAGCCCCCAATTATAGGCACTTATCGTTGCGTGCACGCAGTCTCAGTCCCGGAATATGACCTTGTCGGCGATCTTCATCAGCGGCTCGAGGCAGTCCGGGGAGAACTTGCGAGCGAAGAGGTACGAGTCCGAGTAATTGGAGGTGCGGAGATCGCGGATGAGCGCCGGGGAGATCTCCCCGGGACGGTAAGTGTAGGGGTGGCCGTCAACAGTGCCGGTCCAGTTCACGCGGGTGAGGGTGTAGCGGGTGCACCCGGCGGGGTCCACCATTGACAGCAGCGTCGGGAAGTAGTGCTCCTCCGGGTAGCACTCGTCGGCCCGGTAGCACGGGAGCCGGAACTTGCTCCAGAGTGCGCGGTCCTTGACCACCGCGAGCGCGTGGGGGCGCGTGAGCACAAAGAACTGGGATCCAACCCGGAACCTGTCGAACGGGACCTCCGGGAGCATCGCATACCGGCCGCGCGCCACGTACCGCTTCCAGAGGCGGGGCTCGCGCGAGATAACCTCTACGAAGCTCCGGTACGGCTTCACGCGGACGCCGCGCACGGCGGTGCCGGGGAGGGCGCGGTGGTCGAACGTGGTGGAGTCGAATAGGGAGCGGTAGACGTAGGGGAAGGGCCGGAGCGGGACGCAATACTGCGAGAGCACCGCGAAGAAGGCGTTGGCTGGGTCGTCGAGGATCGCCTCCGCGAGGAGCCGGCGCGTGGCGGCGATGAGAGTTGGGGAGGCGCGTGCGGTGCGTTTGGCGCTCTTTATAAACCGGTCCTTAAACACCCCCACGCGCGGGCGCGTGACATTCGAACCGGGATCCGCGTGGACGTAGACGGTGTACAAATTAGCGGACGGCGCGGAGGAGAAGAACTTCTCCCAGAGAGGAGAGAAGTAGAGATCGGTGTTGGTGAGGAAGAGGAAGGCGATCTTTTGGTGGTTTCGGGCGGACGACAGGTGGGAGAAGGCGGAGGGGAGGGATTCGGCGGAGGCGCGGCGGAAGAGGGAGAGATCGGCGAGGTCGTCGGAGGGGGAGACGGTGGGGAGGGGGGAAGGGGAGGGGAAGATGTGGGGGGCGATGAGGAGGAGGACGGGGAGGGAGAGGAGGAGAGAGAAAGCCAGGACGAATGGGGTGGACCACATTATGCCTGCTCCGCCTCCGCTGGCGGCGGAGGCTCTGGAGAAGCTTGTGGTGGTGGTTAGGGTTTGGCTTCCTCCTCCTCCTCCGCTTCTGGAGAAGCTGCTGGTGCTGGTTAGGTTAATGGATCCTCCTCCTCCTCCTCCTGGGGATGAGGAGGATGATAAAGTTGGGGTTGATAATGATGATGATGATCTTTGGGGGATAGTAATACTCATTGTAAATGTGGGATTGGGGATTTAGGTTTTGGCTGGGATTTTGGATTTGGGAAGGTTTTTGGGAGATTTCTTTGGATTTGGAAATGGAGGGAGATGGGGGAAGAGAGAGAGTGAAGGAAGGGAGAAGGAGATGGGTGTGGGCTTGATTTCCTCCGTTATCTCTCTGTTCTTGTGGTGTTGTTTTTTACTTGACGCCGTTATGACGGACGTGCAGCAGTTAGTTTATTTTCTTTCTGTTCTTTATTCTACGCCATAAGAAATTTGTGCCAACTAATTTAATTTTTAGTTGAATTTTTTTTTTGAAGTGACCGAATTTTTTTTACATTGATGTATTTGGCTCAACATGTTCTATTAATACTGGTAAAAAAAGACATCAACTCTACATTCTTAATAAAAAAATAGAGAAATCGAAAGTAAGTCAAGATGATAAGTATCAATTCCTTCTTCTTGCACCAAGATCTTACAATTTTCGAAGGAAATAAATTGACATTTTATCGTTTTTATTTTCATTCAAGAAGTCTTATTTCTTTTCGTACTCATTTCAGACTCCTAAAAATGGACAAATTATGAAATACATACAAGATTCGTCGCTACAAAATATATAATTCAAAATCTCTATAATTAAACTATAATAACGTTCTCCCGTAGATACAAGTTATTGTTTCTTTTTCTCCGGTGAAAAATCCATAAGGTAAGTTTGTTTTGTCTTTTTTTTTCTCATAACTACACATTATGAGGATTATCTAAATTGATTAATCAATGTGTGTGATTCGGATTAAATATTGTAATGGAATTATAACTTTATGTAACAAGATCTTAATATGTTAGATTTTTCTAATTTCGAAATCAAGATTTGTTAAACGATCAATTTTCAGTTGATTTAAAAGGAAGTTAGTAATATGTGTTCATTTCACTAATAAGAGTTTATTAGTAATAAACTTCAATTCATTAAAAAAAGGTTGAGTTCCATATGTTACCAATTAACAAATATCATTAACAGATTTAGTTAGTGAGTACCTTTCCAAAAAAAAATTTAGTTAGTGAATTGCAGGTAACAACCATATTAGTAAAAAGCCCACATCATTATAAGCATTTTATTATCTTAATAAATCTCTCGACTTCATTCTATTTTTTTCGGTTTGGATTGAGTCCGGAATTGGCTCATTCAGAACCGTTTGGACCGAAAAATATGCGAAATTTTTTTTGCAAAAAAGTTAAAATACAGAGATAAAAATATAAAAGTCTGTGCGTAGTAAGAAATCACCAACATATCATTATCAATAACTGGACATATCATTGTCGAAGTACGCAGAACATTATCAATACGCATTGTTAACCTTTAAGAAAAATGACAGATGTTTTGTTAGATTACATGGTATTTACAGTGATGTAGACGCTTAGACCAGTCCCATAAAATCAACCGGTCGTGGCAAGCGTCCAAAACAACAATTAAAAAAGAAAATGAAAATGGCTCCAATTTGCTTGACCGACTCGGCCCACCGATCGGTCGGTTGGCAATTTAATTTTTAATTTTTTCTTAATCTAATTATAATGACATAATATTATTTGTTAAAATAAATACTGTGGACATAAAAATATATAAGATATATTTTTCAATTTTCTAGAGCTGAATATTGACATATTTTAATGCACAAATTTAAACTTCTCTCTTTTCCACTACATAATCTCTTTATATTCCTTAATTATATTATTTCTATTATAAATCCAAATTAGTATTTTTCATGTATCCATTGTAGCTTGATTTATTTCTTTGTAATTTTGTATTGCCAATTTTTTTAATTTTAATTTTATTACTTTATTGTAATTTTTTTCTTGTTATAATTACGGATGCATAATTTTTCTATATTTATTACAATTTATATGTAAACATAAATTGATAATAAATTATATGTGGATTAAAAAAAATTATTTATTTATTTGGTTACTGAATTTTCCTTTTGTTTTTCTCATTACGGTGGATTTGGTGGGAGGTGCAGGTCTGTGTTTTGACACAATTAAGCTATTCTTAATTTAATTTAGAAATATCAATAAATACTTAAATTTATTTTGAGTAATATCAATAAATACTTAGATCAACTAGCGAATGTGATGTTCTAATTTATCCAAGTTTTGAGTTCAAGCATTTTGGAATGCACTGGTGTTAAATCCTTGTTGAGACAACTTTGCCAATTTTCAGATGTCCTACCTAACTCAAACCTGGATTATTCGACCTAATAATGTTTAGATATCAGGTGGTCTAGAAAAAAATTAATTAGAAATAAACTATATTTGATATGAAGAATTTCAATTAAAAAATATAAGTTTGTTTAGTTGAGGAGGTGGTTACATGGTAGAGTGAAAATCAAAGATCGGATCGGAGTAACACTGTTGCGTTTCCCTCTGGATCTCAGATCTGACCAGTTCCTTCACTAACTCGCTGGCTTTTTGTAACAATCATTTTTTCCATTGTTTAAAAATTGTTCGGCCTTCTCAAAAAAAATTGTTCGGCGGTCCGATTATGAGAGTTTTTTTTTCTGAATGGTGTTACTATTGACCGCATTTTGTGAAAAAAGCGTCCGATGTGAAAGTATTGCGGGGACGGTGTCCACGTGGCACGGACGCCAAAAAAGTCGGATCTTGGTCGATAATCCTATCCGCTATAAAGTGAATTTCCGAAGGATATCGAGATCCAACTATAACAAGATCCAACAAAAAAAGTCAGATTTCTGTCGGTATACACACCAAAATCTGACTTTTTTCGTCGCTCACACTCCCGTCCCCGACTCGTTTCTCGCCCTCCCGTCGCTCGCCTCTCCGATCGCCGGCGTCCCTCGCCTGCCGCTCGCCCTCCCTCGCCTCGCCGCTCCCGCTCTCGCTCCCCGCTCGCCACTCGCCGGTTCGCCCGCCTCTCCCGCGTCGCCGGTCTCCCTCGTCGCCTCGCCTTGCCTCTCAGTCCGGCCCCCGACGTCGTATTAGGTAAAATTTTAAATTAGTTAATTGTGAATGTTAGTTAATTGGTGATGTTGGTTAATTGTAATTTGTAGATAATTGGTTAAAAAAATTTTGGTCCAAACGGTGCGACCAAAATTTTGGTCTGACCAGTCTGGCCAAAAAATTGATCAGACCAAATTGACCAATTTATGGTCTGACCGGTTTTGCTGAAATATTGTCCAATCGGTTTGACCGAAATATGGTCCGATCAGTTTGACTGAAATATAGTCCGACCGGTTTGATCAAAATATGGTCCGGCCAGTTTGACCAAAATAAGGTCTGACTGGTTTGACCGTTAAACAGTGTGACCGTAATATGGTCTGTAATAACACTATTTTAATTAATTTTTTGATTAATGTTCTAATTGTTCAATGTTTAACATTGTTATGGTCCGACCGGTTTTGCTGAAATATTGGCCAATCGGTTTGACCGAAATATGTTCCGTTTGGTTTGACCGAAAAATGGTCCGACCAGTTTGACTGAAATATGGTCCGACCAGTTTGACCGAAATATGGTCCGAGTAGTTTGACTGTTAAACAGTGTGACCGTAATATGGTCTGTAATAACGCTATTTTAATTAATTTTTTGATTAATGTTCTAATTGTTTAATGTTTAACATTGTTGGATTTGCTAAGTTTGTTAATATATTGGTAAGTTAATATAATGTTCTAATATGTCTATTGTGTTGTTTAGATATGGATGTACAGCCATACGGGCATCTTCTAGGGAATGGAGGACCCTTAGATACGTCGGTATTAGTGCACCAGGATGTGCACCGTTCTCAGGACGTGTGGAACCGTGAGGTTCGTGAAGGGATTAACGATAATCAGGACACATTGTTAAAGATACACCGACGGAAATGGACGGTGTCTCATGTGCAGAACGAGACCTTTATAGCCTATATGAAGGAGGCATGTTTCTGGACCAAATTGTCCTCTTCCAAATGGACATCTAAATATCAATGGCCCAAATTCTTCATTTGGACCTATTGGGATCTTTTCGTTAACTTTTTTTCGCAAGATATTGTATCTAACAAATGCTGCATGAAACTTCAACTTCTTTTTCCCACCACCTTGGTAATCAAAACCGGTTTCATTGTTGTTGAAAATTACTCCATCGTATTTCAACTTTATTCTTATAACCCGGTTAGCCATTATGCCATTATGAATACTACAACAAAAGAAAACAGTATGCAATTCTATATTAGCAAAACAAAACATAATTTATATTAACAAAAATATCATATAAACATACATTCTTCTCCATCAATTTTTTGGTCCGAGACCACCTTAATAACCAGATGAAATTTAATCGGACTGGCAGGGTGGTCACTTTTTGTACTCGACCATCCGAAATTTACCAAGAAAAAAATCACAATCTGACCGGTCGTTCCAGTCGGATTGGTCAGACTAATCAGACCGGTCGGACCGATTAGAATTTACCAAGAAAATGCACTCGTACTCCAACCAGTCTGACCGACCCGACCGGTCCGACTCATTAAACTGGTCTGGCCATTGGGGTTGGTCAGTTTATAAAATCCGCACACCCACAAAATTTTAAACAATCAGATATCACACGCAAAAAATAGAAGGAATTAATAATTTCAAAGCTAAAATATACTAATTATTTTTAATTAATGAACAAACTCTACATATATACCAAAATATTAAAGTAAATTAATTTACCTGGTTTTGGGCAGGGTCTTCTATGGTATGGCAGGACGTCTTCGTATGGATGACAAAAGGCCTCTGCGAGGTATCCATTGTATAGGCCATATGATCGACTAAGATCCGACCAAAAAAGTCGGATCTTGGACTAATATGATATATTCGACAAAAAATGTCAGATCTTGGTCATATCCGAAATCTCCTATACAGATTTCGGATGTGGCTTATCGACCAAGATTCGACAAAAAAAGTCAGATCTTGGACCAAGATCCGACTTTTTTTGGCGTCTGTGCCACGTGGACACCGTCCCCGCAATACGTTGAAATCAGACGCTTTTTTCACAAAATGCGGTGAATAGTAACACCATTCAGAAAAAAAACCCGATTATGACCCGTCACTGATACTCGATTTTTTATACAAAAATGTATACGATGATTGGACCTATCAGCCAAGACTAAATTGTAAAAATAAAAACTACTTTTTTGAGTTTTGATCATGGTTTTAAAAAACGCGGTCCGACCGGTGGTCCGACCGGTTGGACCACGAATCGAGTACTAGGCCGGGTCGTTTTTAGGCTTTTGACCGGGGTCCGTACTAACATGACCAAATTCGGTCGGACCGGCCAATTTTGAGGTCCATTCTGACCGGTCGAACCTGGTTAGTACAAAAATGGGCAAAATTGACTTTTTTTTGTAGTTTTCGAAGAAAAAAAATTGATTTGACAAATTTATAAAGTAATAAATAAAGTAGATTTATAGAGTGGAGAGATAAAAAATTAAGTCTATTTTTTTTGTATGAAAAATAAGTATATTTTAACCTATATATATATATTATTTAAAATATTTAAAAATAAAAAATTTTGGTCCGACCGGTGGTTCGCCCGGTCCGACCGGCCGACCCGGAGGACGGTAGAAATCCCGGGTCGGCCTCCGGGTCGTTTTTTAAAACCATGGTTTTGATTACATTAAAATATATTAAATTAAGATTTTGATTTTTGTGAAAGACAAACTTTACAAAAAATATAGGATATTTAGAATTAATTTTCATGTTAATAATAATTACATAATTAGTATTATTTTTTATAATATTTGGCCGGACCTATGGTCCAATCAAATGGAGAAAATTTGGGTGTCTTTCGATCCATTTTTAAAAACATTATTTTTTATTCAATGGCTTCTTTATTTCACCTATTCAAACTATTTTTTTGAACTTACATACTAGATCGATTAATATAGTTCAAGCCGTATATATTTTTTAAATAAAAATAAAATTCTTCCACAATAATTATTTAACATTGTACTATTCCAAAGAACAAGAGCTTGGCCTATTAAAATTACTTAACATTTGGATAATCATCTCTAGAAAACACATATAAGATGCTAACTAACGAGTCGAATAGATAAGTCTTCTTTAGCTGATTACTCAAATTGTTCTTACCATAATTGGTACCACTGGTAAAGAATTATTCTAATTTATCTAAAAATCACGAGAATGTGGCATATTAGTTAGCTTAGTGATATATGTTTGTATTATGTATTTATTTTTTCTAAAATTTCTAGAAGCCTTAACCACCCATTATAATTACAAACATAGCATTTAAATAGAGCACATGCCAAAATAAAGGTTTCCCAAATCATAGACCAAAAATTAATGTATTAAAATGAAGGTTTCCAGAAGACCAAATGGGTTCATTAAGCAAAAAAACAAGAAACAAATGGAGCAAACGGGAAAAAACCTTGTCTGAATGGTCCCCACTTATCTATCCTCCTCGAGAAAAACCCTTTACTCCTCCTTAAACCCTCTCTTCCACCCAAAGGAACTCTTAAAAATCACTCTTATCTTCTCTCTCTGTAAGAGATTGAGAAAGCTCCAAACTTTGGGAAGCGTCGGTGGGAAGAAGGAAAGGAAGGGCCCACCCTCCCGCCGCCGTTTCCGCCTCCCTCTGCTCCGGCCAGCCGAGGTTAGAGTTCAGTTGCTTAAAGACTCGGTCTTTGAAATGATTTTCATTGAAAGTTCAAGTCTTTGAAATGGTTTTCATTAGAGTGGCTTCAATGAGTAAGCTATAAGCAATTCCTATGGCCTGAAAACCTCATAGCCATGGTTAGGAAGTGAGATGGAGAACTGGGGGGAGCTTGGTTCCATGTGGGCACTTTTGGAGCTAGTTCAATGAGTGATTTGATTCCAATTCCAACTACTTGTTGTTGAGTTATTTCCATCGGTGGCGCGAAATGGGTTCGCTTCCGCGTCCCATTCTCGAGTCGAGACATTGAATTGAACCCTTTTGTCCAATTTTCCATCTACAACTTTGAAGTGCATTAAACAAATTCAATAGATTTTACAACAAAAACAAGCATTTTCAACTTTTTTTTCACCAATTGTGCGTTCGATACTTGGTTGGTGGAACTCCGTACGGCTTTGAAACCAATCAAGTTGGTGACTTAAAGTAGGGGAAATCCTTTTACAATGCTGTTTTTGAGAATTTGGGTTCATATTTCGGCCCTCTACCAATCAGAGTTTCAATAGTGAATGCGCACCTTCGAGTAGTGGTTGATCTCGTAGGAGGTCGAGGTCTTAATACTTATGCTTCTAATTGTGTTTATCGTCTATATCCAAGTGTTTTGAGAGACTTCCCATTGGGTTACTTTGCAAGGGATGCGAGGTGGAACCAATTCTTTCTTGGTGTGAGCATGTAACTTTGTTCTCTCAGTTAGTTAGATTAGATTTGCGCTTATCTACATGTGTTGTTTCTTGCAGGGGGAGCAGTTCATTCGGTTGCCGGTAATTTCTTCACAAGACTGAAGGCTAAAGGAACATCATCACATTGACTAATGCTGTGCAGGAGCTCCTTTAGGTCTGCTTTCAGTAGAACTTCTCCTCTCTCCACATTCTTCCCGAAAATCTCATTCTTTTCGGAGTTGCATGTTATACCTCATGGTTTCCGCTGCACGAATATCTGTTACCATACTTGCTTGGTAAATAGGCCTCTTCTGGAGACCCTGGTCCATTGTCCATTTTCAAATAGAAAATCCAACGTAAGGTGCATAGCTCTTGCTGCAGCAGCATCGGCGCAGGAAACTACTGAGCTGGCTGGTAGTACTTCCACCAGAAGGAAGAGGAAGGAACGAGACTTATCACCCGAGTTTATGCTTAAAGTAAAACTAGATCAGTGTGCAAAGAGCGGTAATCTTCATGAAGCCCTTTGCTTGTATGATGAGGCACGAGGGACAAATATCAAGCTTAATCATCACCACTACAATATGTTGCTCTATCTTTGCTCTTTGGCTGCTTCTGCTCAGCCGGACGTGGATGCAGTAAAAGCAAAGTCCTCTAATTTGGGTTTGAAAAGGGGATTCGAAATTTACCAGCAAATGGTTATTGATGAAGTTGCTCCGGATGAGGCCACTTTCACTAATGCAGCCCGGCTTGCTGTTGCTTCGGAAGATCCAGAGTTGGCTTTTAATTTGGTTAAGCAAATGATAACTTGCAATATCCCACCTAAATTACGGTCTTATGAACCGGCTCTTCTTGGATTCTGTAAAAAGGGATTGGTGGACAGGGCCTATGAAGTTGATTGTCACATGGTTGAATCTGGTGTCATGCCTGAAGAGCCTGAGCTTTCAGCTCTTTTGAAGCTTAGTGCTGACAACAATAAGGCTGACAAGGTCTACGAGTTGCTACATCGATTGCGAGCTGATATAAGACAAGTGACCAAGCCAACTGCTAGAGTTATTGCAGACTGGTTTGAGTCGGAAAATGCTGCCAAAATTGGGAAGGAAGATTTGGATTTGGCTATGATAAGGCAAGGAGTTATAAGAGGAGGTGGTGGGTGGCATGGGCAAGGGTGGATAGGAAGTGGGAAGTGGAAAGTGGTGAGGACTGGAATGGATGACTCGGGTGTTTGTCATTCTTGCGGGCAAAAGCTTGCTTGTATTGACATCGATACAAAAGAGACAGAAAATTTCGCTACCTCGTTAAGCAACTTGGCTTGTCAGAAAGAGAAAAGGGAAAATTTTCTCCAGTTTAAGGTAATAGCAATTTCTTGGTTGTGCTTCTTGTTGACTGTTTAGGTGGCATCATCATCAGTTTGTCACTTTTGCGGTACTGCAGGAGTGGCTGCAACGGCACGGTCCATTTGATGCTGTAATAGATGGCGCCAACATGGGTCTCTACCACGGCAAAACTTTCAGTTTTCAGCGCGTATGGATCTTGTGACTATAACTTATTTTGCAATAATGTTATCCACAATTTTCCCTTGTTAGGTGTTTCCTGTTAATGATGTTTGCAGCTCAACACTCTTGTAAATCGTCTACGCAATCTAAGTCCGTCAAAGAGACTCCCTCTCATTGTTTTGCACGTAAGCCGTGTTACCGGATATCCTGCTAAGACTCCTAATAATCAGAGGTTGATAGAGAAGTGGAAGGCGTCCGGTGCTCTCTATGTTAGTCCTGCCGGTTCGAATGATGACTGGTGAGCTGCCTCTACAATTGTGTGCCGTGTCTAAACACCAAGAATGTTAGTTACTTCATCACGCTGAATGTAACTTCATCACAGGTATTGGTTGTATGCTGCTGTCAGCAGCAAATGTTTATTGATGACGAATGATGAAATGCGGGACCATCTCTTCCAGTTGCTCGGGACTTCATTCTTTCCGAGATGGAAGGAAAAGCATCAGGTTTGACGAGTATCTCGTGATTATGTATTTCTCGTTAGTTTCGAGCTTTTACTCCAGTCGGTCTCTCAACGGAGCAACTGATTTCTGGTATTTCCAAACTTATGCAGGTACGGTTATCATACGATGAACAATGGTCGCTCAAATTGCACATGCCTCCTCCGTATTCGATTGTCATTCAGGTTCTGAACTCTTTCCTCCTCCGTATTCGTTGCGTAATATCATGACATCTAATCAGATATATGATCAGTAACCTTGATGGTAAAATAGGAGTCGGAAAACGGTAACTGGCATGTTCCAACCATCGCAGTCGATGATCTTGAGAGCCCGAGGCAGTGGTTGTGTTGCACCAGGTCCAAGAACAATTAAAACCCGCCATGAACTCGACTGTAACTCCAACAGATCGCAGCGACGCGACTGACGAATACATCCACCAACTCTCCAAGTTTCTTGATGCAGCAACATTCTTAACGGCACGGTCGCAGCGCTCGGCCCATGCCACGGGCAAAATTGTTTGATTCTTCCATTTTTCCGGGAATGTATTCACCACCATTTTACCTCAAGCTCAAACAAGAACAGTAAACTGTAACTTTATGTGATAAATAACAGAAATCATGTAGGGCAGCAATGAGTTTCATGAAGGTGCAAGGTAATTGACAGTTGTGTAGTAGCTTCCAACAGTCATAAACGTGGCGATCCCACCGCGAGTCGTTCGCTGCCACGTGCCACGGAACAAGAAACTTCTGTCAGCCGGTCCGGTCAAATCTCTGTTAAGTCTCTCGAAGATATCCCGCAATGAGGTGTCATTGAGGAAGCTTGGAGGTCGGCCAACTTGTCTCAGTAAAGGTGATCCCGGAGAAGCAACTACAGCAATGGCAACCCCCTCCCGAGGGGAGGCACAAGCCGAAAACACGGATGGAACTTCTAAAGAAAATCTGGGTTGGGGGCGGATTTGGTGGGGACTGTGCTAGTTCCCATTTATGGGGATTAACTCAAACCAATATCACTACACATGCAAACCAATATCACTTCACATGCAAACCAGCCTCTTGCAAACTAATATCATTTCACATGCAAACCAATATCACTCTACATACAAACCAATATCACCTAGTAGATTATTGACCATCAGATTTAAAGATAATCAAATCTGACGGCCCAAAATGTAATCCCCACCTGTGGACAAATTTTCTTTAGTCCTCACTCAATCCGGTCTCTCCAATAGTTAAGTGGAGGTGGCGTGATATGAGATGATAGAAGTCTTTAGTGCACTAAATATCTCCATAAACTAGCTATTGTGTCTCCTTGGCATCGGAACTTTGGGCTATATGGTTGGTCTTAACTTGCATGGGAATGCCATGCCATTAAATAGCACCGAGTTGTTTTGGAGACAATTTTTAAGGCAGCAACTATTTGTCTTACGAGGGCATAGGAAGACAACGCCATGCTATCTAAATAACATACTACTATATGGTTAATAACTTTGATATTAAATTCATTAGAGCTCTTGGGTACTAATCTCCTGATCGTCGGTAATGTTCTCATCTATTATCTTACGCCAATTTATTTTTAGAAAATGTGAGCCTTCCCTATGAGTCATAAGTAGTCTCTATCTAAAAATTAAACCCTTATGTTGACATGTATTTAACATTTCAAATGCTAATGTGTACACTTATTTAGCCAAAACAAAAAAAAATTAACAACGCTCTCGTTTTGGATGGTTATTTTTCCAACGTTCGTTTTAACACCAAAGGTGAATCATTCCGTCCACGTTAAACTAAGTAATTGTGTCCCTCAAAAAACTAAGTAATTGTCAAGTCAATATCAGTTGTTTTGGTTGACTTCGACCTATATTTTTATACTATGTCAGAGTTTAAATCTTGAACTTTCCTAAATTTATGTATTTTTGTACCGTTTGGCTAAATACTCTTTAGTACACTTCGATATATCATGCGAACAATTAATTAATAATTGGTAGAAATTTTCTTGTTAATATTGTACTGAACCTCATATCCACGGTAGACCCATGATTCATGAACCCAGTAAAATTTGGATATGATACACTTTTAAATTATTAGGAGAACCTAAATACCCTCTCAGGGATCCAGAAAATCGCTTTTAGAGATCTTTTTCTTCATGAAAACCTTATATTCCTCGAGGAAGTTCTGCACCGTAGAAACTATTGATTTCGCTTGGTGGGTCCGGAATGCCCGACAAAACTTTGAATTCGTCCCCGAAATGCTAACATTATAACATGCAAGTACTCCTACCGAAATTTTGATCCCTAAAATGCCAAAACTCGAAACTATAGGCTGCTAAACTAAACTTCCAAAATTACCTAGATGAGTATACAATATATCTTAATATATATATCCACGACCATAAACGGTTAAAAAAAATATTAGTAGCATTGTTAAAATCTATAAAAATTCAGTGACCATGGATGTATGTTACCCTAAATATTTTAGGGTAAATTATGCCCAGGCCACTAGTATTTGGTATATTTCACGCTCGTCCCTTGTATTCCGGTAATCGATTAAAAACTCCCAGAGGTTTGGTTGTATTATACTTTCAGGCCCCTCGCTGACGTAATCAATTAGTTTATTATTATTTTATTACAAAAAGACTATTATACCCTCAAGTTTCATCTTCAACCACATGCTCTCTCCGGCTTGCTCAATCACCGTTAAAAAATTAAATCAATGCCCCAAAATCAATTGAACATCAATTGATTATGACTATACGCCTCCCGCTTCCCCATCTAATTCATCGAATTCAATGTCCAGGTACTTTCTTGCCTCCATCTTCTTCTTGTGTTCTATTTTTAGAGATAAATTAAATTTAATTAATTAACTAGGCATATATTTGGTGTCATGGGCCCCGCTTTTGAGAGGTGGTCTTCCGTCGCAGCATACGATTTTTTCTAGTCGATTTTGCAACGGATTTTATATTCCACTGATTTTGTTGTGGTGTGGGGCCCGCTCCTGTGCGGTGGTCTTTGTTACGGTCTTGATCGAGAAATTAGGAATCAAGAACCCTAATTTGATAGAATTGAGGAAAAGCAGAACAGAAGAGAGATAGAGACGGAGAAACGAGAGAGAAATTGGATAGAGAAGATGGTATTCAATAGTTTGATATCAAAAATGACAATAATCTCCCTACAGTCACTACTCATCTAGTAGTTATACTACGGCTTATTACAGAGTAGTCACCACTACTATTTTCCATTATCTCTACAGTCCCGAGTATGTGACAGTCTTCCAATCGCCGCATAAGGGTTTTGGTTTCCAGATCCAATTTTTTAATCCTAAAAAAAACTTGGTTATTGAATACGGGGACGAGGAGTGGGTCGTTGGTCTTCGAAGTCGGAGATGACCGAAAAGAGCTTGAAGAAGGAGAGCTTTTGGGGGTTGGATATGTCCGACGGCTGGGACGATACTGAGCTTGAGGAAGGAGTGCTTCTTGGTGCCGTTGAAGCAGAGATGAAGGTCTCGACGACGACGCAGTTGTCGAGGACGGCGGGGAGCTTTGGTTAAGGCCGGCAAGGAGGCACGAACGGGGTCGTTGCTGTAGACGTTCTTTGCACCGTCGTTGTTCTCCGGTTGGTTCTTGGATAAAATATATTGACTTTTTATATTTTTTTTGTTAAGAGTAGAAACGTCATTTCCTTGGATAAAATGATCGCTGACGTCAGCGAAGGGCCTGAGAGTATAATAAAATTAAATTTCGGGGAGTTTTTAATCAATTACCAGAATACAGGGGGCGAGCGTAAAATATACCAAACACCAAGGGTCTGAGCATAATTTATCCAATATTTTATTATCGATGAAAATGCAATATCTAACCACTAATTAATTAGTGAGAAAATTGTTCTAGTTTAATCGGGTCTCGAATTCAAGTTTTTTTTTGTTGGATTTGAATTCGAGTCTTGGGGAACGCAGTGATGTTAAATACTTGTTAGAAGAGCTTGCCACCTTTCAAAAATCACACTCATCCCAAACTTGGATTAATCGGCCCGAAAGATGAAAAAACCTCAAAACCACATGCTGCTAAACAGAACTTTCCCCGAAATCAAAGTGCCGTGGTGATACTCTCTCTTCCTTGGTGGTGCTGCCCTAATCATCATCAAAAGGGCCAAATTCGCGCCGCCCTCCAAAAATAAACCAAGAAGAAGAAGAAGAAGAAGAAGAAGAAGAAGGAAGCCAGAAGATGGGGAAGAACGAGAAGACTGGGTTGGGGAGAGCCCTCGTGAAGCACCACAACCAGATGGTCCAGCAATCCAAGGAGAAGGGCCACTTCTACCGCTCCCAGCACCGGAAAGTCCTCGAATCCTACACCGAGATTTCCGACATCGACGCCATCCTCGAGGCGATCCCCGACAACGACGACGACGACCCACTTCAGCCCTCGTCCGCCGCTACCCCCGCTGCCTCCCCCAATCTCCCAATTAAACTGTAACGGCTTCTGTTGGGTTTTTTTTGGGGGTGTTTTTTAGAGGTAAAGGTTGCGTCTTTATGGTGTTTGACTGTTTGTGTGGTTAGGGATGCGAGCCCCGCTGATGGGTTGTCGCCCGAGGAGGCCAGGAAGCTGCGGGAGATGGAGGAGAAGGCGCACATGGGAAGCCTCCGTGTTCCCCGGAGGCCTCCTTGGCACGCTGGGATGTCGGTGGAGGAGCTTGATGCTAATGAGAAGCAGGCGTTCCTGGCTTGGCGCCGAGTGCTCGCGGGGTTAGTGGGTGTGATGGTTGTTTTCTGGCTTTTGGTATTTCCGGCCTGTTTGGATGTTGGTTTTGATCTCTCTGTTGTGTTTGTTTTCGTGTTTCAGCCTCGAGGAGAATGATAATCTTATTCTTACTTCTTTCGAGAAGAACCTCGACATTTGGAGGCAGCTTTGGCGTGTGCTTGAGCGGAGTGACTTGGTATGTTGGTCTCGTTCCGCCTGTTGGTTTAGAAGATTTTATGGTTTCGGATAGAGCTCGAGTTGGTTGCTTCTGAATCCCTGTTGTTTTGCATACCATGTTAGCTATTCTGTATGCTGAAGGTTACAACTCTCAAAAAGGTTATTTTTTGGTAAATAAAATTATATTACTCCTCAAAGTGACCGCCAAAGTTAATTTACAGTCAATTTGTACATCGAGAGTACAGCACCCAAGGTATTAGATAGACACCTATCATAGCAAAAACATGATAAATGCTATCTAATACAACTCCCAAAAGTATCCCCAACAGAAACACCATAGTGTCCTAAACCAAAATATCTCCCAATTACACCGTAGTGTCCTCTCAAAAGGTTGTTTAATTGCTGCTTGATGATTTATTGTGACAAAGAGATGATTAAGCACAGAAGATGGTAGTTCTTGTTTGTAGAAGAGTAAAGGATGGCGAGCTTTCTTCCTTCATCATCAACCGTCCATGCTTCTGCTCAATTGAGATCGATTTCCCTTGCATTTGAACATTCACAATATGTGATCAATAAGAGTTTATCCATTTGTTGAACTGCTATGATTCAGTTGAAACATAACGTGTGTCTCGTACTAGTGTCGTGGATCACATTTTGGTCTTAAGAGCGTCAATGTTCCTGTTGCTTAAGCATTCCCAGAATGAAGAGCTGAGATGATATTCAGGCTTACACATCTTCTGGAAAGCATACCATTTGTGTTATTCTTGTGTAGAAAGGGTGCTACTCAGAAAGGACATTGTTGAATTACATGTAAAATATTTTTTCTGTCATGTCATCACATGGCTCATCTGTTTTTTTTTTTTCAATTCAGCTTGTAATGGTTGTTGATGCACGAGATCCATTGTTCTATCGCTGTCCGGATCTTGAGGTACTATAATCCTTTACTATTTCTTGTGAGAATCCTGATTTATCTGTTTAACATGTTTTTTTAATTGGAGACACAATTCTTATCTCTGGAACTAGTCCAACATATGATATTGAAAATTTAAGTGGAAGTTATTACATTGGAAGTGCTACAAGTTTTAGTCTGATTCACTTTTAACAAGCTTTGATTGTGTTTGAGGTTCCAACCTCTTGAAATGCCCTTCCAGGCTCTGATATGAACAATTTATATTTATCAAAAGATAAGTGTGAATTTTTTTACTTTCTTATGCATCTGAAACATTTATTTTGATTTACATTCTGTAGACACCTTTCAGTATTGCTTTCCAAAGCCAACAAGTGAAATAGAAAGAATGTAGGTTTCTGAAATCATAATATGGTATTCTACTGTTATATGTCTTTGTGGGGACAATCTCTTCTGCACTTCTAAGCCACTGTCTGGAACTTACACATAAAATGTTATGCAAGTTGGTTAAACACAAATGCCTGAACTGAAGTGCTGTTTCAGATTAGACTGCTTCAAAAGTTTTGCAAGATATTCAACAATGTCTTTTGAGTATCAATGTTTTGGCTTGCTGCACAGATTTCAGTATATAGCACCGATCAGAGTTGATTTCAAATTGACTATTTTGATCTCATGGTAATGTAGGAGTATGCACGAGAAATTGACGAGCACAAAAGAACATTGCTTCTTGTGAACAAAGCAGATCTTCTGCCCTTTTCAGTCAGGTAAGTGTGCGCTTCCATCCTTTACCCTTCAATGTATCAATCATTTTCTTTTGTCCTATAAATGTTCAAGTTTTTCCTCTACCTGCAGGAGGAAATGGGCGGAGTACTTTAACCGTAATCAGATTTTATATCTGTTTTGGTCAGCAAAAGCTGTTACTGCAGCTCTCGAGGGCAAGAAGTTGAGTACCACATTGGAGGACCAGGATGCCCCTCAGAAGACAGATGACCTTGATACCAAAATTTATGGTAGGGATGAGCTTTTAGCCCGGTTGCAATATGAAGCAGAGCAGATAGTCAGTAAGAAATCAGGCAGTATTAATTCTGGCTCAAATGATAGTCAGTCTCATGGTATCAATCCTTCAAGTTCAACGCGAAAAAATGTGGTGGTTGGATTTGTTGGGTACCCGAATGTGGGTAAAAGTTCGACAATCAATGCTTTAGTTGGCCAGAAGCGAACAGGAGTGACTTCTACTCCTGGGAAGACGAAGCATTTCCAGACACTAATTATCTCGGAGGAACTTACCCTATGTGATTGTCCTGGATTGGTCTTTCCATCCTTCTCAAGCTCAAGATATGAGATGATGGCGTCAGGGGTGTTGCCAATTGATCGAATGACGCAAAACAGGGAAGCTGTACAAGTAGTGGCGAACCGAGTCCCGAGGCATGTCATTGAGAATGTTTATAAAATAAGTCTTCCAAAACCCAAGCCATACGAGCCCCAGTCTCGGCCACCATTGGCCGCAGAACTTCTGAGGGCATATTGTGCATCTCGTGGCTATGTCGCCTCTAGTGGCTTGCCTGATGAGACCAGAGCTGCCCGTCTAATTTTGAAGGACTATATAGACGGAAAGCTACCCCACTATGAGATGCCTCCTCCAATATCTGGTGAGGAAGAAACAGTTGAAGATGTAGCTGAACCCAGCTTGGCTGAATCTCAAGATTCAGATTCGTATGACCGTGAGATTCTTAAAGAGAGAGGAAACAAAGATGCACCGGCGCTGGTCGATGTGCTGGACAACCTTAGTTCATTTGACATGGAAAATGGAATTGCTTCAAAAAAGGTCACCGTTAGAAAAGAAAATTCCTCATACAAGCAACACAAGAAGCCTCAGAGAAAGAAGGACCGTACTTGGAGGACAGGAAATGATGGTGAAGACGGAACACCTGTGGTGAGAGTCTTCCAAAAGCCAATGAATACAGGACCTTTAAAGAATTGAAGAAAAGCACAAGCAAGAGAGCTTCTGACACTTTCTAAGGTATGCAGCAACAACCCGGTTACTCCCTCCGGCTAGTAACCTCGCAGGGATTTTTGTTCTGTCATTTCAGGGAATGTTAGTAAGCTTCCTTTTTATCGTACACGAGACCTACCCGTACCCTTCGTTTTCCGGGTGCTGGCACTCGCATCTCGAAGGGATTGCTACTGCCTATGTTTTGAATGTAGTACATGGTGGTTGTGAAAGCAGCAGAAGAATCTGAATTTACCTGTACTATATATACACTTCTATACTAGGATTATCATTGTTGTTAGCAGATGGGAGGCGGGTGAATGTGCTCGAGCAAACAGTTGATCTTTCCACTGCTCTTGCATCTGCCTCGTTTCGTAGGTTAAGTTGGTGTTGGAACTGGTGCATGGAATTTTTTTTAATCTTCGGTATTCTAGGGGACTTTTCTCCGTCTTTTATACTCGTAAGACTTAAATTTTAAGTTGTTCTTAGATCTTAAGTGAATCCAAACCCACCTTTTATTAGTTCTCTTGGGAAAAATTCATGTATAATGATGTTGTATTGATCTGGATACGACAATGGTTTAGATTAGATTTTCTCGAGTAAAGTTTCGAGTCTCGTTTATTTGTCTATGCAATAGATATCGTTGAGAGAGTCATTTCTATCTAATTTCAGTCTTATGGAAGAGGATGGATTGGGTACTAACAGTAATAAGGTAATGCCAAATTTGTCCGGATGAGGGCCTAACAAACAACATAAAATGATCTACTCCTGTTAATGCCAAATTTGTCTGACTAATTTATGATATTACAAAATCTTTTTTTTTAACGTTTCCCTTGCCCATATGCTTATAAAGATAAAATTTCAAAACCGACACGTGTATCCTCTAATATTACAAATTCACTATTAAATAATTTCTATATACGTTTGGTGTTGTTGAGTTTTGGTAGCACCTAATTCGACCCCGTTTTGAATGTGCCATTTTTTTCCCGAGATCAGTCACATTGGGGGATAAAAATAGATTCCAAAATTTTGTAGACAAATTTAGGAAAGGTGTATAATATATTTCTGTAAAGCTACCAATGGTAGTGTGATATGATATCGCACATATGTCCTCATCTTATAGATTGAATGATTGATAGACCACTGTGGCAGTCGCTATTGATGTTGCAAGCTTCACTTCTTTGATTCTTTGATTCTAAATTTCTAGTTTCCCCATTTTGAGTAGGGACTACTTTGTCTAACATCACTTATATTTTCTCTTATAATATCTATTTCCATGTTTACGAATAATATTCGATACTTTAGGTCAGACCGCGTAAATTTTATTGTGTCACAATCAATGTATTTTATCTAGACAAAAAGTTTTAAAATCGGGTATTGTTAAGTTAACCGGACGTATCCACCATTGATTTATAACTCTAACTCGAACAACACATGAAGTTGGGACCAAGATGTTCAAACCAAATGCACTAAAGTTGAAACCATTAATAACACATGAAATTGAGAACACAAAAATTATACGTAAAAGTTGGAACCACTTCCTAGATACTGAGGACTGAAACGAGATTGTCCAAGAGAGATTCATATCCACCGTGAGATATTATTATGGGAAAATTACGCTCAGGTCCCTGTAGTTTGACGTCCCTCCCTTTGGGATCCCTGCATTTTTGAAATCGTTCCTGACGTCCCTGAAATTTAGTTTTAGAGACTCTCGGGTCCCTGACGGCTCTTTTTTCATTTGTGGTCATGGAAATGACCAAAATATCTTTAAACAAAAAATAAAAAAATTTACCTTCTCCAACCTTTGAACAAAAACACCCACCACCAAAAATTAAAATCAACCCAAAACTAAGATCAAACTAACTAAAATCAAGAACACAGCCAAGAATATTAAAGAAAAAACTAAGATAAAAATCCTCAATTCCAAAGAACATCAAAAATCCAATCCAGAAAACCATAATCAAGAAAAAACAATAATTATCCATCATCTTCTCCGGTCACATGTTTCGTCTCCAACCATCTTCATCGTGCTCACCAATCCAGTTCATAAATTCTCAAGAAATCAAACTCTTCCAGAAAATTAAGAAAAACCTAAATAAAAAAAGTCAAAATCCAGATCCAAGAAATAATTGACTAAAGAAGCAACGACGAGGAGGTGTACGGCAACGACAACAGTTGCCGTCGTCGATTTCTTTGAGCGCGAAGATCCTCGAGGTCATCAGAGTCGATTACGTTGACGAGAGCGAGGTCCTCACTCCAACTAATGGTTGCCGTCGTTGATTGCCCTTAATTAATATCCCTTCCGCACCCGAGAAATTCTTCCTTGTCCCATAAGAACTCTCGCGTGGAAGGACAAACTATCCCAGCGGCAGCCTCGTGGTTTAGATCGGCGATTAGGTTCTTGAGATTCTGAGTTGGAGACGTGGCCCTCGTCGGCGATAGGATGAACGCCTAGGTGTTCGACATCGACGAGCTCGTCGACTTTTGGTACGTATTATCGATCCCCAAATTGATCTCCAAATTGGGTGTTCGACATCGACGAGCTGAATTCTTATCTGAGTTTTTTTCTTTAATGTTCTTGGTTGTCTTCTTGATTTTAGTTAGTTTGATCTTAGTTTTGGGTTAGTTTTTGGTGGTGGGTGTTTTTGTTCAAAGGTTGGAGAAGGTAAATTTTTTTATTTTTTGTTTAAGGGTATTTTGGTCATTTCCAGACCAAAAATGAAAAAAGAGCTGTCAGGGACCCGAGAGTCTCTAAAACCATACTTCGGGGACGTTAGGAACGATTTCAAAAATGCAGGGACCCCAAAGGGAGGGACGCCAAACTATAGGGACCTGAGCATAATTTTCCCTATTATTATTAAGATACTAATCGTGGGAGCCGGCCAACCACGCGATGTAAACAGCGCGTGTATTGCTCGTCAGCTTGTACATGGTCACAGAAGAGCAAAAAAAACCCCTTGCAAATAGGAGGAATTAATTAAGGGTAAATTTACTCTCGGGCATTCGGATTTGGTCATATTATTTCTAGGGTCCTAGTTTTTAGGGAAAATTATGCTCATGTCCCTGTAATTTGGTCTCCCTCCTCTCGGGTTCCTAGATTTCGAAAATACATGTTGTTGTCTCCCGTGTTTGGTTTTAGAAATTCTCGAGTCCCTCTATGATGTCAGCGGTCAATTTAATATTATTTTATCAGTAAAATGACTATTATACCCTTAGATCATCTTCTCCAATCCACCAACCTCACTCCCCTCCATCTTCGGCAATCAAATTTAATCCTGCAAGCTCCCATAATTAAATTAAATTAAAATAAAACAGATATGTATATTATTCCATCATGAGATTACCTCGAACTAAGAAGACGATCTTGAAAAATTGAACAGAGAAAATTAAAAGTAAAATTTTTCAGATCCCAACTTGAAGATATACTACCGACGACAAATCACTGGAAGAAGGTTGAAGATAAACCTCTACAGATTGGTAAATCTCATCAATCCAATCTACACCTTTTCAAATGATATAATTGTCCAAGAACTGGTTCGGTTCGGACTTCCCGGAGCTCTTCCAATCGCGACATCTTCTCCGCCTTGTTGTGGGAAAATATCGAGTTTCCGACTCAGAACCCTTGGTAACCCTTATCTTCACCGTGTTCCACGTACCAGGGAACGCTCACAGGCAAAGGTTCTTTGAAAGCTTCGAGATGATGGCGTCGGATATCGTCCACCTCTGAAAAGCTGGATTGTTAAGATCCCTTCCACCTAAGAAAGTGGAATTGTTCTTCCATGCTTGCCCTACACGTCATTGGCTAGTAAATCCGAGGATTCACAGGCTCTGATACCACCTGTAATGTCCCTAATTGGGAATTAGGGTTACGAGAATTAGACTGGGGATAAGAATTGGGAAAGAAGAGGGGGGAGAGAGAGAGAGGAAGAAGAATAGGAAGAAACTGTTTCTTTTAGGATTTATGTCAAAAATATCAGAATGATCCCTAAGAGTTCTCTCTCTTATCTTATTTATACATCATTCGACCTATTACAATTCAATCACCGAAGGACTTCTATTATTTCTATTACGTCCTGAGATCATAACAGGTGGCCGGTGTCGTATTGGGTTTCGGGATGGTGGTGAAAGGGTTTCGGGATGGTGGTGAAAGGGTTCCGCTTGGAAGGTTGGCTGGAGTCGATGACCCTTGGTGGCCGGCGTCGATCTTGCTGCTGGTGCTTGATGCTGGTCGGCGTCGGAGATGAAGCTTCGTCTTCTCTGGCCCGATTATTATTATTATTATTATTATTATTTTGTAAGGGTATAAAAGTCAATTTACATGATAAATTGACCGTTGACGTCAGCGAGGGACCCGAGAGTTTCTAAAACCAAACAAGGAGGACAACAACATGTATTTTGAAAATCTAGCGACCCTAGAAGGAGGGAGATCAAACTACAGGGATGTGAGCATAATTTTTCCTAATTTTTATTGTACTATTCAGTCTTTCGTCGACATCCTCAATCATATAATAGAAAGCGAATTAGATGAACCGGTCACAAACACATTTACATTTAAAAGAAAAAATTTCTTAGAAAATTCGATGCGTAGGAACAATTGGAATATAATTTTCGGTACATAATTTTTTTTGAGGGGAAATAGATATGCTTCATCCATACTCAAAACAGCAAGTGAAGTATTACATCCTGTCATTGGCTATTACATCAGTAATAGCGCCAGGTTCATAAAATAGGATCAACGGAAAGGACGAGAATAGGCATGGGATTTTGGCCATATGTGAGCCGCCTCATTAGCAGAACGGTGGACGAAGCAGAATTGAACTTGTTCCAGGGGTTCCGATACCGCAAGATAGTCACCAATTATAACTGCCAGATCACTTCTATCGTCCCGTCGTTTTTTCAAAGCTTGCACCACTGGTTGACAATCTGATTCTAGTACCACCATTTTAAGGCCCAAAGAGGCAGCCAATTCCATCCCGACTTTGCATCCGTACGCTTCCAGGAGAGTAGGATGATTGACAAGGGGAAACTGACGTATAGCTCAGACTACAAACTGACCTGACGAATCTCGTATCACTGCGCCTACTTGGCCTCCCCCTCCCGAGACTAATCCAGCACCTGTGTTTATATTGAGCCAATCCGTTTCCGGAGGGCGCCAACGATGAAAGGTGGAGCTGCGCTGTACGGTTGACCTCGGGTTGGCCTGAATGTAATCCACCCCCATCTTGATAGCTTGTTCCAATTCTTTCTGGTAATTCAAGTTGGCCGGGTCTTCAAAAACAACGAGATTGCGTATTTTCCATACAACCCATAGGCTTGCCACTACATGGGCTTGGGATTCCACTTCCTTAATCTCCTAAAATAATTTACTGCAGGCTTCATGAAAGGGGAGGTCCATATAAGGTTGTAGAATGACCTGTACACTAGAAAGCCAAGCCTAGGAACGTAGGCAAGACAGGAAAAGATGATGTACTGACTCCGGAGATGCCTGACAGAGAGGGCAAGAGCTATCCGCTAATAAGTTCCGGCGTCGAAGGTTCTCCCGTACCGGTAGATTATCATCGATTGCTCTCCATAGGAAGTTTCAGAATCGTGGTGGGCATGGTAAGTGCCAAAGTTGAGTCCATTGAAATTTGCTGGAATCCATCGTGTTGGGCATATTAGCTGCATGCCACCAGGCCTCGAAGTCAGCATGATAGCCTTTTTGGACACTGTATAAACCATCTTCAGAGTGGCGCCAACGGATGGTATCAGGACGGTGTCTTATGCTGACTTGGATGGCTAGGATCTTGCTTACAACTTCTCCGTGGAAGAGTTTATGCAGCAAAGGCACGTTCCACTCATATCTCGATACCGTAAATAGTTCTAAAATGGTTATACTAGCATCTGAGCCAGGGAACATGTACTTAGGATGGCCTAACTCCGACTCTAGCAGCCACCTGTCATGCTAGATGTTGATATTGTGGCCATTACCTATTCTCCATTCCAATCCTGGCGCTAAAAGAGAAACTCCTTCCTTAATACTGCGCCAAGCATGGCTTGGACGATATCCCAATGGCGCCTCTATCACTGACACCCGGGGAAAATATCTGGCCTGTAGCACACGAGCAGTTAGGGAAGAAGGGTTGCACAATAGGCGCCACGCCTGTTTAGCTAGCATGGCAAGGTTATAGTTGTACAGTCTCCTAAAACCCATTCCACATTCTCGTTTGGAGCGACAAAGTCTAGCCCAGCTCCGCCAGTGAAGCTTTTTTTCTCCGCTCTTGCTACCCCAGAAAAAGTCACATAGTTTCTTTTCAATCCGATCGCAGATGTCAATAGGAATGAGGAAGTAACTCATGATGTATGTTGGAATAGCCTACAAAATAGATTTAATTAGTGTTTCTCGCCCTGCACGCGAAAGAGAGTGGACCTTCCATCCCGATATCTTGGCTAGTACACGATCTTCCAAGGAAGCAAATACTGCCTTTTTGGAGCGGCCAATGATTGTCGGTATGCCTAGATAGATGTCATCATCCGTGGCAAGGCGCATCCCTAGTCCATTCCTTAGTTGCTCTGTAATCTGAGAGGGCATATTCCGGCTAAAAGTGATGGAGCTCTTATGGATATTGACCTTTTGTCCCGAAGCCAATTCATACAAAGACAACAGACCCATAATATGTTGAATTTTGCTAGCTGAGGCTCGAGCAAAGGCAGTAAATCATCTGCAAAGAAAAGACGAGTGACTGGGGGGGGGGGGGGGGTGATGAGTGTGGAAACACTCATCTTTTGTGTTTATTTTAGAGTAGATTTACCGTTGTTTCTATTGCTTTTGTTTGTTCTTCATTGTCGTATTGTCATTTATCGTGCATAATTTATTTTAGTGTAGTCTTATGTTTTTGTTGTGTTTTCTTTATGCTAGGAGATTTTGTGAGGTGAAGTGGAGGAAGTGAAGTCACCTTGGGTCATCGTATACGATTTGATTTGCCGGGAGGAAGGACGCTTAATCGAGACCTCGAAGACGTGGGCGAGGTGGACCTCTTGTGACTCCAATGCTGATAACTTTCTCATCCGAAGTCAGATGGAGACGAGTGAGATGGCTCTGGAAAGAAGACATCCGGGGCTACAACTTTGTCTCTAATGGTCTTCTTCAAATTCGGAGTCTAAGAGGGGAGAACGCTGGATTCAATGTCATGGTCTAATTCTGTCAAGATTTCATCACAAGTGGGCCGAATTTGAAGACTTGTTTTGGGCCCATTTTGGGCTTTAATTGTAATTTCATGGCTGAGACATTTTGGGGGGAAAAACCTTGTATAAAAGCCTTGCTTGGCTTTCCTTTAGAGATACTTTAGATATTTTCCTAAATTCACTCACCAACTCCACTAACTCTCTCTCTTTTGGAAGAAAACTTGGCTCACCATTGTTGGAGTTTTTAGAGAACTTGAAGGAAAACTTTTGGAAGCTTGAAGATCAACTTGAGCTTTTTCTAACCCTCTCTTTTATGTTCATGCTTTACTTGCTTCATTTAATGGATGTGTTTAGTTGTGTAGTTGATATGTGTGAGTAGTTGTTTAGTGGGTTTGGTGCCTTGATGGCATCTATTTAGCCTATGGTTTAGTGGGGTTAAAATGCTAAGGTATGTGTACTAGTTAATGAGCTTAATGCTTTATCTCGTTTGATCACCTTGATGATTAACTTGGTTAATGTTAATCGCCGAGAGGGGTTAGGATTAACGGACCATTTAACTAGTTGAGTAGAAACCTATTGATGAGAGATCACCTTAGGTGACTAGTTGTCCAAAGGATGGTGATTATAGTTGGTGATTAGTTAGATTAGATGGCTAATTTGTCGTGAGAGCGTGGTTGGTTCTTCTAAGTCTAATTAAGAATCGATTTAGACTAGTTTGTCACGAGAGCGTTGATTAGTTGTCTTCGAAACATCCGGACCATATCATGAACTTAATAAACTCTATAAGCCATTTGGTTATTTAGGTTGTCATTGGTACGATGCGCACTCTTGTTTTAAGTGTTTAAACTAGAGCATTGTTTAGTTGTAATTTTATTTCAAGTAGCATATCGTGTTTGGAATTGACACCTCCATTCCTTATAGTCCTAAACTAGTGGTAGAGTCGAGTTTGCGGCCTAGCTTAGTCCTTGTGGGACGACAATCCCTTACTTACTCTTCATTGCAAGAGGGGTGAAAATCTTTCCTTTCAATTGGCGCCGTTGCTGGGGATTAAGTACTATACGCTTAATTTGGCTTACGAACTTGGATTGGGATATTTTTTTTGTTTACTTGGTTACTGTTACTTAGTGCTTTTGTTGTTTGTCTTACAAGGTACTCATTTGTCGCATGCGCTCAACTCGCTAAACACACCACATTCCGATTGGAGTAGACGTTGACATTGGATACTTGGAAAGGGTATTGCGACAAGAGAGAAGGAGACAAGCAAGGATGAATCAACAACCTCATGTGCAAGAAGCTCCACAAGGAGCTCTGCAGGGCGATGCGCAAGGAGTTGGAGTTCCTCGAAGGTCTCTCATGGACTATGCTAGGCCCACCTTGAGAGGGGCAATGTCCGGAGTCCCTAGGCCAAATATCCAAGCTAACAACTTTGAGATCAAGCCGGCCGTGATACACATGCTCAAATCTTCGGTCCAATTTTATGGGTTGCCCAATGAAGACCCCAACGACTATATTGCTAACTTTTTGGAGATATCCGACACATGCAAGTACAATGGAGCTTCCGATGATGCCGTGAAACTTAGGTTGTTCCCATTCACTTTGCAAGACAAGGTCAAGATTTGGTACAAGCAATTGGTCGGGACATCGATAGCCACGTGGGAGGAGCTAGCAAGTGCCTTCCTTGAAAAGTACTTTCCCTTCTCAAAGACGAATAGGCTCGTGAAGGAGATCAACAACTTTCAACAATTTGAGAATGAGTCTTTGAGTGAAGCTTGGGAGAGATTCAAAGGATTGCAAAGGAGTTGTCCACACCATAACTTGACGGAGGAGTCTTTACTCCAAACATTTTACTTTGCTCTTGGATCCTCAACAAGGGGCACGGTTGATGCCGCCTCCAACGGATCCTTCTTAAGAAAAGATAGGGATGATGCCCACCACATCTTGGAGGAGTTGGCGGCTACAAACATTCTAATGGCCAATGAGAGAGCTAGGCAATCGAGTAAGGAGCACGTAGAAGTGATTGATGTTGATATTGCCTCCTCTATTCAAGCTCAATTGGCTTTGTTGGCAAAGAAAGTTAATGATCTAAGCTTGAACAAAAGCAATGTGGCGGTCGTGCAAACAAATTGTGAAGTGTGTGGCAAAGTAGGCCATGAGATGAACGAGTGTGCCATATTGGGCTCGTCTATGGAGCAAGTAAATTTCATTGGTGGCCAAGGACAAGGCCAAGGTCAAGGGGCAAATAGGATGGGAAATAATCCCTATTCCTATACCTACAATCCGGGGTGGAGAAATCACCCAAACTTCTCTTAGAAGGGAGAAAATAGTGGCAAAAATATGGCGATGGTCCCTGATAAAGGACCTCCTCTTCGGTATCAACCTCAAGGGTCCCCTCCGGGTTTCCAACCACGTGTGTTCTTGACAGATAGAATGGGCGCTATAGAGGAGAAGTTTGAGAAGATGGATAAGTTTATGCACGAAGTTGGAGGTGTGGTTAGCCAACAAAGCCGAATTTTGGCAGCCATACAACAACAAGGTGCACGACAGAATAACTTAGAGCAAATTCTCAAGGGACAAGCTACCGCGATGCATAATATGGAGACTCAACTTGGAAAAATTGCAAAGGCGAGTTCCCATAGAGCTTCCGGCTCCCTGCCAAGCTCCACAGAAATAAATCCTCGAGGAAATGTGAATGCAATTTCTTTGAGAGTGGTAAGGAAATAGCTTCTCAAGAGGCAACCCGGAAGAACAATGACGATCCTATGGAAGCCAATGAGGAGGAGAAAGAAGTAGAGGCAGAGAGAGAGAGAAGTCTACCGGTTGAGAGTGCTGAAGAAGAAGTCTACGTGCCACCACCACCTAAAGCTCCTCGACTACCATTCCCTCAAAGAGTGAAGAAGAAGAATGTGATGGATGACAAGTTTATTGGCTTCATGGAGAAGATGAAGAACATCCAGATCAGTGTTTCTTTTCTTGAGATGTTGGATCAATTGTCGCAATACTCGAAGTTTCTCAAGGAACTCATCACTAAAAAGAGGAAGTGGGAGGATGGGCAGACGGTGGCTCTAATGGCTAACTGTAGTTCTCTTGTCTCCCATAATCTTCCAACGAAGTTAAAAGATCCTGGGAGTTTCACTATCCCCTATCTTGTTGGTGATGTGGAGTTTCCAGAGTGTTTGTGTGACTTAGGCGCAAGTATCAACTTGATGTCTTTGTCCATCTTTCGGAAACTAGGCTTAAGTTAGGTGAAAGCAATATCGATGCTACTCCAATTGGCGGACCAAACCATAAAGAAGCCATTTGGGATCGTGGAGGATGTCCTGGTAAAGATTGATAAATTTATCTTCCCAGTGGACTTTGTGGTGCTAGACTTTGTCGAGGATAAAAGTTGTCCATTAATTCTTGGACGACCTTTTCTTAACACAGCCCGTACTTATGTTGATGTGCATGGTGGAAGATTGATCCTTCGAGTAGGAGACGAAGAGGTGGTGTTTAAGATGTCTGATGCAATGCGTCACCTTCTTGATGAGGGCACGTGCATGAAGATTGATCTGGTGGAGGGATGCGTCCATGATTTTGGCAAGGAGATCGTGGCAAGTATTGAGGATAAGATTCTTAAAGAGCAAGAAGTGGACAACTGTGAAGATTTTGAGGATGAAAATGGGAAGAAAAGTCTCCATGAGAATTTGGAGGTTAACTTGAAGTATCGCACTCCACCATCTGTTGTTAAGGCTCCAAAGTTGGAGTTAAAAGAATTACCCTCGCATTTGAGGTATGCATTCTTGAAGGATGAAGGGAGACTCCCTATTATCATCTCCAACAAGCTCTCCAAGGAGAAAGAGGAGAAAGTGCTGCAAATTGTGAACAACCGGATTAAGGCCATGGCTTGGCAAATATCCGATATCAAGGGGATAAGTCCTGAAATTGTGATGCATCATATTCACATGGAAGAGGGAGCAAAACCGAGGGTGGATCGGCAAAGAAGATTAATCCCAACATGAAAGATGTGGTAAAGAAGGAGGTGATCAAGCTGCTAGAGACTGGAATTATTTACCCCATCTCCGATAGTGAATAGGTAAGCCCGATCCACTGTGTCCCAAAAAAGGGAGGAATGACTGTTGTGATCAATAATGAGGGAGAGCTCATTTCCATAAGGACGGTGACAGGATGGCGAGTGTGCGTTGACTATCAGAAGTTGAATGTGCCACACGTAAGGATCATTTTCCTCTGCCATTCATTGATCAAATGTTGGAGAGAATTTTTGGGTATTCTCACAATTGCTTTTTGGATGGGTACTCGGGCTATAACCAAATTTCAATATACCTAAGAGATCAAGAGAAGACCTCTTTCACTTATCCTTTTGGTATTTTTGCCTATCGACAAATGCCTTTTGGATTGAGTTGCTCTCCCACAACATCCCAACGATGCATAGAGGCTATCTTTTGGGAAATGAATGAGAAGATTATGGAGATCTTCATGGATGATTTCTCGGTGTTCGGAGAATCCTTTGATAGTTGCTTGGCCAATTTGGACAGAGTATTAGAGAGATGTGAAGAGAAGAACCTTGTTCTAAATTGGGAGAAGTGCCATTTCATGGTAGATGAGGGGATCGTTCTTGGGCATAAGATCTCCAAAGCTGGTATTGGCCATGCAGGATTTTACCGAAGATTCATCAAGAATTTCTCCCTTATAGCAAAGCCGCTCACCAAGTTGTTGGTTAAGGAGGTGCCTTTCAATTTTGATGAGCCATGCATTCAAGCATTTGATACTTTGAAGAAAGCTCTTATCACAGCTCCGGTTATCTCTTCTCCGGATTGGACACTACCATTCGAGATGATGTGTGATGCGAGCGACATCGCATTGGGATGTGTGCTTGGTCAAAAGAAGGAGGAAAAGCTTCATGTCATCTACTATGCTAGTAGAGTATTGGCAGGCGCCCAGCTTAACTACACAACCGCAGAGAAGGAGATGTTGGCTGTTGTATACGCTTGTGACAAATTTCGGCCATACCTACTTGGGTCGAAGGTGATCATCTACACTGACCATGCAGCTTTGAGGTATTTATTCTCTAAAAATGATGCCAAGCCTAGACTCCTGCGCTGGATTTTATTGCTCCAAGAATTTGACTTATCCATCAACGATAAGAAAGGCTGTGAAAATATTGTCGTGGATCATCTCTCTCGGCTAGAACATAGCGAAGGAATGGAGATTCATGGTGAGATTCAAGAAGAGTTTCCAGATGAAGCTCTGATGATGGTGAATCATGTGGTAGTACCATGGTATGCTGATTTTGCCAACTTCCTTGTTGGCGACATTATTCCATCCGATTTGAGTTATCCCCAACGAAAGAAATTTCTAAGGGATGCTCAGCTATTTCTGTGGGATGAGCCTTATCTCTTTAAAAGGTGTAGCGTTGGAGTGCTTCGACGGTGCATTGCGGATGATGAAGTGATGACTATTCTGGAGCAATGTCATAGCACCCCGTACGCCGGTCATTATGGAGCAACCAGGACCGCATCAAGAGTCTTTGAATGTGGGTTTTATTGGCCCAATATTTTTAAGGATGCTCGTACTTTTGTTGCTCAGTGCGATCGATGCCAAAGGACCGGAAATATCTCAAAGAGGAATGAGATGCCGCTCTCTGGAATTCTTGAAGTGGAGCTCTTCGATGTTTGGGGATTGGACTTCATGGGACCTTTCCTAACATCTTATGGCAACAAGTATATCTTGGTGGGAGTGGACTACGTGTCAAAGTGGGTAGAAGCTTGGGCATCACCCACAAATGATGCTAAGGTGGTCATTCGCTTTATCAAAAAGCTCTTCTCTAGATTTGGAGTGCCAAGGGCAATCATCAGCGATGGCGGTTCGCACTTTTGCAACCGACCATTTGAGATCCTATTGAAGAGGTATGGGGTCACTCACAAGGTTGCTACACCTTATCACCCCCAGACAAGTGGCCAAGTAGAGCTCTCCAACAGGGAACTCAAGAAGATCCTTGAGAAAACAGTCGGGGGAGCAAGGAAAGATTGGGCCAACAAGCTTGATGATGCCTTATGGGCTTACAGGATGGCATTCAAAATGCCAATCGGGATGTCGCCTTACAAGCTTGTCTATGGAAAGGCTTTCCACCTCCCTGTCGAGCTAGAGCATTGAGCATTTTGGGCCATCAAGACCCTCAACTACGATTACAAAAAGGCCGGTTAACGAAGGGTGTTACAACTTGAAGAGTTGGACGAAATTCGGGACATGGCGTTCGAGAGCTCTAGACTCTACAAGGCAAGTACGAAGAGGAGACATGATGCCCATATTGTCAAGAAAGAGTTCAAGGAGGGCCAACAAGTTTTGCTTTATGATCTCTCAACAATAGGTTTCTACTCAACTAGTTAAATGGTCTGTTAATCCTAACCCCTCTCGGCGATTAACATTAACCATGTTCATAATCAAGGTGATCAATCAAGAATAAGCATTAAACTCATTAACTAGTTCACAAACCTTAGCATTTTAACCCCACAAAACCATTGGCTAAATAGATGCCATCAAGGCACCAAACCCACTAAACAACTACTCACACATATCAACTACACAACTAAACAAATCCATTAAATGAAGCAAGTAAAGCATAAACATAAAGGAGAGGGTTAGAGAAAGCTCAAGATGATCTTCAAGCTTCCAAAAGTTCTCCTTCAAGTTCTCTACAAACTCCAACAATGGTGAGCCAAGTTCTCTTCCAAAACTAAGAGTTAGTGGAGAGTTGATACCAAAAATATCTAATTATCCTTCCAAAATATCCAATTCACCTAAAATATCTAAGCAAAGGCTTATATACAAGATTTAACCCCCCAAAATGTCTCAGCCACGAAATTATAGTTAAAGCCCAAAATGGGCCCAAAACAAGTCTTCAAATTCGGCCCACTTGTGATGAAATTTTGACAGAATTGGACTACGACATTGAATCTCACGTTCTCCTCTCTTAGACTCCGAATTTGAATAAGACCATTAGAGACAAAGTTGTAGACCCGGATGTCTTCTTTCTAGATCCATCTCACTCGTCTCCATCGGACTTCGGATGAGAAAGTTATCAGCATTGGAGTCACAAGAGGTCCACCTTGCCCACGTCTTCGAGGTCTCGATTAAGCGTCCTTCCTCCCGGCAAATCAAATCGCATACGATGACCCAAGGTGACTTCACTTCCTCCACTTCACCTCACCAAATCTCCTAGCATGAAGAAAACACAATAAAAACATAAGACTACACTAAAAACAAACAATGCACGATAAATGACATTACGACAACGAAGAACAAACAAAAGCAATAGAAACAACGGTAAATCTACTCTAAAATAAACACAAAAGATGAGTGTTTCCACACTCATCACTTTACAACTCCCGATTGAGACTATTCCCAGGAAAACTCAAGTCGAAGTGGAGTGGCCCATTCAAAGTTGCGAGGGTTTTCCCATTCGGAGCCCTTGAGTTAGAAAGAAAAGATGGAGGAAGTTTTAAGGTGAATGGCCAAAGGTGCAAGATTTACCTTGGTGGAGATATTGAACGAAGTTCGGAGGTGCAACCTGTGACTTCACCCTCCGATGCATGAAAAAGGGGAGTAAAGTCAAGCTAACAACTATAACTTAGCATGTTTTTGTATTGTCTGTATTTTGTTATAATCTATATGTGTTTTTCTTATTACGCTTGTTCTTATTAGTTCATTCTTATGGGATCTCTTCCATTTTGAAGGTGATCATGACGGTTGGATGATCGACAGGTGATATGGGGGGCGAAGCCCCCGTCCAAAACTGGGATCGACCTGCCGGGTCCCGTGAAAAGGGGGTATAAAAGCCCCCCCCCCCCCTCCCCCCTTCTATCTTCCATTTTCCTCCTTATTTGCTCCATCTTCTCAAACCTCGACCCAACCATCCCGCCCGACCAACATCCCACTCAACCAAAACAGTGCCACCGCCTTCCCGTAACTCCGACCAGCTCCTTCCGATAGCCACTGCCGGCCGCTTCCTCTCCGAGCTACAAAGGGTAAAACCCTAATTTTTTCTTCTAGAGTCAATTCCCGACAAACGGAGCTTTAAAAATGCACGATCCTTTGGACAAACTTGACCATCAAGGCGAGGCATATACACCGAGCCAACCAGCTCCGACCACCACCGCCGGCCACCGCTCACCCTAGTTCAGCCGCTGCCGCCGCCGCTCGTCAAGAATTTTTTGCTATTCCTCCGCACACCGCAATGCCCACCAAAGCAAGTTCAAGCCGCCGAGGTTGGAAAACACCCGCTCCTAAACACAGGAATGGAGCGACTGGTCCGAACCCTCCGCCACCTCCTCCGTCTCCACCGCGTGAAGACTTGGCTGCCCAATTTGGGGCGCCCTTCAAGATATATTCTGCGCACGAGGGCGACATGTATACCTCTTTCCGAAACCTTGATCAATTCCCGCATGCAGCTATTAATTGGGTTCATATGAGCACCTTAGGAATTGATGTGAAGCTAAAGGCTCCAATGACACATTTGGGTTGGGAAACATTTGCAAATAATCAAATTCCCACTTGTCTGCATCTGACACTTGAATTTTAATGCACTTTGAACATAGCTGAGGACAACTCGTCCTTCACTGCTCGTTTATTTGGTAAATCCATTAAGGCAGATGAAGATGTAATGATCAAAATTTTAGGCCTTCGTAAGTCAGATGGGAATCAATTAGACTTTCTCACGCATGGGGAAGCAGATAAGGAATGGAAAGCACTCACTCGTTTTGACCATTACTTATCCGGTGAAGCACCTGCTGGTCTAATCTTTGAACCCTATATTTGTGTGCTGCATCATTTTATGTGTTTAGCCGTTAATGGTCAGTTTGAGGAGAGTAAGGTAACTCGTACTCAACTGTACACCATTCATTGCATGCGAACCAAGAAACGGTTTAGCACTTTTGCCTTATTAATGTCTGTGCTTCATCGAACCATCACCCCTCCGTAAACGAAGTATCTATATCTTGGACATGTTGTTTCACTGCTCGCAGAGCACTTCTTTCCTGATGAATTTGCAGATTACGAAGGTCCCATGCGAGATTTGTACTACATGGACATACAACGTGTGTGCTTCTATCAACTCCTTAACAAGATCAGGCAGAATGGTCAAGATGTGTACTCGTTTAAGGCTTGGGAGGACCGCAAAACTGTCAAAGACCGCCTCAAGGCTAATGCTCCGACCAGAGTGCCGGCACACCAAGTTGAACTTAATGAACTTGCAGATCGTGTAGCTGCCATCGATGTGCGAGTGCAAGAGCTGGCAACTACAAATGCAGCCTATTGGGAATGGCAAAACGAATACAACGCTCGTATGGAGGCAGCGCAACAAGCTCAATTTGAGTGGATGCATTCTCATTACAACATCCCACCACCACCACCGCCACCCTCTCCAACTCAAGACTAAGGGCAGTCTCCTAGCACTTTGTTTTTCTTTGGTTATTTTGTTGTCTTCGTGATGTCTTGAGTTTGCTATATGTCTTTGTGATGTCTTGTTCTTCTTGTTTGATTGATGTTCATGCTTGGTTGTTAATGAATTTGTTAGTATATCTTAATTGTTTAGATGTTTTTGTGCTCCCTACACCTTGAGGACAATGTGTTTTTCAAGTGTGGGGGTGTGGTTCCACTTAGGAATTCTTTGTGTGTTTAGGTCTAGGTTGTTTTGTTAGGCATTGATTTGGCATGACTTTTAAAAATTTGACACCCTTCAAAATTCTTTAACATGTGTTAGAAGCTTACCACACACCTAGTTAGGAAATGAACTCGAGCACAAGGCCTAAGAACTTGTAGAAACTTCACCCTCGGTTGTTTAAACTAGTGGTTTCGCTATGTAGATTAGACTAGAGGGTTGACGAGTGAACCTTGTGAGGAACTTTGAGCTGAAGGAGGAGACAACCGTCTTCATTTATTCATGAGGTGCCTACTTGAGTTCGGTTGATCGAGGTATCCTACTAGTACTTGACATGGTCTTGGTTGTGTGGCGTTAGTCAATGACGGGGGCTAATCCTTTGAAATTGAGCCTAGAGCTTTAGAGCCAAGAACCTTTATATCCATTGTTTTAACCCATTGAGCCTGGCCATTCTTTGATCATATTATATGTAAAACTAACTTTAAGCTTTATATCCACCATCCTCCCGACCTTTAGTCATCCGATCCGAGGACACATAGATTTACACCTTTTGGAGATGTTATGTATTGGGATTAGTTGGTAGCTTAGTGTTTATGTGGGTTAATTTATTGGGAATTTGGGTAGTTGAGAGGCCATACAAAGAAGCCGAGTTTTTGCCTAGAAAATGCCAAGTTTGTGTTTGTTGAAAGAAAGAAAAAAAAGAAAAAAAAGGAAGAAAAAGAAAAGAAAAAAGAAAGAAAGAAAGGGAAGTGAAGGTTGAATAAGGCATTAATTATTGGCATAACTCGTGCTACGCGGTCTTAGGAAATGGGAGAATTTTGAGAGTGTGCTTTAATTATTTATGGTGAGGATGTTTAGAATAGACGAGAGAATAGAATGCTTTGGCAACAAGTCCTCAGATTGGGTGGTTTAACTACTATCCATATATACTATCTCACCAATACCTTAGCCCCATTACAACCCGATTGAAAGCCCCCTGTTCACGAGCAATCACACAACTTTGAGACACTGTTGAGTATGACGTAGGATATTTTGAAAGACATCGGTCATGTACGCGAGATATAGGAAGTTGGCTACTTACAAATCGTGAGCTAAAAATTTCCGAACCTTTGAGTAGTTAACCTTCTAGTATCTTTTACAGAGTGATAACACTTGATTAAACCACCGAGTGGTGAGGTGTCTACCAAGTCTTACTCTTTGTGTTTGGGTTGATGAACTAGCTAGGTAGTGGGGTGGACTTTTGATGTGAGTTTGAGATTTAGAGGGGAGTTAAATTGTGAATTTATCATGCCTAGTCTTGTCCTTATCATGTTTTCTTTCTTATGTGATTGTGATTGTATGAGTATTGCTTGGGGACAAGCAATGAGTCAAGTGTGGGGGTGTGATGAGTGTGGAAACACTCATCTTTTGTGTTTATTTTAGAGTAGATTTACCGTTGTTTCTATTGCTTTTGTTTGTTCTTCATTGTCGTATTGTCATTTATCGTGCATTATTTGTTTTAGTGTAGTCTTATGTTTTTGTTGTGTTTTCTTCATGCTAAGAGATTTGGTGAGGTGAAGTGGAGGAAGTGAAGTCACCTTGGGTCATCGTATGCGATTTGATTTGCCGGGAGGAAGGACGCTTAATCGAGACCTCGAAGACGTGGGTGAGTTGGACCTCTTGTGACTCCAATGCTGATAACTTTCTCATCCAAAGTCCGATAGAGACGAGTGAGATGGCTCTGGAAAGAAGACATCCGGGGCTACAACTTTGTTTCTAATGGTTTTCTTCAAATTCGGAGTCTGAGAGGGGAGAACGCTGGATTCAATGTCTTGGTCCAATTCTGTCAAGATTTCATCACAAGTGGGCCGAATTTGAAGACTTGTTTTGGGCCCATTTTGGGCTTTAATTGTAATTTCGTGGCTGAGACATTTTAGGGGGAAAAACCTTGTATAAAAACCTTTGCTTGGCTTTCCTTTAGAGACACTTTAGATATTTTTCTAAATTCACTCACCAACTCCACTATCTCTCTCTCTTTTGGAAGAAAACTTGGCTCACCATTGTTGGAGTTTTTAGAGAACTTGAAGGAGAACTTTTGGAAGCTTGAAGATCAACTTGAGCTTTTTATAACCCTCTCTTTTATGTTCATGCTTTACTTGCTTCATTTAATGGATGTGTTTAGTTGTGTAGTTGATATGTGTGAGTAGTTGTTTAGTGGGTTTGGTGCCTTGATGGCATCTATTTAGCCTATAGTTTAGTAGGGTTAAAATGCTAAGGTATGTGTACTAGTTAATGAGCTTAATGCTTTATCTCGTTTGATCACCTTGATGATGAACTTGGTTAATGTTAATCGTCGAGAGGGGTTAGGATTAACGGACTATTTAATTAGTTGAGTAGAAACCTATTGATGAGAGATCACCTTAGGTGACTAGTTGTCCAAAGAATGGTGATTATAGTTGGTGATTAGTTAGATTAGATGGCTAATTTGTCGCGAGAGCGTGGTTGGTTCTTCTAAGTCTAATTAAGAATCGATTTAGACTAGTTTGTTGCGAGAGCGTTGATTAGTTGCCTTCAAAACATCCGGACCATATCATGAACTTAATAAACCCCATAAGCCATTTGGTTATTTAGGTTGTCATTGGTACCATGCTCACTCTTGTTTTAAGTGTTTAAACTAGAGCCTTGTTTAGTTGTAATTTTATTTCAAGTAGCATATCGTGTTTGGAATTGACACCTCCATTCCTTATAGTCCTAAACTAGTGGTAGAGTCAAGTTTGCGGCCTAGCTTAATCCTTGTGGGACGACAATCCCTTACTTACTCTTCATTGCAAGAGGGGTGAAAATCCTTATTTTCAATTGGCGCCGTTGCCGGGGATTAAGTACTATATGCTTAATTTGGCTTACGAACTTGGATTGGGATATTTTTTTTTGTTTACTTGGTTACTGTTACTTAGTGCTTTTGTTGTTTGTCTTACAAGGTACTCATTTGTCGCATGCCCTCAACACGCTCAACGCACCACATTCCGATCAGAGTAGACGTTGACATTGGATACTTGGAAAGGGTATTGCGACAAGAGAGAAGGACACAAGCAAGGATGAATCAACAACCTCATGTGCAAGAAGCTCCACAAGGAGCTCTGCAGGGCGATGCGCAAGGAGTTGGAGTTCCTCGAAGGTCTCTCATGGACTATGCTAGGCCCACCTTGAGAGGGGCAATGCCCGAAGTCCCTAGGCCAAATATCCAAGCTAACAACTTCGAGATCAAGCCGGCCGTGATACACATGCTCAAATCTTCGGTCTAATTTTATGGGTTGCCGAATGAAGACCCCAACGACCATATTGCTAACTTTTTGGAGATAGCCGACACATGCAAGTACAATGGAGCTTCCGATGATGCCGTGAAACTTAGGTTGTTCCCATTCACTTTGCAAGACAAGGCCAAGATTTGGTACAAGCAATTGGTCGGGACATCGATAGCCACGTGGGAGGAGCTAGCAAGTGCCTTCCTTGAAAAGTACTTTCCCTTCTCAAAGACGAATAGGCTCGTGAATGAGATCAACAACTTTCAACAATTTGAGAATGAGTCTTTGAGTGAAGTTTGGGAGAGATTCTAAGGATTGCAAAGGAGTTGTCCACACCATAACTTGACGGAGGAGTCTTTACTCCAAATATTTTACTTTGCTCTTGGATCCTCAACAAGGGGAACGGTTGATGCCGCGTCCAACGGATCCTTCTTAAGAAAAGATAGGGATGATGCCCACCACATCTTGGAGGAGTTGGTGGCTACAAATATTCTAATGGCCAATGGGAGAGCTAGGCAACCGAGTAAGGAGCACGTAGAAGTGATTGATGTTGATATTGCCTCCTCTATTCAAGCTCAATTGGCTTTGTTGGCAAAGAAAGTTAATGATCTAAGCTTGAACAAAAGTAATGTGGCGGCCGTGCAAACAAATTGTGAAGTGTGTGGCAATGTAGGCATGAGATGAACGAGTGTGCCATGTTGGGCTCGTCTATGGAGCAAGTAAATTTCATTGGTGGCCAAGGACAAGGCCAAGGTCAAGGGGCAAATAGGATGAGAAATAATCCCTATTCCTATACCTACAATCCGGGGTGGAGAAATCACCCAAACTTCTCTTTGAAGGGAGGAAATAGTGGCAAAAATATGGCGATGGTCCCTGATAAAGGACTTCCTCTTCGGTATCAACCTCAAGGGCCCCCTCCGGGTTTCCAACCACGTGCGTTCTTGACAGATAGAATGGGCGCTATGAAGGAGAAGTTTGAGAAGATGGATAAGTTTATGCACGAAGTTGGAGGTGTGGTTAGCCAACAAAGCCAAATTTTGGCAGCCATACAACAACAAGGTGCACGGCAGAATAACTTAGAGCAAATTCTCAAGGGACAAGCTACCGTGATGCATAATATGGAGACTCAACTTGGAAAAATTGCAAAGGCGAGTTCCCATAGAGCTTCCGGCTCCCTGCCAAGCTCTACAGAAATAAATCCTCGAGGAAATGTGAATGCAATTTCTTTGAGAGTGGTAAGGAAATAGCTTCTCAAGATGTAACCTGAAAGAACAATGACGATCCTATAGAAGCCAATGAGGAGGAGAAAGAAGTAGAGGCAGAGAGAGAGAGAAGTCTACCGGTTGAGAGTGCTGCAGAAGAAGTCTACGTGCCACCACCACCTAAAGCTCCTCGACTACCATTCCCTCAAAGAGTGAAAAAGAAGAATGTGATGGATGACAAGTTTATTGGCTTCATGGAGAAGATGAAGAACATCCAAATTAGTGTTTCTTTTCTTGAGATGCTGGATCAATTGTCGCAATACTCGAAGTTTCTCAAGGAACTCATCACTAAAAAGAGGAAGTGGGAGGATGGGCAGACGGTGGCTCTAACGGCTAACTGTAGTTCTCTTGTCTCCCAGAATCTTCCAACGAAGTTAAAAGATCCTGGGAGTTTCACTATTCCCTGTCTTGTTGGTGATGTGGAGTTTCCAAAGTGTTTGTGTGACTTAGGCGCAAGTATCAGCTTGATGTTTTTGTCCATCTTTCGGAAACTAGGCTTAAGTGAGGTGAAAGCAATATCGATGCTACTCCAATTGGTGGACCAAACCATAAAGAAGCCATTTGGGATCGTGGAGGATGTCCTGGTAAAGGTTGATAAATTTATCTTCCCAGTAGACTTTGTGGTGCTAGACTTTGTCGAGGATAAAAGTTATCCATTAATTCTTGGACGACCTTTTCTTAACACAGCCCGTACTTATGTTGATGTGCATGGTGGAAGATTGATCCTTCGAGTAGGAGACGAAGAGGTGGTGTTTAAGATGTCTAATGCAATGCGTCACCCTCTTGATGAGGGCACGTGCTTGAAGATTGATCTGGTGGAGGGATGCGTCCATGATTTTGGCAAGGAGATCGTGGCAAGTATTGAGAATAAGATTCTTAAAGAGCAAGAAGTGGACAACTGTGAAGATTTTGAGGATGAAAATGGGAAGAAAAGTCTCCATGAGAATTTGGAGGTTAACTTGAAGTATCGCACTCCACTATCTGTTGTTAAGGCTCCAAAGTTGGAGTTGAAAGAATTACCATCGCATTTGAGGTATGCATTCTTGAAGAATGAAGGGAGACTCTCTATTATCATCTCCAACAAGCTCTCCAAGGAGGAAAAGGAGAAAGTGCTGAAAATTGTGAACAACCGGATTAAGGCCATGGCTTGGCAAATATCCGATATCAAGGGGATAAGTCCTGAAATTGTGATGCATCATATTCACATGGAAGAGGGAGTAAAACCGAGGGTGGATCGGCAAAGAAGATTGAATCCCAACATGAAAGATGTGGTAATGAAGGAGGTGATCAAGCTGCTAGAGGCTGGAATTATTTACCCAATCTCCGATAGTGAATGGGTAAGCCAGATCCACTGTGTCCCAAAAAAGGGAGGAATGACTGTTGTGATCAATAATGAGGGAGAGCTCATTTCCATAAGGACGGTGACAGGATGGCGAGTGTGCATTGACTATCAGAAGTTGAATGATGCCACACGTAAGGATCATTTTCCTCTGCATTCATTGTTCAAATGTTGGAGAGAATTTTTGGGTATTCTCACTATTGCTTTTTGGATGGGTACTCGGGCTATAACCAAATTGCAATATACCCAAGAGATTAAGAGAAGACCTCTTTCACTTGTCCTTTTGGTATTTTTGCCTATCGACGAATGCCTTTGGGATTGAGTTGTTCTCCCACAACATTCCAACGATGCATGGAGGCTATCTTTTGGGAAATGAATGAGAAGATTATGGAGATCTTCATGGATGATTTCTCGGTGTTCGGAGAATCCTTTGATAGTTGCTTGGCCAATTTGGACAGAGTATTAGAGAGATGTGAAGAGAAGAACCTTGTTCTAAATTGGGAGAAGTGCCATTTCATGGTAGATGAGGGGATCATTCTTGGGCATAAGATCTCCAAAGCTGGTATTGAAGTTGACAGAGCTAAGACGAAAGCAATAGAGAAGATGGGAGCACCAACTTCGGTCAAGGGAGTGAGAGCCTTTCTTGGCCATGCAGGATTTTACCGAAGATTCATCAAGAATTTCTCCCGTATAGCAAAGCCGCTCACCAAGTTGTTGGTTAAGGAGGTGCCTTTCAATTTTGATGAGCCATGCATTCAAGCATTTGATACTTTGAAGAAAGCTCTTGTCACAGCTCCGGTTATCTCTTCTCCGGATTGGACACTACCATTCGAGATGATGTGTGATGCGAGCGACATCGTATTGGGATGTGTGCTTGGTCAAAAGAAGGAGGAAAAGCTTCATGTCATCTACTATGCTAGTAGAGTATTGGCAGGCGCCCAACTTAACTACACAACCACAGAGAAGGAGATGTTGGCTGTTGTATATGCTTGTGACAAATTCCGGCCATACCTACTTGGGTCGAAGGTGATCATCTACACTGACCATGCAGCTTTGAGGTATTTATTCTCTAAAAATGATGCCAAGCCTAGACTCATGCGCTGGATTTTATTGCTCCAAGAATTTGACTTATCCATAAAGGATAACAAAGGCTGTGAAAATATTGTCGTGGATCATCTCTCTCGGCTAGAACATAGCGAAGTAATGGAGACTCATGGTGAGATTCAAGAAGAGTTTCCAGATGAAGCTCTGATGATGGTGAATCATGTGGTAGTACCATGGTATGCTGATTTTGCCAACTTCCTTGTTGGCGACATTATTCCATCCGATTTGAGTTATCCCCAACGAAAGAAATTTCTAAGGGATGCTCATCTATTTCTGTGGGATGAGCCTTATCTCTTTAAAAGGTGTAGTGATGGAGTACTTCGACGGTGCATTGCGGATGATGAAGTGATGACTATTCTGGAGCAATGTCATAGCACCCCGTACGTCGGTCTTTATGGAGCAACCAGGACCGCATCAAGAGTCTTTGAATGTGGGTTTTATTGGCCCAATATTTTTAAGGATGCTCATACTTTTGTTGCTCAGTGCGATCGATGCCAAAGGACCGGAAATATCTCAAAGAGGAATGAGATGCCGCTCTATGAAATTCTTGAACTGGAGCTCTTCGATGTTTGGGGATTGGACTTCATTGGACCTTTCCCAACCTCTTATGGCAACAAGTATATTTTGGTGGGAGTGGACTACGTGTCAAAGTGGGTGGAAGCTTGGGCATCACCCACAAATGATGCTAAGGTGGTCATTCGCTTTATCAAAAAGCTCTTCTTTAGATTTGGAGTGCCAAGGGCAATCATCAGCGATGGCGGTTCGCACTTTTGCAACCGACCATTTGAGATCCTATTGAAGAGGTATGGAGTCACTCACAAGGTTGCTACACCTTATCACCCCCAGACAAGTGGCCAAGTAGAGCTCTCCAACAGGGAACTCAAGAAGATCCTTGAGAAAACGGTCGGGGGAGCAAGGAAAGATTGGGCCAACAAGCTTGATGATGCCTTATGGGCTTACAGGACGGCATTCAAAACGCCAATCGGGATGTCGCCTTACAAGCTTGTCTATGGAAAGGCTTGCCACCTCCCCGTCGAGCTAGAGCATCGAGCATTTTGGGCCATCAAGACCCTCAACTACGATTACAAAAAGGCCGGTGAACGAAGGGTATTACAACTTGAAGAGTTGGACAAAATTCGGGACATGACGTTCGAGAGCTCTAGACTCTACAAGGCAAGTACGAAGAGGAGACATGATGCCCATATTGTCAAGAAAGAGTTCAAGGAGGGCCAACAAGTTCTGCTTTACAACACCCGATTGAGACTATTCCCAGGAAAACTCAAGTTGAAGTGGAGTGGCCCATTCAAAGTTGCGAGGGTTTTCCCATTCGGAGCCCTTGAGTTAGAAGGAAAAGATGGAGAAAGTTTTAAGGTGAATGGGCAAAGGTGCAAGATTTACCTTGGTGGAGATATTGAACGAAGTTCGGAGGTGCAACCTGTGACTTCACCCTCTGATGCATGAAAAAGGGGAGTAAAGTCAAGCTAACGACTATAACTTAGCATGTTTTTGTATTGTCTTTATTTTGTTATAATCTATATGTGTTTTTCTTATTACGCTTGTTCTTATTAGTTCATGCTTATGGGATCTCTTGTATTTTGAAGGTGATCATAACGGTTGGATGATCGACAGGTGATATGGGGGGCGAAGCCCCCGTCCAAAACTGGGATCGACCTACCGGGTCCCGTGAAAAGGGGGTATAAAAGCCCCCTCTCCCCCCTTCTCTCTTCCATTTTCCTCCTTATTTGCTCCCTCTTCTCAAACCTCGACCCAACCATCCCGCCCGACCACCATCCTGCCCGACCAACATCCTGCTCAACCAAAACACCGCCACCGCCTTCCCGCAACTCCGACCAGCTCCCTCCGATAGCCACCACCGGCCGCTTCCTCTCCGAGCTACAAAGGGTAAAACCCTAATTTTTTCTTCTAGAGTCAATTCCCGATAAACGGAGCTTTAAAAATGCACGATCCTTTGGACAAACTTGACCATCAAGGCGAGGCATATACACCGAGCCAACCAGCTCCGACCACCACCGCCGGCCGCCGTTCACCGGAGTTCAGCCGCCGCCGCCGCCACTCGTCAAGAATTTTTTGCTATTCCTCCGCACACCGCAATGCCCAGCAAAGCAAGTTCAAGCCACCGAGGTTGGAAAACACCCGATCCTAAACACAGGAATGGAGTGGCTGGTCCGAACCCTCTGCCACCTCCTCTATCTCCACCGCGTGAAGACTTGGCTGCCCAATTCGAGGCGCCCTTCAAGATATATTCTGCGTACGAGGGCGACATGTATACCTCTTTCCGAAACCTTGATCAATTCCCGCATGCAGCTATTAATTGGGTTCATATGAGCACCTTAGGAATTGATGTGAAGCTAAAGGCCGCAATGAAACATTTGGGTTGGGAAACATTTGCAAATAATCAAATTCCCACTTGTCTGCATCTGACACTTGAATTTTACTGCACTTTGAACATAGCTGAGGACAACTCGTCCTTCACTGCTCGTTTATTTGGTAAATCCATTAAGGCAGATGAAGATGTCATGATCAAAATTTTAGGCCTTCGTAAGTCAGATGGGAATCAATTAGACTTTCTCACGCATGGGAAAGCAGATAAGGAATGGAAAGCACTCACTCGTTTTGACCATTACTTATCCGGTGAAGCACCTGCTGGTCTAATCTTTGAACCCTATATTTATGTGCTGCATCATTTTATGTGTTTAGTCGTTAATGGTCAGTTTGAGGAGAGTAAGGTAACTCGTACTCAACTGTACACCATTCATTGCATGCGAACCAAGAAATGGTTTAGCACTTTTGCCTTATTAATGTCTGTGCTTCGTCGAACCATCACCCCTCCGCGAATGAAGTATCTATATCTTGGACATGTTGTTTCACTGCTCGCAGAGCACTTCTTTCCTGATGAATTTGTAGATTACAAAGGTCTCATGCGAGATTTGTACTACATGGACATACAACGTGTGTACTCCTATCAACTCCTTAACAAGATCAGGCAGAATGGTCAAGATGTTAACTCGTTCAAGGCTTGGGAGGACCGCAAAACTGTCAAAGACCGCCTCAAGGCTGATGCTCCGACCAGAGTTCTGGCACACCAAGTTGAACTTAATGAACTTGCAGATCGTGTAGCTGCCATCGATGTGCGAGTGCAAGAGCTGGCAACTACAAATGCAGCCTATTGGGAATGGCAAAATCAATTTGAGTGAATGCGTTCTCATTACAACATCCCACCACCGCCACCCTCTCCAACTCAAGACTAAAGGCAGTCTCCTAGCACTTTGTTTTTCTTTGGTTATTTTGTTGTCTTCGTGATGTCTTGAGTTTGCTATATGTCTTTGTGATGTCTTGTTCTTCTTATTTGATTGATGTTCATGCTTGGTTGTTAATGCGTTTGTTAGTATATCTTAATTGTTTAGATGTTTTTGTGCTCCCTACACCTTGAGGACAATGTATTTTTCAAGTGTGGGGGCGTGGTTCCACTTAGGAATCCTTTGTGTGTTTAGGTCTAGGTTGTTTTGTTAGGCATTGATTTGGCATGAATTTTAAAAATTTGACCCCCTTCAAAATTCTTTAACTTGTGTTAGAAGCTTACCACACACCTAGTTAGGAAATGAACTCGAGCACAAGGCCTAAGAACTTGTAGAAACTTCACCCTCGGTTGTTTAAACTAGTGGTTTCGCTATGTAGATTAGATTAGAGGGTTGACGAGTGAACCTTGTGAGGAACTTTGAGCTGAAGGAGGAGACAACCGTCTTCATTTATTCATGAGGTGCCTACTTGAGTTTGATTGATCGAGGTATCCTACTAGTACTTGACATGGTCTTGGTTGTGTGGCGTTAGTGAATGACGGGGGCTAATCCTTTGAAATTGAGCCTAGAGCTTTAGAGCCAAGAACCTTTATATCCATTGTTTTAACCCATTGAGCCTGGCCATTCTTTGATCATATTATATGTAAAACCAACTTTAAGCTTTATATCCACCATCCTCCCGACCTTTGGTCATCCGATCCGAGGACACATAGATTTACACCTTTTGGGGATGTTATGTATTGGGAGTAGTTGGTAGCTTAGTGTTTATGTGGGTTAATTTATTGGGAATTTGGGTAGTTGAGAGGCCATACAAAGAAGCCAAGTTTTTGCCTAGAAAATGCCAAGTTTGTGTTTGTTGAAAGAAAGAAAAAAAAGGATGAAATAGAAAAAAAAAGAAAGAAAGGGAAGTGAAGGTTGAATAATGCATTAATTATTGGCATAACTCGTGCTACGCGGTCTTAGAAAATGGGTGAATTTTGAGAGTGTGCTTTAATTATTTATGGTGAGGATGTTTAGAATAGACGAGAGACTAGAATGCTTTGGCAACAAGTCCTCGGATTGGGTGGTTTAACTACTATCCATATATATTATCTCACTAATACCTTAGCCCTATTACAACCCGATTGAAAGCCCCCTGTTCACGAGCAACCATACGACTTTGAGACACTGTTGAGTATGACGTAGGATATTTTGAAAGACATCGGTCATGTAAGCGAGAGATAGGAAGTTGGCTACTTACAAATCGTGAGCTAAAAATTTTTGAACGTCTGAGTGGTTAACCTTCTAGTGTCTTTTACAGAGTGATAACACTTGATTAAACCACCAAGTGGTGAGGTGTCTACCGGGTCTTACTCTTTGTGTTTGGGTTGATGAACTAGCTAGGTAGTGGGGTGGACTTTTGATGTGAGTTTGAGATTTTAAGGAGAGTTAAATTGTGAATTTATCATGCCTAGTCTTGTCCTTATCATGTTTTCTTTCTTAAGTGATTGTGATTGTATGAGTATTTCTTGGGGACAAGCAATGAGTCAAGTGTGGGGGTGTGATGAGTGTGGAAACACTCATCTTTTGTGTTTATTTTAGAGTAGATTTACCGTTGTTTCTATTGCTTTTGTTTGTTCTTCATTGTCGTATTGTCATTTATCGTGCATAATTTATTTTAGTGTAGTCTTATGTTTTTGTTGTGTTTTCTTCATGCTAGGAGATTTGGTGAGGTGAAGTGGAGGAAGTGAAGTCACCTTGGGTCATCGTATGCGATTTGATTTGCCGGGAGGAAGGACGCTTAATCGAGACCTCGAAGACGTGGGCGAGGTGGACCTCTTATGACTCCAATGCTGATAACTTTCTCATCCGAAGTCCGATGGAGACGAGTGAGATGGCTCTGGAAAGAAGACATCCGGGGCTACAACTTTGTTTCTAATAGTCTTCTTCAAATTCGGAGTCTAAGAGGGGAGAACGCTGGATTCAATGTCATGGTCCAATTCTGTCAAGCTTTCATCACAAGTGGGCCGAATTTGAAGACTTGTTTTGGGCCCACTTTGGGATTTAATTGTAATTTCGTGGCTGAGACATTTTGAGGGAAAAAACCTTGTATAAAAGCCTTTGCTTGGCTTTCCTTTAGAGACACTTTAGATATTTTCCTAAATTCACTCACCAACTCCACACTCTCTCTCTCTCTCTTTTGGAAAAAAAAATTGGCTCACCATTGTTGGAGTTTTTAGAGAACTTGAAGGAGAACTTTTGGAAGCTTGAAGATCATCTTGAGCTTTCTCTAACCCTCTCTTTTATGTTCATGCTTTACTTGCTTCATTTAATGGATGTGTTTAGTTGTGTAGTTGATATGTGTGAGTAGTTGTTTAGTGGGTTTGGTGCCTTGATGGCATCTATTTAGCCTATGGTTTAGTGGGGTTAAAATGCTAAGGTATGTGTACTAGTTAATGAGCTTAATGCTTTATCTTGTTTGATCACCTTGATGATGAACTTGGTTAATGTTAATCGCCGAGAGGGGTTAGGATTAACAGACTATTTAATTAGTTGAGTAGAAACCTATTGATGAGAGATCACCTTAGGTGACTAGTTGTCCAAAGAATGGTGATTATAGTTGGTGATTAGTTAGATTAGATGGCTAATTTATCGCGAGAGCGTGGTTGGTTCTTCTAAGTCTAATTAAGAATCGATTTAGACTAGTTTGTCGCGAGAGCGTTGATTAGTTGCCTTCAAAACATCCTGACCATATCATGAACTTAAGAAACCCCATTAGCCATTTGGTTATTTAGGTTGTCATTGGTAACATGCTCACTCTTATTTTAAGTGTTTAAACTAGAGCCTTGTTTAGTTGCAATTTTATTTCAAGTAGCTTATCATGTTTGGAATTGACACCTCCATTCCTTATAGTCCTAAACTAGTGGTAGAGTCGAGTTTGTGGCCTAGCTTAGTCCTTGTGGGACGACAATCCCTTTCTTACTCTTCATTGCAAGAGGGGTGAAAATTCTTCCTTTCAGGGGGGGGGGGGGGCATTCCTGGAGATCTTGATCCCATGTATGTGACCTGTTTGTTCTGCATGTATAAGTAGGGACGCAAGTCCCTCAGCACAAATAAGGAAGAGGTATGGAGATAGCGGATCACCTTGTCTCAAGCCTCTGCTTGGCTGAAAGTAATCCCCCACTTGTCCATTCACCTGGATGGTGTATCGAACAGTGCAGACACATCTCATGATTAGGCCGATGAAACTCTCCCAGAAACCCATTGCACCCATCATCCTTTCCAAGAAAGGCCACTCTATTCGGTCGTAAGCCTTCATCATATCAAGCTTCAGTGCATACCATCCTTTATTCCCTGAGGTCTTCTTCTTCTTCAGAAAGTGGAACATCTCGAAAGCAATCAATGAGTTGTCAGTAATAAGCCTTCTAGGCACAAAAGCACCTTGATTCTCGTGAATAATGTCAGGTAAAAAGAGCTTTAATCCATTAGTGATTGCTTTTGCGATAATCTTCATAATGCTATTACATAAGCTTATTGGACGAAATTTTGAACAAACAGTGGGGTGGGAGACTTTTGGTATCAAAGTAATAATGGTATTATTGATAAAAGATGGGTCTTTTCCTTCATTTAGGATAGAGAGAGAGGCTCTCACCACTTCATCGCCAACAATCTGTCAGTATTTTTGGTAAAATAGCGGGGGCATGCTGTCTGGACCTGGGGCTTTCGTCGGGTGCATGCCATGGAGGGATTGAAAAATGTCTTCTCTCGTGAAAGGCTTGCATAAGTTGTCGTTCATATCTTGGGTGACTCTCGGAGAAACTTTGGTAGCTATGTCCTCCATCCCTGTGCAACCTGTAGAAGAAAACAAGGAAACAAAGAATTCCTTAAAGATCTCCTGAATCCCTAATTCCTCCTTCACCACATCTCCCTCTGAATTTTTTATATTACCCACCTTGTTCCTATTAGACCTATGACTCGCTCTCTGGTGGAAAAAATGAGTATTTCTGTCACCCTCTTTCAGCCACTCCACCCTGGAATGTTGAGCCCAAAGAGTTTCCTCCCTCACTAGCAATTCTTCTCGTCTATTCAATAGAGCTTCCAGTTTTTGTTTAGAGACAGCAGTAATCTCCGTTGCCTGGCACTCTTTAATCTCCTTTTCTGTGATCCGCAAGTTTCGCCTCACATTCCCGAACACTTCCTTGTCCCATGTTTGTAAGGATTCCCCACAAGCTTTGAGGCGAGTAAATATATCTGCTCCATCAATCGGGAGATTCCAGCAGTTCATAATTTGCATTCTAATATCCTCATGGCGAGTCCACATTGCTTCAAATCTGAAACATTTCTTCAGACGTGAGGTCTCAACCGAATTGATGCGACAGATGATGGGTGAGTGGTCAGAATTATATCTTGCAAGTGCCTTGGCTTTGGTTGCTAGAAATAAATTGAACCATTCTTTGGTAGCCACGTATCTGTCCAGTTTGCATTCAACATTATCGCCATCTTCTTGACAATTAGTCTATGTAAGCTATAACCCAGATTGTTCTATCTCCGCTAATTGACACTCATCAAGTGCCGCTCGAAAAGCATCCATCCGACTATACGGTATAATTTGCCCTCCTCTCTTCTCGGCCATAGAGAGTATCTCGTTGAAATCTCCTCTGCATAACCATGGAAGAGAAGACTGATCTCTTAATTGAGTCATCAATTGCCATGTCCTAAATCTTTATTCCGTTCTAGGCCACCCATATATTCCGGTGAAGCGCCAGCAGGAAGCCTCAATTATTTTGATATCCATATGATGTAAAGAGTAAGATAGAAGTTGGACTTGAATATTCCTTCGCCATATAACTAGTAGGCCACCTCGCCTAGCTCTTCCATTTCCCTCACACGGAACACACATACCATTCTCAAACCCAACACGCCATTTTAGTCTATCGGCTTCATACTGAGATATGCGAGTTTCAGATAGGAACACCACTTGGGGAGAGCAGGATTTTGCTAACCTGCTAAGCTGATGAACTATCTCGAGATTCCCCAACCCGTGCAAGTTCCAACAAATAAGAATCATGGCGCTTGGCAGGGCTGCCTTGCAACCTCAGCTTGAGCAAAAGAATCAACATTAATGCCTGAAACAAGGAATGCGGTGGTCCAGCAGGGTGTTTGTATGGAGGAGATGGCTAGGGGAGGGACTCTCAGGTGGGGTGGGATATAGTGGGTTTTCTGGTGTTGACGGGTATCAGGTAGAGTATGTTGTGGACTAGAGTTCCGTGGTGGGTTTTGCCTATCAGGGTTATGGTATGGGGTTTGTTTGGCAGAGCCTGCAGGATTAGGGTTTGGGGTTTTTGGTATTGGCGCTATCAATTCTGCATTGGCGAGCAGGCTATGCACATCTTCTACCAGCTTTGAATCATCCAGTGGAATGATGTTTGAGATGGATCCCTAGGGGGACTGGAATACGAGGGAGAGTGACCTTTTTGCTGAATTCGATTGGTGTGGGGGCCACCCCATATCTGCATGGCGTATGGGCTTGAAAGGGGAAGCCCTAAGCCAGTTCCCAAAGTTATTCCCCGGGAGTGGGAGAACATCATCTTCATCAGCGAGATCGCAGTCTTTATTCAAATGGCCGAGGCAACCACAGAGGTAACAAAAGGATTGGAGCTTCTCAATTTTGAAGAAAACCGAGACCACGTCACCTCCTTGGAATTTTAATTTTTTCCTGCACGGGAGAGGTGATCGTAAATCCAGCTTGACCCTAACACGCATGAATCTCCCATAAGCATCTTCGGAGCCATCCCAGTTAACAAAGGTCCTGAGGAGATTTCCAATGGCTTGAGTAGTAGTCTGGTTATATCCCCCTAGTGGGAGATCATATACTCTTATCCAGTACGGGACATGGGTCAGGGGAACTCCCGAAGGTTGGGCATCCCGAGGAATAGAAGCCAAGACAATAACTTGGTGATCAAAGTGCCATGGTTGCTCTTGTAAGACCCTCTTCATATCCCTCTTAGACTGAAAGCGGAATAGGAACCTATTATTGCCGATGTCATTGACGTGTAGGTTCCGGCGTGTTCGCCATGCATTAGTGACCACCATTCGGAAGGCACGCTTATTGATAGACTTCTCTGTCCAAACCTTGCCTACCAAGTTAAAAGTAGGATTTTCCTCTGGAGGGACGGCAAGGACACACGGCAGCTCCACAACTTCTTCCTCGTCACCATCTCCGACCATACTTTTATCCGCCAAAGAGCCACTCACCGTAAACCCTTTCCCTTTACCCGACCCACTTCCTTCCTCCATACTCCCTCAACCCAATAACTTCCACTAAAAAACCTAAGAAGAGAAACCTACCCTTCCCGACTCGGTGTTTGACGATTCTACCTACCCGATGCCCGATAAGTCCCTATACTCTCAGGAGATCTAAATCGTTTCCTTGGTTTCTTCTTAGATTCGAAGAAAAGATGGAGAACCCTAATTGTAGGGGGCTAAACGCTCACGAGAGGAGAAAATTTCCAGTACATAATAAGAAGTTAAGAACCGACAAATTCCAACTGAAATTTAAGAAAAAGAACAGAGTGCATCTAACGACTCTAACCGCAGAAAAATAACACAAATGTTCCATAATCGAGCTGTTGGGGAGATGGAGGGTTAAATTAATTAATCATTTTTTTCACAACTACTTAATATCCAAATGCGAAGTGAAAAAAAAAACGAAGTGAACCGAAAAATCTAAATTTTACGTTGGAAAAATTGTCTTATTTCTATTATCACTTTCATTTTCTGAGTTTTTGAATTTTTTTAATTTAAATAGGTTACAAAATGGTATAAAATCGGTTTTTGCAATAATGTGATTCCAATCAAATTTTGATCAGTGGGTGGAGAACCGCCATTTTTCATTTTTCTATTTTCCCCTCGATTGGCTCTCAAGTTAGAAATCTTTTATATTTTTCGGTCAGTTTTGAATGTTTTGCGGTAAGTAGCAACGATAATATTCAGATTCAAATTTGGCGATGTTCATATTCAGTGTTTATGACAAGTCATAAAATTAATGATATGATACAATACATTGATAAAATTAATGATTTGTCACGAACACACAAAATAGTTCGAGTAACCGATGTTAGTGAATGTCACTTTCTTATTAGTTAGATAAAACAGATCACAAAATTTAGAAGTAATGGTATGTTAAAGTAGGAAACTTTTAGTATCAAAATGAACTTTTATCTAAATCTTTTCCGCCTCTCTCCCCTAAAATATTCCCCCCCCACTAGACATAAAGAAATGTTTTTTCCTTTCCGAAAAATAAGAGACAGAGATAGAAAAAGATTGATAAAATTACAATAATTCCAACGAACACATAATTAATACTCGAAGATTTCTCTTCTTTTATTGGAGATAATTACGAAGAAAGGAGAGGAAAAAAAAAGATACGAGATCATCGCGCTCTTCCTTGCCGGACCCGAGGAATATTCCCCGATCCCAATTAGGGTTTCGGAAAATTTCAGCTCTGATCTCGGGAATTAGGGCTTAGGTGGGGGGAAATGGATTTGGACGCGTCGATGTCGACGGACGCCGATCAAGATCCGGCGGCGCAGAGCTCGGACTCGTCATCGACGGTGTTGGATAGAGAGCAGCAAGGCGAGCAGGCGGCGCCGGCGACGGCGACTTTGGGTGGCGGAGGCGGCTCTCCGGCTCCATCGGCGCAGCAGCAGAGCCCCGTGGTGGGGCCGAGGTGCGCGCCTACTTACTCGGTTGTGAATGCGGTGATAGAGAAGAAGGAGGACGGTTCGGGGCCGAGGTGTGGGCACACCTTAACCGCGGTGGCTGCCGTGGGGGAGGAAGGCGCCCCCGGGTACATTGGCCCGAGGTTGATCTTGTTTGGTGGCGCCACTGCGCTCGAGGGGAACTCTGCTGCGACGGGGACCCCTTCGTCCGCCGGGAACGCTGGCATCAGTATGTTATTTGTTTCCTTTTCGGTTGGTTGGAGCTCTTAGCTAGTACAAGTTTAGATGTTGATGAAAACGTTTTTGCCTGTGGCTTCGTCTCGTCGGTTTTGGCTGATAGATAGTGTAGGGCTTTCTTTTTGGAAGGTTCTAGTTTAGGGCTTTCGAGTATTGAAATTCTGCTAATTGTTTTTGGAGGGCTGACTTGGATCTTCTTTTTCAGTGTTTAAGTTTGAAGCTCTGTACTTGTTGAGTGAGGAGCCTAGTTCAATGTTTTGCAGCTATTTCTCTGTGGATTGAGTTTGTGCACAAGGGCCGTCGTTGGATCTAAAGTACTACACCTTATGCTAGACCTAGTATTCTCTTGGAGAGTTGTAAACCTGTAATGATTGTTTTTTGGTTTCCCTAGTTTAAGTGTCGGTGCTTTTGACTCCGTGGAAGTTTAAGTCGGAGTTATTCTTTCGCTATGTTTAGCTTTGATTTCACACTTTTCTGTGGCGGGATTTCTCTATGTGGCAATGGTGACTTCTAGAATATTGCTCTAGTTGGTATAATTTGGAAGACGTTATTTCTAGTCTTTGCAAACGTTTGACTGAGGATATGAGATTTATTCATGTTCCTATCTGGAATTTGAATTATAATGTTATAGCTTTTGTCACTTGATTGTGCATATCATTTGCTTAAATTGCAGGACTAGCAGGTGCTACTGCCGACGTTCATTGTTATGATGTCTTAACAAATAAATGGTCCAGGTGAGTCTTGGAGCTATGGTCCTTTGATTTTGTGCTCACTGCTCTTGTGAAGCATTTAAAATAGTTATATTTTATCTTCTTTTCTTGATGCATTTGTAGTGCTGATACTGATGTCGCCTTTCAGGGTTACCCCCATTGGAGAACCACCTACACCTAGGGCTGCTCATGTTGCTACTGCTGTTGGAACCATGGTCGTTATCCAGGTTAGCGTGGAGCTTTATCATAGATGCTGATGTCATAGCAGGTTTTTATTCACTATTAATATTTTCCTCTTTAATAAGTATAATTTTATTCTCTATACAGGGTGGAATAGGTCCTGCTGGTTTATCTGCCGAGGACCTTCATGTTCTTGACCTAACACAGCAGCGGCCACGATGGCATAGGTTAGGTTATAAATAATTGTCATGCTCATTTTATTCATCTATGCTACATCACTGTTGCACATATATAATCATTTCAATTTATATTTCCAGAGTTGTGGTTCAGGGACCTGGACCTGGGCCACGCTATGGGCATGTAATGGCCTTGGTGGGCCAGAGGTACCTAATGGCTATTGGGGGCAATGATGGTAAGTATGCTGAACTTGAATCTTTATTGTAAGTTGATTTTTATCAGGATGTCAGGTATTCTAGTTGGTGTAGAGATGATCCTTATCGCTTTTTACATGTTTTCAGGAAAACGGCCTCTGTCTGATGTATGGGCCCTAGACACTGCTGCCAAACCCTACGAATGGCGTAAATTGGAGCCTGAAGGGGAAGGCCCGCCTCCATGCATGTAACTCTCTCACTCCATCTGTAGTATTAAGATAAGGGCCTGCATCACATTGTGTGCATTGTTCCTGGTTCCAGAAAAACTATTATGGAACAATAGATACGTACTCTCTTTCTGCTGTGAATCACGCTCTTCCATGATTGAACTGTTTCTTTGCCGGTCTAGTAGTCTCTTATTCGCTCTTCTTGGCATTCTGAAAGACCATAGTCATCATCTCACAACAGTGGTGTAGCTAATGCCATCCTTATTTTAAGATGTTTCCGCTGGAGCCCTGGACATACCATGAGATTTTATTTAATGATATTTGTTTCTTTGATGAAATAATTCATTTGTATTTTTCTTCTTTCCATATCTTTGATCTAATTCTTATCACCTTTCATGATTCATGCCATAATACAGGATCAGGATTTAACAACTTCCTTGTTTGCTGTCAGCTGGACACTTGTATGTTCAATAACTGTTTTCTTCGGTTGTATTATTTCATACTTCTTTGTTGACTAGGTACGCCACAGCTAGTGCACGCTCTGATGGTCTTCTCTTGCTCTGTGGTGGGAGGGATGCAAACAGTGTGGTAAGTAACTTATTCTATTTATCTCTTTAAAAAATATCGATTTAATGCTTATTTTCTTTGAGATATCAAAAGAATAACTGTTATATGCATATTATATTGGTGTCATTGGAGTTGCATGTGCAATGTTTGATGTTAAAGGGTTCGTGCTAGCATTAGCTTTTTATTCCAGGTTTGGTTTATGGTGTTTAAATTTCGTCATGCATTTATGCTGTGATGGATATTTATTAGCCAAAAGTTGTGAAATGCACAAATTGTTCTTTGTTGGCAACAGTATCCAAGGCATATGTCATGTTAGGATTCTAATATGATTTTATGCTTTATACGGATAACATATCTAAATCCCCTTCATTTTTATTGGAACTCATGAATGTTAAGTGAGATACAAAAAGAATCTGAAGATTCAAGCTACTGTCCAGGACTTGCCTACTTGTTTGCAACTGTATGCCTTATAATATTGGGTCGGATGATGTCCTCTTTCAGATTAGATTCATTCACTAACTATTTTTAGGAAATTCTGGGTTTAATGCGATTTTTTATAATAGATGCTTCTTTTGATTCATGCGCTTGCTGACCTCGTTCCAACTGACTCAGCCACTTGCAAGTGCTTATGGACTTGCAAAACATAGGGATGGTCGCTGGGAATGGGCAATTGCTCCTGGTGTTTCTCCGTCCCCGAGATATCAACATGCGGCTGTGGGTATTGTTTTCATTCCTTCAATTAGTTCTGAATCGTTGCTGAGTACTGAGCTTAGTTTCTTATCTTGTGTTAGGTATTTGTCAATGCAAGACTCCATGTATCAGGGGGAGCACTTGGTGGTGGACGTATGGTGGAAGATTCGTCTAGTGTTGCAGGTACTTCTTGCGGGGGATACTTAATTCTATGAAGCGGCTTTCTTAATTTTTTTTGCCCAATAATGATAACTTTTTTGTTACCTTTAGCAATTAGGAAAAATCTTAATTTTCATTCTATTGAAGGTGGCTTTGTTTCTGTATGAAGAGTGGTTGCAGTTACAAATAATATGTGTTGTAAGAAAATGCTTTGAATTTCTTTGATGGTTTCTGCCAATTCTTTTTTTCTGGGGTGAGAATGATTTGAAGATCAGGTACGTTCTCACCCATTATTCTCAGTTCTCTATGGTCTTTTGAGAGTTTGTTCTTGTTTTCTCTTTGGGCTGAGGTAGGGGGTTTGTTGGTGGAGGTTGACTTGTCAGTTAGTAATTTGCTAGTTATTTGTATGTCGATGAACGAATTCTTATAATATTCATGCTCTTCTGCCTATAGTGTTGGATACCGCAGCAGGAGTTTGGTGTGATACCAAGTCTGTTGTAACTAGTCCAAGGACTGGCAGATACAGTGCTGATGCTGCTGGTGGGGATGCTGCGGTGGAGTTGACTAGGCGTTGCAGGCATGCTGCTGCTGCTGTAGGAGATCTGATATTTATTTATGGTGGTTTACGTGGTGGTGAGTCATCTAGCTGCAAACTTAATGTTTTTGTTTAAAATTCAAAGCTGTTAATTTTTTTAGTATGTAATAGGATTTTCTCTTTTGCATGTTATCAGTGGATGTGATGGATGGAAGGGTGATGTGGAATACAACGAGGGATTTTTTTGTTTTGATTGATTGAAAAATAGGCGCATGTTTGCAGTAGTGAATGCGACAGTATTTTACACTAGACAAGATGGATGCAATGTGAATGACAAACTATCTTATGAGTGTAAAGTTATTATGTCATTCAAGCATGGCCCACTTTAATCTTTTCCCCCTCTATGTTAGAATAGTTTCTTGATTGGAATCCTTTGATTTCCAGTACAGATTGTTGGGCATGGCTGTAATTATCAACTATCTTTGTAGATGATTATTTTTAAAGACGGAGTACAACCTAGCAATTCCTTTTCTAATAGTTATAACATTTCTTATTGTCATGATCCTGTCGTTTGTTATTTCTGTAGGAGTGTTGCTCGATGATTTACTGGTTGCTGAAGATCTCGCGGCTGCTGAAACAACAAGTGCTGCATCTCATGCTGCAGCTGCAGCTGCTGCGTCAAATGTTCAAGCAGGACGGGCTCCAAATAGATATGGATTTATTGATGACAGAACTAGGCAAAATATACCTGATGCAGTACCTGATGGATCAGTTATGCTAGGTAATCCGGTTGCCCCTCCTGTGAATGGAGACATGTACACAGATATAAGCACCGAGAATGCTTTGCTCGCAGGACGGTGAGTTGCTTTGTTTTTTGTGTTCTTTTTTTTGGATCTAGGTTGACGATATCTTAGTAAGTTTTGTATTTCGTGACACATTTCTGTGTAGGAGAGTGACCAAAGGCGTTGAGTATTTGGTTGAAGCATCTGCAGCTGAAGCTGAAGCAATCAGTGCCACGTTGCGTGCTGCTAAGGCTCGACAAAATGGGGAAGTTGAACTTCCTGATCGCGAGCGTAGCGCGGAGGCAACTCCTAGTGGTAAACAGATGTCTACCATGATAAAGCCTGATCCTGGTACACCTAATAGCAATGCTCCTCCTGGTGTTCGGCTGCATCACAGAGCTGTCAGTATTTTGTCACCTATTTGAACTCTGGCTACTTGGAGTGTCAGCATGAGTATTTGCTCCCGGCCAAATTTGATATCTTTTTGTTTTATCAGGTTGTTGTAGCAGCTGAGACTGGTGGAGCTTTAGGTGGCATGGTGAGACAGCTTTCTATTGATCAGTTTGAAAATGAGGGAAGGCGGGTCGGGTATGGAACACCAGAGAGTGCAAATGCGGCTAGGAAGTTATTAGATCGGCAGATGTCCATTAACAGTGTGCCCAAAAAGGTAGAAATAAAATTCTGGCTTTCACTTCAAAACAGAAGCTCTATGAGATGCTATCTAGCTGTTTTCTTAATTTGTTTAATGACTTTGCATCAATGCACCATGTCCAAATTTGTATTTACATTTATTTTTATTTAGCAAAAGAAAAGTAAATACATTTCTTTTTTTGTATATGCAATTCTTGTTGGTTAAGACTATTGATTGAATTGCTACAGTACAGCTTTGCATCAGTCCAGTCGTGTAGTTGGATGTATCTAATAAATGATTCGTCCCGTATCTTGGAATTCACCTGATTCAGAATCAGAGGAAAATAATTCAGTATAAATCAGATATTGAGAAGGCTCCGATTAATGTCTTTTGTTTATAAGAACCATCGTACATGTAGTTCAATTCAATTGATGTATTATGGTTTTCCACAACAGAGTTTCCGTAATCAGAGTTGAAGCATTTTGAGCAATTTGTTAAGTGGAACTATTATAACAGATTTCTATGTTTTTTGGAAGCACAATGCAAGTAAACTATATTGGTGTGTGCCTGAAATCTTTTCTCATAATGTGGTAATGTGTAGCGGAGCACATAACACAACATGGAACCCTAGCACGTACGTAAAAGAAGATTCTGTCTTGATTTAGATATGAGCATTTTTCATGATATTTTGTAGGCTCTCCTAACTAATGTCCTGTCAATTTCAAGGCTGTTCTATATGCCTTTTATCGACTTGGTCTTTCTTAACTAAGGCTTGAGCTTAAGCAGGATGCCGCCATGCTTAGGTGTTTGACCTGGTCAGCATATTTGAATTGTGTGCCTTGCATGATTTGAATTAGACTTTCTATCAGATGTGACTTTCTATCAGATGTTCGTTAGCAACCTATTCAAGAATCATCTTCTCTGTGAAATTTTCTTGAGCATTGAATTTTAACAAGGGTCATTATATTATATCAGGTCATAGCACATCTGTTGAAGCCTCGTGGATGGAAGCCCCCAGTTCGACGGCAATTTTTCTTGGACTGCAATGAACTAGCAGATCTCTGTGATAGCGCTGAAAGGATTTTTTCAAGTGAACCGAGTGTGTTGCAACTTCGGGCTCCCATTAAGATTTTTGGTGATTTACATGGGCAGTTTGGGGATCTCATGCGCCTTTTTGACGAGTATGGAGCACCTTCTACAGCCGGTGACATTGCGTAAGTGTCACTTAATACTATGCAGTTCATGTGATCACCGTGCTGCAATGGTCAGTCATACTTGGTAGACCAGCTGTACTTAATCGAGAAGAAATTAAAATTGCTGTGGAACTCATTAGGTGTGGTAGAAGTTTTCATTCCAAACACACTATTGTATTCAATGTGTGTATCCTTTGTGGACCTGTTTGTGAATGTACGTAGGTATGTCTTTACATGCATTCCTGTGCTGAATATACATAAAAATATTACTTGGGAATCATCAGCATTTAGGTTCTGACTGATGCTGTGAGCTGCTGCAGGTATATAGATTACCTTTTTTTGGGAGATTACGTTGACCGGGGACAGCACAGTTTGGAGACCATCACTCTTCTTCTTGCATTGAAGGTATTTGCATGAAATGTTGTTTCTTCGTCATCCGCTTTATGATCATTTTCTACTTTATGTTTGGATTGAGAGGTTCTGGAAAGAGCTATTTTGAGGTTGAGATAATGACAAGTAGGAGTTTTCTGTTGCATCGGTCCTCGGAATTGGGTTTGCAAATTTTCTTCCGTGGCCACTGTTTCTCTCTCATAGTGGAACAAGGAAATTAATGTGCTTGAGGCCATCAGAGGGGAGATTTCGATTCCTGCCTCTTCATTCTTCCCCATCACTCCATTTGGTCTTAACTTCGAGTTTCTTTTCCCAAGTAGAGTTACTATTACCAGTAGGTAGTGTGATTGAAGTTCCTTGCTGAAGTTTCGCTTAAAAGTTTTTCTTAAACCTTGTGTATATCTAATACTTGATTTGTGCAGGTTGAATATCCCCAAAATGTACATCTAATTCGTGGAAACCATGAAGCAGCCGATATTAATGCACTTTTTGGTTTTCGAATAGAGTGCATCGAGCGAATGGTATCTCACCACACATTTTTCTTGGTTTTCCTGCATTTTCTTGCCAAGATTTGTTTTAAGCTTAATAGGTGATTAACAGGGCGAACGAGATGGAATTTGGGTTTGGCATCGGATCAATCGGTTATTCAATTGGCTTCCATTGGCAGCATTAATAGAAAAGAAGATAATCTGTATGCATGGTGGGATTGGTCGTTCAATCAATCACGTGGAACAGATAGAGAATATTCCACGTCCAATTACCATGGAAGCAGGCTCTATTGTTCTTATGGATCTACTATGGTTAGTCGGCTTATGTTATATTTTTTATTGATATTATGCCAACTCAAACTTACACTTTTCTTTTGCTCTCTCTAAGGTCTGATCCTACTGAGAATGACAGCGTGGAAGGATTGCGGCCGAATGCTAGAGGTCCTGGTCTCGTAACTTTTGGGGTGAGTGCGATCTCGCTTCTTATGTCCTACATTGACAATGGTTTCACCGAGCTTGTCTTCTGCAGTTGTATGATGAAGAAAGTTGAATGATTTTGAACCACAATGGTTCTCACTTTTGTTGCATAGAATAACTAGAACGTTCTTTGTAGAGGCTATCTGTGCCAACTCAAAGAATTCTTGCTATCTTTCCAACTTGGAGAGATTGGTTCAGAGCTAGAGTTGATGAATCGGGGATGCCAATGATGATTTTATATTCTCTAAGCTAGGCATCCTATATTTGTTGAATGGTTAATTTATTTATATATTTTCTCACGGGGTTGTTTATCCTGAATTTTTATGTTTTCACCAAACTGCATAACAACAGAAATTACAGATTGGTATAATTTTATTCTTCCGCAAAACCTTTAGCTCCCCTTAAGAGAAGCTAGAATCCTCATATTACCAGGGACCAAGGGGCAATCTATGTGTTTGTCAAATTCACATGCGGATTTGATATCATCGGCCTTGTACATTTAGCTAAGGGTGGTTGTGCCATTAATGCAATTGTCTCTGCTCCCATGGTTTGTTTCCTGGTTTTTCTGATTGGGGCATATTACCGTCTCATGCAATGTGTACAATTCCTTCTTCAGCCTGATCGAGTGATGGAATTCTGCAACAACAATGATCTTCAGTTGATTGTACGTGCCCATGAATGTGTAATGGACGGTTTTGAGCGTTTTGCTCAGGGTCATCTTATTACTCTTTTCTCAGCCACCAATTATTGTGGTATGTGTTACCCTGGGCTGCCTGCTTACTTCTGTCCTTGGTTGAGAGTACTAGATCGTTGAGGTTGTATTTTCTTGTTTTTCTGCAGGTACAGCAAACAACGCTGGGGCAATATTAGTTTTAGGACGAGATCTTGTGGTGGTGCCAAAGCTCATTCATCCACTGCCACCAGCTATGTCATCGCCAGAAACGTCACCTGAACGCCATATTGAGGATACATGGATGCAGGTGCCTTCCGTTGAAAAGTCTTGCATGTATTCCTACCCGCTTGTGCGCCTATTGTTGCTTCTGCAATTGTTTATTTTTGTCTTTGGATACTGGCAGGAGTTGAATGCTAATAGACCTCCCACACCAACTAGAGGCCGTCCTCAAGTGACAAACGACCGGGGCTCCCTTGCTTGGATATAGAATAGAGCTTCAGCTTTTCTCCAGTTCGCGCAATCGGTCCTGCTACCTTCTTGGTTTGATATCTGTATAGAGCAACATGCCATACCAAGGGATCTCAAAGAAATGGGAATCCCTGTGCTTGATGGAACTTGAGAAGCCCCACGAATCGTTCAGTTTCACGGCGCTCTACATGATCCTCAAGACGACAAAGATGAGAGTTCGAGAACCACATTGCAGATGGTGGTGTCTTCGCTTTCTTGTGCTAGGTTGCAATCCAGGGCGCGCCGCTCTTTGTAAATTTGATCCACAAGCAGGTAGAATTTCATCGAGCTGTTCATTCCGGTGGGTGGTGGTTGGTGCTCGGGGTATTTTTTTTTTCCTTCCTTTTTGATATTAGCTTCATATATATTTTTTCCTCGGGGTAAATTTTCTTTTTTTTTGCTCTTTAGAGAGAGCTTGTGGTGGGTCCTCTGTGTATGTTGGTGAGTTATGAGAAATACCATTCTTGGGCGTCATGTGTATTATAGAGGTGTTTGTCTTTTGTGTAATTGTCGTCGTTTCCCAATCCAAGTACAATGTAATTTGTGTGAGAATACCAATCGTTCTGGCCGACTGAGAAAAGAGATGGAGAAATTTGGGCCGAAGTTGCATTTCTCTTGTCTTGGGATAATTTTTTCTTTTGAAACTACTTGGTATTCGGCCATTTGGGCATACCGGGTTTAAGGCTGGTACGCCCACCTTGCGAACTACCAGAAATTTGGTCGGACTGAGCAATATGACTAGGTTTTGACTCGGATTGTCTGGTGAGATTGATTTTGTTCAAAATCAACACAAAATTAAATAAAAAATTGTATCAAAAGTTCAAAATTTTCAAATCAACAAAGAAAATTGGATTGGAGTCTGGAGACGAAATAAATTGGCTGAAATATAGATTTTGAAACTAATATTTGGACTATTTAGTATATATATTTTTTTAAAATAGTAAAAAAATTAAAATAAAAGTCTGATCTGACCGACAATTTAATTAGTCGGACTGGTCGATTGGGAGGATGGGAGAATTCCCGGATCGGTTTCCGAGTTATTTTTTTAAACCTTGAGTTTGAGCAAAATTTGATCTTAAACATGGGAAAGTTGTTTTTACAAGTTTAAATTTGAGATTTTTAATTAAATAGGAACAACATTTTAATACTCAGAAAAGCCTCTTCCAGGAAGTTCGCTTTTCTCCTGGGAACTGTATTTCCTTGTCCTTGATAGGCAAATGTGACCTTTGACCAAAGTTCTATTGCAGAAGAGTTTTTTGTGTATGCAGTTATTGCATGATGAGTAGTTTTTGTTTTAAAGTATGCCTATTTCAAAGTGTGCTTAATTTACCAACTCATGTATGGTCTGATGAATACGGTGTCAGTCCTTAAGCATGAGGTGGGAGGATCGAATCCCATGACCGTCTAAGATCCAAAATTGTGGAAAATAATTTAAATCTCACCAAAAAAAAGTGTGCTTAATTTGTTATTAATTACATTCGTCTAAATTTCGAAAAAAAATAAAATTCTCCTTAGCTTATTCAATATTAACATGTATGCATATTTAATATTCAAATTTGAAACATCTTCACAAGTTGATGTACGTAATCCGATCATAAAACAAAACTGGATCGAGATTGGTGAATTTGTTGTTAGATAAAGAAATGTTCTTCTCAGCAATATTTTCAAAATTGCAGTCCGACCAACGGCCGGGTCGAGTCTTTACTAAAAACTGGAGAGCGGTCGAGTCGAACCGCTCGGTCAGACACATGCGGATGACCCACTCTACCCAGATCAAGAAAAATTAATATTTACTTTTTCTATTTTATCTGATTTAATTTAGAACCGCCTCCACTTTTACACTCGGAGCGTGTTCACCACCTTTGGATCACAATAAACATATATTTTTTTAACAATTTACGATAATATGCCAAATAAGTCAAATAAATTTGGCTAATATGTCAAACAAGAAAAGTTGTATCATGATCATTTACTTCTAACTTGTTAAATTAATGTTTGAAGCTATTGTTTGGATAAATTATTTACCAAGGTTGGTAAATATTTGAGCTTATTTGATATTTTATCATTTTTATGCTTAATTAAATTAATTTTCCATTATAATAATTATTAGTGTAAAAAGAAAAAATTACGATCCAACTGATAACCTGACCGACTAAAGTGGAAAATTGAAGATTTTCGTGTCAGAAATTTTTTTAAAACATTGCTTCTCAGAAAGAAGCTTATTAAAAAAAAGAAGAGAACAATGGGGATTGGATTTGGTTCTGCATGTGTAAAGTGAGTCAGGACTAATCTGGATAAAAGGAAAACTATTAGATTGAGTTTTTAAAGCATGTGTAAGATCTAATGGCCAATATTAAAGGGGGTATTTTTGTACTTTTCACATCTCTTGTTCTCCTTTCTCTCTCCTGTCGCTCATTTCAACCTAGGACTTTTGGAGGCAGCCACTTCGAGCACCCCCCTCCCTCTCCGTCTACATCATCTATAACCTCGATGACTTCAACAACCACGCCTTCCAGCGACGGTGGTGGAGTGGGAAGTCTAGGCGTCGATCTCGAGTTATCCTGCCGTGGCCATTGTCTTCAAGCTCTGTAGGTTGTCGATCTCGAGCTCATAAGGGGGGAAGACGAGGTTTCAGGCCCCTCGTTGATGGTGACTTCTCACCGTGACTGCTGCAATTCATCCTCTCATCACGGTTGTCAGATTGAACTTGTTCGCCATTGGAAAAGAGGACGACTTGGTCCTGTTCAATTTCAAGTTCAATTGAAATGGGTTCTTATATGCAAAAGCGAAGAGGATTAGCGATTGGATTTTTGTTGTTATATATTTTTCTTTTATGTCGAATTGTATGTCCATTTTTATTCTAATTTATATATGTCGATATACTGGTATGATAAAATAATAGAAAAATTACCCTCAGCCCCCTGAGGTTTGCCAAAATTACTGTTTCAGCCCCTCCTGTTTTAAAATCAAAACTTTAGCCCCCTAGTTTACTTTTATTGAACTCTAAGGTCCCTCGCTGATGTCATCGTACAATTTTTTTAATCAAGGAAATGACTATTATACCCTTCAATAAAAAAACAAAAAAAGTTACACCTTCTTCCCCGACCAGCTCTCTCCAAGTCCTCGCCGGCCATTTTTGTGCGACACCGTCGGTATCGATCTTGGGGATTTTGGTCACAGGTTTGTTGTAGATGGCTGAAGAAGAGACCATGTCGACGACCCTGGCATGGAGTCCCTCACCTCCCGGTTAAGCTAGCGACGACAAATTGAGGGCGCTCTTTGCCCTCCCGATCGTCGAAATCAATAGCAGACGCAAAGCTGGGAGCAAGGAGAGGTGACGAGGAAGGGATGACTGGAGAAGATGAGATCTGGATTTTTTTGGGTTGATCGAAAAAAAAATTATCGCCAGAGCAGACAACTGGAGATGTCCGGATTACCGGAGAAGATGAACAGATATATTTGCTTTGTTTTTTATTTAAATATAAGGGTATAATAATTATTTTCTTGATTAAAAAATAAAAAATCGTATGATGACATTAGCGAGGGGCCTTAGAGTTCAATAAAAGTAAACTAGGGGGTCCAAAGTTTCGATTTTGAATTAGGAGGGGCTGAAATAATAATTTTGACAAACTCCAAGGGGCTGAGGACAATTTGTCCTAAAATGATTTGTTCTTTTATGTTCAAATAGATTTCACTGTTATAATATCATGATTTGTTATGTCATGATAAAAATGTTTGTTCTGTCATGATCAAATGGTTTGCAATGGTATTATAAAATAGTTTGTTCTGTTATGTTTGAATGATTTATACTGTTACGATAAAATGATTTGTACTGGTATGATAAAATAGTTTGTTCTGTTATGTTCGAATGGTTTACACTGTTACGATAAAATGGTTTGTTATTTCATGATAAAATGTCTGTTCTATTAGTATCAAATGGTTTGCACCGATAAACTATTTGATATAATCGGGTAAATTATTTGATATAAATGAGTAAACTATTTGATATAACCGGGGTAAACTATTTAATATAATCGGATAAACTATTTGATATAACCGGAGTAAACTATTTGATATAAACCATTTGTTATTTCATGATAAAAGGTGTCCTATTAGTATCAAATGGTTTGCACCGGTAAACTATTTGATATAACTGGGTAAATTATTTGATATAAATGGGTAAACTATTTGATATAACCGGGGTAAACTATTTAATATAATCGGATAAACTATTTGATATAACCGGAGTAAACTATTTGATATAACCAGGTAATCTATTTGATATAACGGGGTAAACCATTTGACATAACTTAGTAAACTATTTGATATAACGGGATAAACTATTTGATATAACTGGGTAAATTATTCGATATAATCGGGTAAATCATTTGATTAAAACAAAAAATTTCACCCCCAATAAAAACAAAAAATTATGCTTCTCTAAAAAAAAAATTTAAAGTGAGCATTAAATGATAAGCGGGACCCACTCCCTTATTTTTTTTGAAAGGAGGCTTAAAGCCATACATTAATTAAAAAGTAACCTTACATTGGATGAAAGCAAATACATAACAAGAAAAGCAAACGACAGAAACAACAACGATTGGGTGCAGTGCAAGAATTCCTCGAAGGCAACGTGGATGAGAAAGAGACCGTGGTAGCGTTCAAACAGAACTGCCATACTAAAACAATGCTGACCCAGATGGCAGCTTGAACAGTCGTCCCCGAAGAGACCTTCGTTATCCCCCAGGCATTCCCGAAGAAAGGCTGGGCGAATCCAACCACGATCAAAAATATCACGAGCCTGTAAAAGATAAACACTAGCACCCAGATAAAGCATAAAGTTGAAAAGAGAAAATACAAACATAATACGAGAAAAGTATAAACAAAATGGACAGCAACCCGAAGGGGAGGTCTATAGTGACCAACCCCTCCGGTCACCGCCCAAGAAAGCCTCAGACTCGGCGGAGGGTGGTCCAGACCGAGAGGTCAGCTGGATCTTGTCTCCAAACCCGTAGGTCGAGCTAGAACTTGTCACCAAACCCGTAGATGAAGAGAACAGTAGAGAGGAGAAGACTGAGTTGAAGTTGATGATGAGAGGGTTTGATTAACAAAGGAAGGGAAGATGATTGAAGGGTGGGAGAACAAATCTAGTCTCTGGCGGCAGGGAAGGGAAGAGAAGGGGAAAAATGAGAAGCCCTAAAAACTCCCCAAAATGGGAGAGAAACCACTCTCTAAAAAATTTAGAGAGAGAGAGAGCAGGTTTAGAGGAGCGTATTGGAGAGTTTTTTTTTTCAACAGGACCCACTCCCTTGCAGATCCACTCCTCTTTCTCTTGGTTCTCCTCCACGCGTGTTTTCCTATCTTCTATATTTATCCTTGTCAGATTGGTCCTGAATTATATAATTCAGGCCCAAATCTGGTCCTTAAATGTTGAAGCTAAAATAAAAAGAGATAATTAGTGAGAGGATCCCAGGGTTTAGTCAAATAGACTCTGAGGACCCTGTAGTTTCTCTACTAATTACTGAGCCCCTGTAGTTTGAAAGAAAAGATTTTTACACCCCTCTTGCAATAAAGAGTAAGTAAGAGAATGTCATCCCATAAGGACTAAGTTCTAGGCCACTGATGAGTGTGAAAACACTCTATCATCTATGTATGTTTTAGTGTCGATTTTCTATTATTTCTAGTGTTGTTGTGTGTTATTTATCATTGTATTGTTATATATCGTGCTTTGAACGTTTTAGTATAGTTCGTGTGATTTTCATTACGTTTTGTTCATGTTTATTACTAGGAGACTATGTGGTAATGCAAGGAGGATTTTGGTGCACTTTATAGCGTGTCATAGGCGTGCGGATCAGCCGGGACGATTGGCGTTTTACGAGACCCAAGAAAGCGTGGAGCAAAACTGACCCCTTGCAACTCAAATGCCGATAACTTTCTAATCCGAAGTCCAATGGAGGCAAGCAAGGTGGCACTGGAAAGAAGACATCCGGAGCTACAACTTTGTCTTCATGGACTTTTTCAGATTCGGAGTCCAAGTGGGAGGAAAATCGCGTCCAAAGTTGACCTTCGAATCTGCCAACAAATCTGACGAGTGGGCCAAATTTGAAGACTTGTTTTGGGCCCATTTTGGGCTTTAACTATAATTTCGTGGCTGAGACATTTTGGGGGGTAAAATCTTGTATATAAGCCTTTGCTTAGATATTTTAGAGAGATTAGATATTTTGGAAGGATAATTAGATATTTTTGGTAAGAACTCTCCACTAACTCTTAGTTTTGGAAGAGAACTTGGCTCACCATTGTTGGAGTTTGTAGAGAACTTGAAGGAGAACTTTTGGAAGCTTGAAGATCATCTTGAGATTTCTCTAACCCTCTCTTTTATGTTTATGCTTTACTTGCTTCATTTAATGGATGTGTTTAGTTGTGTAGTTGATATGTGTGAGTAGTTGTTTAGTGGGTTTGGTGCCTTGATGGCATCTATTTAGCCAATGGTTTAGTGGGGTTAAAATGCTAAGGTTTATGAACTAGTTAATGAGTTTAATGCTTATTCTTGATTGATCACCTTGATTATGAACATGGTTAATGTTAATCGCCGAGAGGGGTTAGGATTAACGGACCATTTAACTAGTTGAGGAGACACCTATTGATGAGAGATCACCTTAGGTGACTAGTTGTCCAAAGGATGGTGATTATAGTTGGTGTTTAGTTAGATTAGATGGCTAATTTGTCGCGAGAGCGTGGTTAGTTCATCTAAGTCTAGTTAAGAATCGATTTAGACTAGTTTGTCGCGAGAGCGTTGATTAGTTGCCTTCGAAACATCCGGACCATATCATGAACTTAATAAACCCCATATGCCATTTGGTTATTTAGTTTGTCATTGGTACCTTGCCCACTCTTATTTTATTTGTAAAATCATCTTATTTAGTAGTAGTGTTATTTCGACTAATAGATTATGTGTTTAGACTTGACAAAACCTTCTCGTTTAGTCCTAGACTAGTGGTGAAGTAGAGTTTGCGGCCTAGAACTTAGTCCTTGTGGGACGACATTCCCTTACTTACTCTTTATTGCAAGGGGGGGGGGGGGGGGGGGGGTGAAAAATCCTTCCTTTCAATTGGCGCCGTTGCCGGGGATTAAGTACTAGACGCTTAATTTGGCTTACGAACTTGGATTGGGATATTTATTTATTTATTTTTGTTTACTTGGTTACTATTACTTAGTGCCTTTGTTGTTTGTCTTACAAGGTACTTATTTGTCGCATGCGCTCAACTCGCTCAACGCACCACATTCCGATCGGAGTAGACGTTGACATTGGATACTTGGAAAGGGTATTGCGACAAGAAAGAAGGACACAAGCAAGGATGAATCAACAACCTCATGAGCAAGAAGCTCCACAAGGAGCTCCGTAAGGCGATGCGCAAGGAGTTGGAGTTCCTCGAAGGTCTCTCATGGACTATGCTAGGCCCACCTTGAGAGGGGCAATGTCCGGAGTCCCTAGGCCAAATATCCAAGCTAACAACTTCGAGATCAAGCCGGCCGTGATACACATGCTCAAATCTTCGGTCCAATTTTATGGGTTGCCGAATGAAGACCCCAACGACCATATTGCTAACTTTTTGGAGATAGCCGACACATGCAAGTACGATGGAGCTTCCGATGATGCCGTGAAACTTAGGTTGTTCCCATTCACTTTGCAAGACAAGGCTAAGATTTGGTACAAGCAATTGGTCGGGACATCGATAGCCACGTGGGAGGAGCTAGCAAGTGCCTTCCTTGAAAAGTACTTTCCCTTCTCAAAGACGAATAGGCTTGTGAAGGAGATCAACAACTTTCAACAATTTGAGAATGAGTCTTTGAGTGAAGCTTGGGAGAGATTCAAAGGATTGCAAAGGAGTTGTCCACACCATAACTTGACGGAGGAGTCTTTACTCCAAACATTTTACTTTGCTCTTGGATCCTCAACAAGGGGCACGGTTGATGCCGCCTCCAACGGATCCTTCTTAAGAAAAGATAGGGATGATGCCTACCACATCTTGGAGGAGTTGGCGGCTACAAACATTCTAATGGCCAATGAGAGAGCTAGGCAACCGAGTAAGGCGCACGTAGGAGTGATTGATGTTGATATTGCCTCCTCTATTCAAGCTCAATTGGCTTTGTTAGCAAAGAAAGTTAATGATCTAAGCTTGAACAAAAGCAATGTGGCGGCCGTGCAAACAAATTGTGAAGTTTGTGGCAATGTAGGCCATGAGATGAACGAGTGTGCCATGTTGGGCTCGTCTATGGAGCAAGTAAATTTCATTGGTGGCCAAGGACAAGGCCAAGGACAAGGGGCAAATAGGATGGGAAATAATCCCTATTCGTCCACCTACAATCCGGGGTGGAGAAATCACCCAAACTTCTCTTGGAAGGGAGGAAATAGTGGCGAAAATATGGCGATGGTCCCTGATAAAGGACCTCCTCTTCGGTATCAACCTCAAGGGCCCCCTCCGGGTTTCCAACCACGTGCGTTCTTGACAGATAGAATGGGCGCTATGGAGGAGAAGTTTGAGAAGATGGATAAGTTTATGCACGAAGTTGGAGGTGTGGTTGGCCAACAAAGCCAAATTTTGGCGGCCATACAACAACAAGGTGCACGGCAGAATAACTTGGAGCAAATTCTCAAGGGACAAGCTACCGCGATGCATAATATGGAGACTCAACTTGGAGAAATTGCAAAGGCGAGTTCCCATAGAGCTTCCGGCTCCCTGCCAAGCTCCACAGAAACAAATCCTCGAGGAAATGTGAATGCAATTTCTTTGAGGAGTGGTAAGGAAATAGCTTCTCAAGAGGCAACCCGGAAGAACAATGACGATCCTATGGAAGCCAATGAGAAGGAGAAAGAAGTAGAGGCAGAGAAAGAGAGAAGTCCACCGGTTTAGAGTGCTGAAGAAGAAGTCTACATGCCACCACCACCTAAAGCTCCTCGACTACCATTCCCTCAAAGAGTGAAGAAGAAGAATGTGATGGACGACAAGTTTATTGGCTTCATGGAGAAGATGAAGAACATCCAGATAAGTGTTTCTTTTCTTGAGATGTTGGATCAATTGCCACAATACTCGAAGTTTCTCAAGGAACTCATCACTAAAAAGAGGAAGTGGGAGGATGGGCAGACGGTGGCTCTAACGGCTAACTGTAGTTCTCTTGTCTCCCAGAATCTTCCAGCGAAGTTAAAAGATCCTGGGAGTTTCACTATCCCCTGTCTTGTTGGTGATGTGGAGTTTCCAAAGTGTTTGTGTGACTTAGGCGCAAGTATCAACTTGATGTCTTTATCCATCTTTCGGAAACTAGGCTTAAGTGAGGTGAAAGCAACATCGATGCTACTCCAATTGGCAGACCAAACCATAAAGAAGTCATTTGGGATCGTGGAGGATGTCCTGGTAAAGGTTGATAAATTTATCTTCCCAGTGGACTTTGTGGTGCTAGACTTTGTCGAGGATAAAAGTTGTCCATTAATTCTTGGACGACCTTTTCTTAACACAGCCCGTACTTATGTTGATGTGCATGGTGGAAGATTGATCCTTCGAGTAGGAGATGAAGAGGTGGTGTTTAAGATGTCTGATGCAATGCGTCACCCTCTTGATGAGGGCACGTGCATGAAGATTGATCTGGTGGAGGGATGCGTCCATGATTTTGGCAAGGAGATCGTGGCAAGTATTGAGGATAAGATTCTTGAAGAGCAAGAAGTGGATAACTGTGAAGATTTTGAGGATGAAGATGGGAAGAAAAGTCTCCATGAGGATTTGGAGGTTAACTTGAAGTATCGCACTCCACCATCTGTTGTGAAGGCTCCAAAGTTGGAGTTAAAAGAATTACCCTCGCATTTGAGGTATGCGTTCTTGAAGGATGGAGGGAGACTCCCTATTATCATCTCCAACAAGCTCTCCAAGGAGCAAGAGGAGAAAGTGCTGAAAATTGTGAACAACCGGATTAAGGCCATGGCTTGGCAAATATCCGATATCAAGGGGATAAGTCCTGAAATTGTGATGCATCATATTCACATGGAAGAGGGAACAAAACCGAGGGTGGATCGACAAAGAAGATTGAATCCCAACATGAAAGATGTGGTAAAGAAGGAGGTGATCAAGCTGCTAGAGGCTGGAATTATTTACCCCATCTCCGATAGTGAATGGGTAAGCCCGATCCACTGTGTCCCGAAAAAGGGAGGAATGACTGTTGTGATCAATGATGAGGGCGAGCTCATTTCCAAAAGGACGGTGACAGGATGGCGAGTGTGCATTGACTATCGGAAGTTGAATGATGCCACACGTAAGGATCATTTTCCTCTGCCATTCATTGATCAAATGTTGGAGAGAATTTCTGGGTATTCTCACTATTGCTTTTTGGATGGGTACTCTGGCTATAACCAAATTGCAATATACCCAAGAGATCAAGAGAAGACCTCTTTCACTTGTCCTTTTGGTATTTTTGCCTATCGACGAATGCCTTTTGGATTGAGTTGTGCTCCCGCAACATTCCAACGATGCATGGAGGCTATCTTTTGGGAAATGAATGAGAAGATTATGGAGATCTTCATGGATGATTTCTCGGTGTTCGGAGAATCCTTTGATAATTGCTTGGCCAATTTGGACAGAGTATTGGAGAGATGTGAAGAGAAGAACCTTGTTCTAAATTGGGAGAAGTGCCATTTCATGGTGGATGAGGGGGTCGTCCTTGGGCATAAGATCTCTAAAGCTGGTATTGAAGTTGACAGAGCTAAGACAGAAGCAATAGAAAAGATAGGAGCACCGACTTCGGTCAAGGGAGTGAGAGCCTTTCTTGGCCATGCAGGATTTTACCGAAGATTCATCAAGAATTTCTCCCTTATAGCAAAGCCGCTTACCAATTTGCTAGTTAAGGAAGTACCTTTCAACTTTGATGAGCCATGTCGTCAAGCATTTGATTCTCTGAAGAAAGCTCTTGTCACAGCTCCGGTTATCTCTTCTCCGGATTGGAAGCTACCATTTGAAATGATGTGTGACGCGAGTGATATTGCTCTGGGATGTGTGCTTGGTCAGAAAAAGGAGGGAAAGCTTCATGTCATCTACTATGCTAGTAGAGTATTGGCGGGCGCCCAGCTTAACTACACAACCACAGAGAAGGAGATGTTGGCTGTTGTATACGCTTGTGACAAATTTCGGCCATACCTACTTGGGTCGAAGGTGATCATCTACACTGACCATGCAGCTTTGAGGTATTTATTCTCTAAAAATGATGCCAAGCCTAGACTCATGCGCTGGATTTTATTGCTCCAAGAATTTGACTTATCCATCAAGGATAAGAAAGGCTGTGAAAATGTTGTCGCGGATCATCTCTCTCGGCTAGAACATAGCGAAGGAATGGAGACGCATGGTGAGATTCAAGAAGAGTTTCCAGATGAAGCTCTGATGATGGTGTATCATGTGGTGGTACCATGGTATGCTGATTTTGCCAACTTCCTTGTTGGCGACATTATTCCATCCGATTTGAGTTATCCCCAACGAAAGAAATTTCTAAGGGATGCTCAGCTATTTCTGTGGGATGAGCCTTATCTCTTTAAAAGGTGTAGCGATGGAGTACTTCGACGTTGCATTGCGGATGATGAAGTGATGACTATTCTGGAGCAATGTCATAGCACCCCGTACGCCGGTCATTATGGAGCAACCAGGACTGCATCAAGAGTCTTTGAATGTGGGTTTTATTGGCCCAATATTTTTAAAGATGCTCGTACTTTTGTTGCTCAGTGCGATCGATGCCAAAGGACCGGAAATATCTCAAAGAGGAATGAGATGCCGCTCTCTGGAATTCTTGAAGTGGAGCTCTTCGATGTTTGGGGATTGGACTTCATGGGACCTTTCCCAACCTCTTATGGCAACAAGTATATCTTGGTGGGAGTGGACTACGTGTCAAAGTGGGTGGAAGCTTGGGCATCACCCACAAATGATGCGAAGGTGGTCATTCGCTTTATCAAAAAGCTCTTCTCTAGATTTGGAGTGCCAAGGGCAATCATCAGCGATGGCGGTTTGCACTTTTGCAACCGACCATTTGAGATCCTATTGAAGAGGTATGGGGTCACTCACAAGGTTGCTACACCTTATCACCCCCAGACAAGTGGCCAAGTAGAGCTCTCCAACAGGGAACTCAAGAAGATCCTTGAGAAAACGGTCGGGGGAGCAAGGAAAGATTGGGCCAACAAGCTTGATGATGCTTTATGGGCATATCGAACGGCATTCAAAACGCCTATCAGGATGTCGCCTTACAAGCTTGTATATGGCAAGGCGTGCCACCTTCCGGTTGAGCTTGAGCATCGTGCATTTTGGGCCATAAAGACCCTTAACTACGATTACAAAAAGGCCGGTGAACGAAGGGTGCTACAACTTGAAGAGTTGGATGAAATTCGAGACATGGCGTTCGAGAGTTCAAGACTCTACAAGGAGAGTACGAAGAAGAGACATGATGCCAATATTGTCAAGAAAGAGTTCAAGGAGGGCCAACAAGTTCTTCTCTACAATTCCCGATTGAGACTTTTTCCGGGAAAGCTCAAGTCAAAATGGAGTGGCCCGTTCAAGGTTGTGAGGGTTTTTCCATTCGGAGCCCTCGAATTAGAAAGCAGTGATGGAGGAGTTTTCAAGGTGAATGGCCAAAGGTGCAAGATTTACCTTGGTGGCAATATTGAACGACAAACGGATGTGCAATCTGTGACTTCACCCTCCAATGAATGAAAAAGGGAAGGAAAGTCAAGCTAACGACTATAACTTAGCATGTTTTTGTATTGTCCTTATATTTGTCATAGTGTAAATGTGTTTTTCTTATTACGCTTGTTCTTATTTGGGTATGATTTTGAAGCATTAGTTCTTTGCTTATGTGATCTTTTGCATTTTGTAGATGATTCAGACGGTTGGAGGCTCGACGGGGGACATAGGGGGGCGAAGCCCCCGTCCCAAACTGGGATCGACCTGACCTAGCGGGGGTCTAGGGGGCCGCGCCACCTAGCGGGGGTTTAAGGGGGCAGCGCCCCCTGCCTAAACGGTATGCGTTGGAATCGGAGGAGGATGAAGGCGGAGAGGCCGGCGGCCGCCAGACGGAAAAAGGGTCCCCGATCCCGGCGGACGCCAGGAAGCCCGGCGGGCGCCGGGTTTTGGTGAAAAAAAAAAAAAAGGGCGGAGAGGCCGGCGGCCGCCAGCCAACCCGGCGGCCGCCAGACGGAAAAAGGGTCCCCGATCCCGGCGGACGCCAGCCAACCCGGCGGCCGCCGGGTCCCGTTAAAAGGGGGTATAAAAACCCCCCCTTCCCCCCTTCTCTCTTCCCTTTTCCTCCTTATTTCCTCCCTCTTCTCAAACATCGACCCAACCACCCCGCTCCGACCAACATCCCGCTCGACCAAAACACCGCCACCACCTTCCCGCAACTCCGAGACAACCACCTCCGACAGCCACCGCCGGCCGCTTCCCCTCCGAGCTACAAAGGGTAAAACCCTAATTTTTTCTTCTAGAGTCAATTCCCGACAAACGGAGCTTCAAAAACGCACGCTCCTTTGGACAAACTTGACCATCAAGGCGAGGCCTATACACCGAGCCAACCACCTCCGACAGCCACCGCCGGCCGCCGCTCACCGGAGTTCAGCCGCCGCCGCCGCCTGTCAAGAATTTTTTGCTATTCCTCCGCACACCGCAATGGCCACCAAAGCAAGTTCAAGCCGCCGAGGTTGGAAAACACCCGCTCCTAAACGCAGGAATGGAGCGACTGGTCCGAACCCTCCGCCACCTCCTCCGTCTCCACCGCGTGAAGACTTGGCTGCCCAATTCGGGGCGCCCTTCAAGATATATTCTGCGCACGAGGGCGACAGGTATACCTCTTTCCAAAAACTTGATCAATTCCCGCATGCAGCTATTAATTGGATTCATATGAGCACCTTAGGAATTGATGTGAAGCTGAAGGCCGCAATGAAACATTTGGGTTGGGAAACATTTGCAAATAATCAAATTCCCACTTGTCTGCATCTGACACTTGAATTTTACTGCACTTTGAACATAGCTGAGGACAACTCGTCCTTCACTGCTCGTTTATTTGGTAAATCCATTAAGGCAGATGAAGATGTCATGATCAAAATTTTAGGCCTTCGTAAGTCGGATGGGAATCAATTAGACTTTCTCACGCATCGGGAAGCAGATAAGGAATGGAAAGCACTCACTCGTTTTGACCATTATGTATCCGGTGAAGCACCCTCTAATCTAATCTTTGAACCCTATATTTGTGTGCTTCATCGTTTTATGTGTTTTGCAGTTAATGGTCAGTTTGAGGAGAGTAAGGTAACTCGTACTCAACTGTACACCATTCATTGCATGCGAACCAAGAAACGATTTAGCACTTTTGCCTTATTAATGTCTGTGCTTCGTCGAACCATCACCCCTCCGCGAACGAGGTATCTATATCTTGGACATGTTGTTTCACTGCTCGCAGAGCACTTCTTTCCTGATGAATTTATAGATTACAAAGGTCCCATGCGAGATTTGTACTACATGGACATACAACGTCTGTGCTCCTATCAACTCCTTAACAAGATCAGGCAGAATGGTCAAGATGTGTACTCGTTCAAGGCTTGGGAGGACCGCAAAAGACCGCCTCAAGGCTGATGCGACGACCAGGGTGCCGGCACACCAAGTTGAACTTAATGAGCTTGCAGATCGTGTAGCTGCCATCGATGTGCGAGTGCAAGAGCTGGCAACTACAAATGCAGCCTATTGGGAACGGCAAAACGAATACAACGCTCGTATGGAGGCAGCGCAACAAGCTCAATTTGAGTGGATGCGTTCTCATTACAACATCCCACCACCGCCACCCTCTCCAACTCAAGACTAAGGGCAGTCTCCTAGCACTTTGTTTTTCTTTAGTTATTTTCTTGTCTTCGTGATGTCTTGAGTTTGCTATATGTCTTTGTGATGTCTTGTTCTTCTTCTTGTTTGTTTGATGTCCATGCTTAGTTCTTATTGCGTTTGTTAGTATAGCTTAATAGTTTAGATGTCTATATGCTCCATACACCTTGAGGGCAAGGTGTTATTCAAGTGTGGGGGTGTGATTCCACTTAGGAATCCTTTGTGTGTTAGGTCAGATATGTCTTGTTTAGGCAATGTTTTGGCATGATTCTTTCAAAAATTTGACCCCCTTCAAAATTCTTTAACTTGTGTTAGAAGATTACCACACATCTAGTTAGGAAATGAACTCGAGCACAAGGCCTAAGAACTTGTTGAAACCTCACCCTCGGTTGTTTAGACTAGTAGTCTCACTATGTAGATTAGACTAGAGGGTTGATGAGTGACATTGTGAGGAACTTTGAGCCGAAGGAGGAGACAACCGTCTTCATTTATTCATGAGGTGCCTACATGAGTTCGGGTGATCGAGGTATCCTACTAGTACTTGACATGGTCTTGGTTGTGTGGCGTTAGTGAATGACGGGGGCTAATCCTTTGAAATTGAGCCTAGAGCTTTAGAGCCAAGAACCTTTATATCCATTGCTTTAACCCATTGAGCCGAGCCATTCATTGATCATACTATATGTATACCAACTTGAAGCCTTACATCCACCATCCTCCCGACCTTTGGTCATCCGATCCGAGGACGCATAAGTTTACACTTTTTGGGAAATGAGATGTATTGGGTTTAGTTGGTAGCTTAGTGTTCTTATAGGTTAATTCATTGGGAATTTGGGTAATTGAGAGGCCATACAAAGAAGCCGAGTTTTTGCCTAGAAAATGCCAAGTTTGTGTTTGTTGAAAAGAAAGAAAGAAAAAAAAAGAAAGAAAGAAAAGAAAAAAAAAAGAAAAGAAAAGAAAAAGATGAAAAAGAAAAGAAAAAAAAAGAAAAGAAAAGAAAAAGATGAAAAAGAAAAGAAAAAAGAAAGAAAGAAAGGGAAGTGAAGGTTGAATAAGGCATTAATAATCGGCATAACTCGTGCTACACGGTCTTAGGAAATGGGTGAATTTTGAGTGTGTGCTTTAATTATTTATGGTGAGGATGTTTAGAATAGACGAGTGACTAGAATGCTTTGGCAACAAATCCTCGGATTGGGTGGTTTAACTACTATCCATATATATTATCTCACCAATACCTTAGCCCCATTACAACCCGATTGAAAGCCCCCTGTTCACGAGCGACCACACGACTTTGAGACACTGTTGAGTAGGACGTAGGATATTTTGAAAGACTTCGGTCATGTATGCGAGAGATAGGAAGTTGGCTACTTACAAATCGTGAGCTAAAAATTTCCGATCCTCTGAGTGGTTAACCTTCTAGTGTCTTTTACATAGTGATAACACTTGATTAAACCACCGAGTGGTGAGGTGTCTACCGGGTCTTACTCTTTGTGTTTGGGTTGATGAACTGGCTAGGTAGTGGGGTGGACTTTTGATGTGAGTTTGAGATTTTGAGGGGAGTCAATTTGTGAATTAATCATGCCTAGTCTTGTCCTTATCATGTTTTCTTTCTTATGTGATTGTGATTATGTTTGTATGAGTATTGCTTGAGGACAAGCAATGATTCAAGTGTGGGGGTGTGATGAGTGTGAAAACACTCTATCATCTATGTATGTTTTAGTGTCGATTTTCCATTATTTCTAGTGTTGTTGTGTGTTATTTATCATTGTATTGTTATATATCGTGCTTTGAACGTTTTAGTATAGTTCGTGTGATTTTCATTACGTTTTGTTCATGTTTATTACTAGGAGACTATGTGGTAATGCAAGGAGGATTTTGGTGCACTTTATAGCGTGTCATAGGCGTGCGGATCAGCCGGGACGATTGGCGTTTTACGAGACCCAAGAAAGCGTAGAGCAAAACTGACCCCTTGCAACTCAAATACCGATAACTTTCTAATCCGAAGTCCAATGGAGGCAAGCAAGGTGGCACTGGAAAGAAGACATCCGGAGCTACAACTTTGTCTTCATGGACTTCTTCAGATTCGGAGTCCAAGTGGGAGGAAAATCGCGTCCAAAGTTGACCTTCGAATCTGCCAACAAATCTGACGAGTGGGCCAAATTTGAAGACTTGTTTTGGGCCCATTTTGGGCTTTAACTATAATTTCGTGGCTGAGACATTTTGGGGGGTAAAATCTTGTATATAAGCCTTTGCTTAGATATTTTAGAGAGATTAGATATTTTGGAAGGATAATTAGATATTTTTGGTAAGAACTCTCCACTAACTCTTAGTTTTGGAAGAGAACTTGGCTCACCATTGTTGGAGTTTGTAGAGAACTTGAAGGAGAACTTTTGGAAGCTTGAAGATCATCTTGAGATTTCTCTAACCCTCTCTTTTATATTTATGCTTTACTTGCTTCATTTAATGGATGTGTTTAGTTGTGTAGTTGATATGTGTGAGTAGTTGTTTAGTGGGTTTGGTGCCTTGATGGCATCTATTTAGCCAATGGTTTAGTGGGGTTAAAATGCTAAGGTTTATGAACTAGTTAATGAGTTTAATGCTTATTCTTGATTGATCACCTTGATTATGAACATGGTTAATGTTAATCGCCGAGAGGGGTTAGGATTAACGGACCATTTAACTAGTTGAGGAGACACCTATTGATGAGAGATCACCTTAGGTGACTAGTTGTCCAAAGGATGGTGATTATAGTTGGTGTTTAGTTAGATTAGATGGCTAATTTGTCGCGAGAGCGTGGTTAGTTCATCTAAGTCTAGTTAAGAATCGATTTAGACTAGTTTGTCGCGAGAGCGTTGATTAGTTGCCTTCGAAACATCCGGACCATATCATGAACTTAATAAACCCCATATGCCATTTGGTTATTTAGTTTGTCATTGGTACCTTGCCCACTCTTATTTTATTTGTAAAATCATCTTATTTAGTAGTAGTGTTATTTCGACTAATAGATTATGTGTTTAGACTTGACAAAACCTTCTCGTTTAGTCCTAGACTAGTGGTGAAGTAGAGTTTGCGGCCTAGAACTTAGTCCTTGTGGGACGACATTCCCTTACTTAATCTTTATTGCAGGGGGGGGGGGGGGTGAAAAATCCTTCCTTTCAGCCACAAATACGACTCCACCACTAGTTTAGGACTACAAGTAAATGATATGTCAATTCTAAACACGAGTGGTTACTACAACGACTAAACTAGAAGAAGATTTAAACAATAAAGGAAAGAGTGAGCTTGGTACCAATGACACATAGATAACCAAATAGCCTATGGGGTTTATTAAGTTCGTGTTATGGTCCGGGTATTTCTAAAGTAACTAACTAACGCTCCCTCGACTAATTAGTCTAAATTAATCAATAATTAGGTTTAGTTGAACTAATCGTACTTTTGTGACTAATTATCAACCTAATCTAACTAATTATCAATTATAACCATCACTCTTTGGACAACTAACCACCTAATGAGATCCCTCATCAAAAGGCAACTAATTAACTAGTTAAATGGTCCATCAATCCTAACCCGTCCCGACGATTAGCATTAATTACGATCATAATCAAGATGATCAAGCAAAATTAAGTATTAAACTCATTAACTAGTTCACAAACCTTAGCATTTTTACCCCACTAGACCATAGGCTAAGTAGATGCCATCAAGGCACCTAACCCACTAATCAACTACTCACACATATCAACTACACAACTAAACACATCCATTAAACAAAGCAAGTAAAGCATGAACATAAAAGAGAGGGTTGGAGAAAGCTCAAGATGATTTTCAAGCTTTCAAAAGTTCATCTTTAAGTTCTCTACAAGTTCCAACAATGGTGAACCAAGTTTCTCTTCCAAAAGAGAGAGAGAGTGGAGTTGGTGAGTGTTTTTGGGAAAATATCTAAGTTGTCTAAAAGTTCTAAGTTGGCTTGCAAGGAAAGCCAATAGCTATTTATACAAAAATTCTCAACTCAAACTAACTAAACTATTCCTAAAATTCCAGCCAAGTAAAGCCATGGAAAATCCCGAAATGCGCCCAAAATGGTTCATGAATTCTGGCCCATCTCGGCTAGGCAAATTCTCAGATTTGAAGCTTGAATTTGGACATATTTTTCACCCTTTTAGACTCCGAATTTGAAGAAGACCATCAAAGACAAAGTTATAGCCACGGATGTCTTCTTTCCAGAACCACCTCACTCGTCTCTATCGAACTTTGTATATGAAAGTTATCTTTATTTGAGTTACTCGAGGTCAGTCTGCCCAATGTCATCGAGGCCCCGATCGTGCACCATTCTTTACGGCTGATCCAATCGTCTTTGACACGATCCAAGGTGCACCAATATACTCCTCGCATCTCCACAAAGTCTCCTAGCAATAAACACGAACAAAATGCAATAAAAATCACCAGAACTATACTAAAATATTCAAAGCAAGAAATATGATATTATATCAATACATAACAAACAAAAGCACTAGAAACAATGGAAAACTAACACTAAAACATACATAAATGATAGAGTGTTTCTGCACTCATCATAGTTTAGTTATTATTATACTTTGGGGTCCCTGGCTAATGTCATTAATCAATTTTTTTCTTATGTTATATTTGAAATGACTGAAATGTCCTTGCTCCACTCAACTAAAATCGCTGATCATCTTCTCCAGCCATTTTTCAGGCGAACACCAACTCCGATCATCATCTAAACAATTGGGGATAAACCTGAATATCATTTTCTAAATCACGATCCCGCTCATATCAAATAAATTCGATTTTCTGAAGAAGAAAAAGCAAGAAAAGTATTAGGAGAACCGCTGTTTCCCAAACAAGAATCGCCATTTCCCAACCGCCGTCCCCAAACGAGAACCGCCATTTCCCGTCGTCTCAACGGGGATGACACCCTCGGTCAACGAGGATGAGTCAGGACCATCCGCGGACGGGTTAGGAGTTGGCTGGTTGAGGATCGGAGGCAGCCCGAGGCCCTTATTGACCTAGATCTCGAACGCCATCCCTTAGGTGCAAGGGACACCGTCGCCGGTCCCGAAGAAGTAGTAGCCACTCCCCTCGTTGGTCAACGGGATCTCAATAGTCATCGGCTGGCCCGCCGGTGCGTCCCCGCCGTCGTATATGAGGGCGATTTGGGTTGGTCTTACTCGGTTGGTCATCGGCTGTCCCGGCGACTGGTCCCCGCTGAAGTAGTAGCTTCATTTTTTCCCCGTAAGAGATGAAAGGGAAAGAGATGGAGACGTTTTCTGGGTTGAGATTTAGATTTGGAAAGGATTGAGATGGATTTAGAGGGTCGGCGGCGGCAGAGATGGTGTAATTGATTTTTTTAAATTTTTTTACAAGGGTATTTGAGTCATTTACTTGAGCCAGGGACCCGAGAGTATAATAATAACCAAACTACATGTGCTCAGCAATTAGTAGAAAAATTATAGGATCTTGAGAGTCTATTTGACTATACCCTGAGGTCCTCTCGGTAATTATCTCAAATTAAAAAAAGCGGCAACGTCGAAGAGAAACCGTTCTCCTTTTTCCCGCACCGGGAGCACCACGCAACCAGTAAACCGATTTAAGGAGAAGGAAAAAAATTAAAAATAAAAATAAAATATTTTTTACCAAAAAAAGGAAATAATCGGGAGGAGGGATGGGCGACGCCCCCAGCGCCGACGATCTGCTCCTCAAGAGCTTCTTCGCCGAGGTCGGCGAAGTCGAGAGAGACAACGAAGTCGCCAGGTCTGAGACTCTTCCCTTTTTTCCTTCTTTCTTCTCCACCGCTTAATTAGTAGTTTCTAGTGGTTAGGGTTTCGGAAAGCTACCCGCGGGCTCGGAATCTTCGGTTGTTGTTTTCTGGTGAGGTAGTTTGCTGTTTAGGGAATTGAAATGAACTAATTCATCGTCATCGGAGTTGTGGATGCTTTTTTTGTTTAAGTATGACGAATCCAAAGTCGAGCATTTTCGAGGGCGTTGCCTTTCGCGCAGGAGGGGATTAGTGTCTGCAAAGCCAAAGGCACCCGATCGTCGTGCTCGAATTGCTGGACATCATATTTTCTCAATCATCTAACTTGTTCCCTTTACTGTGTTTGGGGAAACTGAACATTTATAGGATCCTGACATGCTTCAACTTAAATCCGTTCGAGTACCTGAAATTACCATTCACTGCCACTCCAGAGGACGTGAGGAAGCAGTATAGAAAGGTGAACTTTCTTAAAGGAGATTGGCTGTATACTTAAATGAACATGATTTCCCGACTTTTCCAGATTTGCTCCATCTATATCTGTCGTGGTTGTTGCAGATATCTTTGCTTGTTCACCCCGATAAATGCAAGCATCCTTAAGCAAAGGAAGCTTTTGGAGGTAAGTCTCTGTTGCTTGACATCTCATCTATTCGACTGGACATGGCTGTAACAGTACTTGTTCTGGGTAAACTCCAAATGACCTCAAAGTCATCGCTGATTATTTACGTTCTGCAATTTGGATTAGAACTTGACAGTTCCTTGTCAAAGACTAACCATTTGTCAAAATTGTCATGGGTGATTATTTCTCCTACATCTTTGGACTGGATGACAAATCAGTATTACATGCCCTTTCCTGTTGTGCTACGTTTGCCTCTCGACTGCTGCGTTAGAGTGATGTCATTTGCTCTTTTATGCTTTGTGATGTCTAAGGGAATATAACAGTATCTACAATAATAATATCTTCGTGATAAAGATGCTGCTGTTGCCAGATCTTTTCAAGTTTCAACTTGAAAGTGACGTTGCTTTTCGCGCACATTTTCTATTGCTATTATTGCTTGTCTTGATAGTTCAACCTCTTAGCCGGTGAACATAGTGTCACGAGTACCTGACATTTTGTGTTTTTCATTTCTCCTTCAAAGTATAGCTGGTTCATGAACATTTTTTAATATTTTTTCTGTATAGCATTGGCAAAAGCACAACAGCTTTTACTTGATGAAAAGGAAAGAGATTATATCCTTACCCAAGTTTCTGCAGCCAAAGGTCAGTTTTACAGATTTGGTTGTTTACTGGAGTAGGTGTAGGGTTTGGATGATGAATATAACATGCCTTTTCATTTTTTTCCCATCTCATTATTTTTTTGCTGACATTTTGGAGATTCATCACCTGACACTGAATTTGTTTTAATATCTATATATGTTTTTATGACTGGCATCTACATGTCAAATAATAAATAGATTTTTTCAATGACAATCTGATCAAACCTGTAATTCCCTGGGAAACCAGGTGGAGTGGCAGTGGCACAAGATCTGCCTCTGGGTCAGATTCTTTTAATAAGTACAAGGGACAGTTTTATTTAATTGTTTGTCTTGTTATCTCCTGTTGTATTTAGCATTGAGGCGTTGTAGAACTTGTGCTCTTGAAAGCCGTAAATGCACCCCGAAATAGTTATGAAAAAGGAAAAAGAAACCCAAAAATAATGATTAGCTAATGTTTCTTTAAAGTGCAGAGGAACTTCGGGCACGTAGGAAGAAGCAGTTGAAGAAAGATTCGGCAAGTAAAATAAAGTCGATAGTTGACGAGGTTTGTAATTGCCCTCTTGCAAGTTACATGCATTTGATTCAGTTGTCTTCCTTGTAGGTAGTTTTCAGTTTTGTGAGTTGCATTTAGTGGATTTATTATCAAGTCTCTTAGATTTGGTGGTTTTCAGATAAGCAGGCAGCATTAATTTTAAGCACTTGAATCAAGTATGTAAGTAAATTATTAAGTTTTGGTAAACAGCCAGATCCATTTCCTAACTTAGAGGACACTGAAATTTTTATTAACCAACTCAAAATCTTCTATTGCTATCATGGGCTGCTTGATTTATGCTATCTTATTCTCCCTTCACAGGGAAAATATGAGCATCAGTATGAACAATCTGATGAGTACCAGCGAGAGCTAATATTGAAGGTGCGAGAAATTATGACAGACCAAGACTGGAGGAGGAGGAAAATGGCAATGAGAGTATGCTGCAAGCTTAATAATTATGATTTTCTCCTGTTTCTTGAGGTTTCAACCTTAATCTCACCTCTTACCTTCATGTAGATATCAGAAGAGGAAGGTCGTTTAAAGAAAGACGAAGAGGAACAAAAGGAGATGTGGAAAAGAAAGAGGGAGCATGATGAGCAATGGGAAGGGACGAGAGAAAAGAGGGTCTGTTTTTACTCTTCCACTTTTAGGCTATTTTGTTGGACTGCTGAAGCCTAAAAGCTTTTAAATTTCCTTTTTTTCTGAAGGGGTACCTTATAAATTTCTTGAATCCTGTGTTTTCTTGCATTTTCTGCGTCTTCTGTCACTTTCTCTTATCAATTGAAGAAGTATACAGCACAGTTGATAGCGTCTCTATTTTAGGAGCAATTTATTCGTCCAACTAGAAATAGTGTCTATACCAGGATACTTGGAAGCAAAGTGCTTTAGATTGTCATTATTAGGTCTTTTTCATACTTGAAGCAAAAGTAGAATATCCAGATTTGGATCAAAAGAGCTACCTTCTTTATTTGAGTCAAACCCTTCCAACTGAACTTGTGTCAACTGGTTGCCTACAACCGAGGTTATGGGGGTGTTAAGGAAGTATGTAAAGGATTTCTATGACATGCCGCGCTACACCCTTATAAAGGTTTACGCAAACTTCATATCTTAGGGGTGGTCAAACGCACAGCGGTTTTTAGACTACTGGTTCCAACTTGAGCAGTCCAGTTATCCAGCTGGTTTTTAGAGCACAGGATGGGTGAACTATTTGATTGGACACCAACTATTTCTCAGCTTGTTTTATTTACCCCGGTTTGGGCAGGAGTTGAACATTGTTGTCGACCTGTTTGATATTTACTGAAAGCAAATATCGAACAATGTCTGATGAGCTAAGTTCTTGTTGGAGTTCCACTTCCACATTCCATTAGTTTCTACTGCAACTGGTCTCCTTGGGCACATGCATTGCAGTTGCCTTCTGAAACAATCATATGTTGTAGTCTGATCTGGTTAGGAATCAAGCTAGAGTTTGAGATAAGGGTTTTGGTTTCTGTCTCAGTCGAGACATTATGGTGGAACCTCTTTTATCTGCCGTGAACCTATCAGCCTCTACAACATGCTTAGTGACAATATAGTTTTGATCTCTACATGCTGAGAGCTAATGTACGCCTGCTTAGCTACATTGTACATCACGTATTTGAAGAGTTCTGATCTCGTTTTCCCAAACTTTTAGGTCTCAAGCTGGAGAGATTTCATGAAGACTGGAAAGAAGGTGAGGCTGCCTACCAATTTGTTGATTTCCAGATTCAGGAACATCAAGAATTTTGTTTCATCATTAATAGCAACTAATTGATTCTTGCAGGGCAAAAAGGGAGAGACTCGACCACCGAAGCTTAAAACGGAGGATCCGAACAAATCCTATGTTCAAAGGCCCGTTAAACGTGGTTGATCATTATCATAGGTCTTCATGGGTAGCCTACAGATAATGCGATTTCCCTAGGAGGTTTCGGGCTGAAGCTTTTGAGCAAGTTGATCTTGCTTACTGGAGGTCGCGTTGCTACATTAGATAACTCCCATTCTCAATGTACATGTTAGCAGCTTCATAGATATTCTAGTGGTAGCTAGTCAACACCTTTGGAAGCAATATGGAACCTCAAAATCCAACTCAATGCTCTCTGCTTCGCGTCCATCGTGAACCACCATAGCCACCACCATGCGGGGGTCACTGCGTCATTTGTGCCGTGGACGCTCGCTGGGTCGCTAGGGAGAGTGCATGGCGAGAGCCGAGGCGAGGCAAAATTTGGCTGAAAAAAAGTACTGAGGTACCAATACATCATCTAAAAAACTGGATATGGATATTGCATCTGTGATGCAATTCAAGGTTGGCAAGAGCTTATAACTGGCCAATCCGTACGGATGTGCAGATTTTTTGGAAACCCGAATACTGAGCCAAATAAATATTTTTTTCTTTTTTGTTTGAATCAGTATTTCTGTATTTGCTTTGGTAGGGACTTTTGAAAAAAAATCGATGTTCGGTTGGTATATGATATAGTATCCAAAAAAATTATGATATTCAAAACTAACGAGATTTTGTACCAAGTCGATACTAATTTTACATGACAAAAAAGAGTTAATTTACTGATGATGTTAACAAAGGACTCGAGAATAACCATATCACAAACTATGAGGACGGAAAATATTTGTTTGAAATAGTAAGAACCCTATGTATAATAATTTGAACTACGAGGACGGAAAATATTTGTTTGAAATAGTAAGAACCCTATGTATAATAATTTGAAATTATTAATTTCATACACTAAGGATCCGAAAGCAAATTGTTCTTAATTTTTTCACACATTTCGATATTTGAAAGTAGCCATCTAAATTTTGATCACTCACCCTTATCATTTCATTGACTTTTTCAAAACACAATTACGTCAAAAATCCACCGATGAAAATTTTCGGTTCTTTATATATGGTTTGATCCGAATCAAAGATGAATTTGTCTTAATAACTTCCTAACTAAGATAAGAGCTGGTGGTGTGGTTCCTTCCCCGTGTGCATCATCCTAAGCGTTGCTAGCGAATATGTCCCCTTGCAGATTTTGTTAGGGCCTAATTTAGGGTTCCCACACAAGTACAACTGTACCAAAAGGAAAACGATTGCCACAATTAGTAATTAGCATCAGTGGATATTTTCTTTCTACATAAAGTTGTACATTGCACTTGATAAAGGCGAAAACGAGAAAATTCGAAAAGGGTACCCCATTGAGTTTTTTCGCAGCGAGATTTATAGTAAGACCAGCGGTTGCAACCCTATGCACTTTGAGCTTTCTAGACTGTATGCGAAGCCTTGTGCAATCGGTCGCGTTCTTAGGCGCTTTTGAATCTATGGAGTGAAACAATAAAATATTTATCTTTTCAAAAAAAATTTAAAAAGGGTGGGTGGTGGCAATATTCTCCTGTCACAAGCCTTTGCCTCCTTTGAGTCCCACATGAACAAATGGACTCTTACACCATCAGGCTTTATTGATATTCACTGTCCCAAAGAAGATTTCCCTGCTCGAAAGTGATAGGATGTTTTTTTTCCGGGTTTATGACTATCTGGTATCCTGTATGGTCTTCTTTGGACCACAACAAAATCAAAATCGAGTATTGATAGACTTTATAAAAGATGCAATTTGTTCAATTATGTTGATTCAATTTAAGAGATTCAGGCTCGAGATTTGTATTATAAAAAATTCAAATCTTATACCGTTTGGTCGAATTATCATTGTTGATAGGATTTTCCATTCAGTGGCACGGAAACAAAGAAAGGAACACACAAGAAAAGGGCAGGGAAAAAAGCGAGCATATTTCCTGGAAGAATACTCCTTCCTCCACCTTCCATAGAGCAAAAACAACGAGTAAGGACGCACCAGATGGCAAGACGGGTAAGGCGACACGTATGCATGTTCTAGAATTAGGGTTTTTACGTTTCGTCGTGGACCAATATATACGAGCTTTTTCACCCAACTAACTATAAAGAGTGGGAAAGGAGTGGACTGTGGCTAATAATGGGTTTCTGCCTTTTTCAATAATGGAGAGTGAGGAGGTAGAAGAGCCACCATTCCAACTTGGTATTGGTGGCCAGCCTAGCAGAATATTGGGTAATATTCTTAGCCAAGAAAGGGTTGTCTCTTCCACATTTTCATCAGAATATGGAACCACTGGTGTTTGGATAATACAGCCCCGATTGGCAAGAAAAATACTCGATTGCAATATTTTTGTTAATTTTACCGTTCGTACGTTATTAATCGTTCACATCTGATTCAAGTAGTAAATGGTAAATTACTTGCTTGGATAATGTCGCGCAGCCGCCTCTATTTAATTAATTTTTAATGAAATTTTATGCCAAAATATTTATTTTTTAGATAGATGGATATTTTTTTGATAAGGAAAAAGGTTAGATTGATCTACTAACAAAAAAAATGTGTATCTTTGGACGTTGTTTCAAACTTTGAAAAATATAGTTATGGTTAAATATCTACTTATATGAAAAAGGTGTATTTTCCATTGACAAAATTATGGACAACGTGATAGGTGTGCCAAAACAATAATCCTTTGGATCATAGAGTAGATTAATTGGATTGCAATAATACGGGCTATTTGGGAGGAAATATCAGTAGAAAGGGACAAGATTGATACATGCAAGGGACAAACCATATAAAGATTAGATCACGATGTTCCCAAAATAAAGGTCAGTTAGGGCACACCATGTAGACCCAACTAATCTGACAAAAAATCCCATTGGCCGATTATCACAAAAGCATATAACAGGAAAAAGTAAAGGGATAATAATTAAGGGAGAAACCATATCATTGTATGGTACAGAATACAGACAGATAAAGCTTGGGTCCAACCAAGGTCAAAGATGACGCCACAGGATTTTGCAAAATATATGAGATTATCAAACTAAGCAAATCGGGTGATTTTTTTTTCTAAAAGGTAAATTTTTACGTTAAGAATTACACATCATTAGAGTTTTAATCATGAACCTCTCTACAATCATCATATACATTGTATTACTAGGTTAGATGTCTTTTGATATCCGGTGAAATTATTTATAAGTGTGAAAAATATATCTATTATTTTTTATGATTTTCGGTTAGATATAAAGATTCTAATATAATATCTGGTTGAACCATGGCATGTTCTTTGTACTCACGTGACACATATTAAAATTTTGGGTTTGATACCAAAATTCTTAAAATATCAGATGATCATAAAAAAGTTAGAACTATTAGCTAGTACAATTAATCAAAGGGCATCTCGATTTCTCTTCTTTGATCTTATGAATCACAAGTTATATATATATAGTTATATATATATATATATATATATATATATATATATATATATATATATATATATATATATATATATATATATGATAATTTGATCTCTCCCCCTTATATATATTTTTTATTTGAGTACAGAAACACCATCCAATATTCTTGGTAGTGTAAAAATGGGGTGACAAAGGACAAAGGACAAAAAAAAAAAATAATATATATATATATATATATATGATAATTTGATCTCTCCCCCTTATATATATTTTTTATTTGAGTACAGAAACACCATCCAATATTCTTGGTAGTGTAAAAATGGGGTGACAAAGGACAAAGGACAAAAAAAAAAATAAATAATAATATATGTGTAACAATCACGGATTTCAGCTTGTTGAAACGATTAATTATTTTGGTATAGGGGTGATAGTAGTAGTTTTTGGTCATCAGGATGTGGCAATGCAATGTGGCTCCCTAAGGGAGAAGGACCTCCTAGGATCCTTGCAACCATTTAGCAATGGAACCAAGTGATCTCCCTTGTTCCCTCTCAACAACATCATTTGTTGTCTCCCATTTGCCATGTAGGTTTTGTTGAGGACATGATTATTGTTGTTGTTGTTTTCTTCGAACGTGGACGACTTCTTGGCGAGTGGACTGAACCCTGATACTTTAGACGTAGCCCTTGTCGGGGCTGTGCTCTTGGCCTTCCAATAGTACTCATAAGCATTAAGAGAGCCCACAGCATTGGTGGGGGCGGCCGCCACGGTCGCCTTTGTTGTGTTGACCATCTGACGTGCCATCGGAGGCCTTGGCGGGAGCGACCGAGTCACTGGACTCGTTCGCTCCACGGCCATCTCCTCTTCTCTTTTCTCTGTCTCCATTAGATCATCAAACTTGTTACTCCAATTTGGATTTATATTATTATCCAACACCCTTGGTTTTTTCATCATGAGTGCCAACTTATGCATAATCACTCCACTTGGCAACCTAGGTGTATCCAATTCCATCACAAACCCTACCTTCTTGTCATCTTCAACTCCTTCCACTCCCTCCTCTTCAACATCCTCCCCGCTCCAATCCCTGATCTCGACATCAAACTGATCGATCTCCTCCTCCTCGATCAGCTCTCTGCCCTCTGCGGTGGTGCTAACGCCAACAAAGGACAGCACGAGGCGGCCGTCCTGACGCTGTGCCCTGAAATTGTTCTGGCTAGGAACAGACACCGCTTCGAGAACCATCCTCCCATTCTCGCGGTGGGACTTCATACGAACACACGAACCATCGTTGCCTCCCAGGGAAGGGATCGGAGGAGGGAACGACCTAGACCTCACCCTCTTGTACTTAGCCACCGGAGGTTCCATCTCCAATCCCTCTACTAGAATCTCCTCCTCCTTATCATCCTCCTCCTCGTGGTCACTATTAGCCTCAGAAGAAGGGTAAGACGAGTAGCCATCGGACCCGGTCTCGGACCCGAGGCTCTCGGTGCACACCTCGAGGCTCTTCCCGCTCAGGGAGCTGGCCGACCTCTTCACCAGCGGGTGCACGTAAGGGGCCGGGAGGAGCTCCTCCTCCTTCGCCTTCTCCGCAGCGACTAAAGAGCTCCATATATCGAAATGGAGGAGTCCCTCGGAGGACGCGATGCGCTTGAGGGGGATGAAGCCGTGCTGGGCCTGCCATTTCTTGGATGACATGTCGGCGGAGAGAGTCCTTCTTAAGGAGGCGATGGCTTTGGTCGTCTCGCCGTCGGATTCCGGTCCGAGGATGGATATTATTCCCTGCCTGTTCTTGGTCATCACCTCCTCCTTTAGGGAAGATGATAAGGTTAAGCCCTTCAGTGATGGCATCTCTGTAAACAAAAAAATGTCCAACCCATATCAGTATGTAAGCAAGTTTTTAGCATTTGGGTACGTGATGCTAATTAAGAATAGTCAATTTTTCGAATTTGAGTATTTGAGAACGCAATAATGTTAAAAACTCGTGGGAGAGTTCTGCTTTACGTGACTTGAACCAAGATTAGTCGATCCCGTGGATGTATGAATAGTGAATAACATATGGTTTCAACCAAAAAATCAAGAATAGTTAGTTAGTAAGTAAATTACCTGAAGCAAAGGGAGGGAAATAATTAAGGGTAGGTAATTACTAATTGGTAACTATAAATTTTGTGTGTGTGTTTAGTAGTGTAAGTCTGTGTTAGAGAGAGATAGAGGAGAGAGGGGGGATTGGTATGTGTGAGAGGCTCATGGGAATGGGAAGTAGGGGAGGAGGAGAAGTGGGTATTTGTAGGAGCCCAAAATAGCTTTGAAGGAGAGGGGGAATTTCTGATTTCGAATCTTTGTTCATTGGTCTCCCTAGTTCTATGGTCTTTTTAGTTTTTTTTTTTCGCTTTATCAATGTTTTAAAAATTGCGGTCGAACGAAGAGAAACTCTTTTCTAAGAGCGGGTCGTTCTTGTAGAAAAGCTGGAGAGCTATTCAATTAGTGGTCTATGCCGTTGGTTGCCAATTGAAACGACTAGACTAGTTAGTTCATTCGGTTGGACTTATCAGAATGTACGTTATTCTCTTAGGTCGGTTGATCTAGACCAAAATGTTCAAAATAATTAGGATTTTTTATTATTATTTTGTTTTAAAAATGATAATATGACGATTTTTTATATTTTTAAATGACAAACGTTTTTGCAAAATTAATATCTATTAAGAATTATTTAACATTTTAATAAATAAAATAAATAATATGATATTTTAAAAAAATTGCACAACCGGTTGGACAAAATACGAAGAAAATTCAGGCCGCCTCGTTTTTTAGAACATTGCTCGTCATGAGCAATATGGTGTTGAGTCTCAACCAAAAACAATTTTTTCGATAAAAAAAAATAGTGAAATTAGAACTTTTTATATGGTCTCCACACACACATATATATAATTTAGATTTCATTATTTTCTAGATTTATTCTGAATAATATATGATTCATTTTTTCAAAGTTTATTGGTATATTCTTTTTACTCAGTACATGTTCAGTTAGTATGTTGTGAATAATGGGCAATTTCACGGTAATTCCAATATATCAAGTATCAATGTTTTAACTTATCACTTTTTAATAAAACCCATCAAGGAAAAAAATGAACACAGTAAAATTTATCTAAATATAAAAACTAATAATCAAATATTCCACGTTTATTTTTTATACCATTTAGTATTCAAATATTTGTTGGGCCAACTTATCCTAATTTAAGACGGAATTATATAGAATATATGAAAGATGATAAAAATAATTATTTATTTACCTTAGAACCATCTAAAGTTTTTCTTTGAATGGTGATATACAAGAATCGAGGGGTGACGCGTTTTTGGGAGGGTGATTGGTCTTTATGCTTTTTAGTATAGCATCAGCCTCGGGGCATATTTGATTGCTGTCGTGGCCTCATCCTAGCAACAAAAGGAACGGCGACACCAATTTATATTTTTCAATGATCCTTTTCTCTTGGGCGTTCAATTTGTTTCGAGATATTTTGTTTTTCAAATGTTGGATTTTCTACATTAAGTTATAGTATAACATACCAATGAGTATTTAAATTATCTGATAATTATGTCTTTGTTGATTCGTAATTGTATCAGTAATTACTGTTATTTTATCGATCTATATGTCCTCAATAATTAATTCTCATTAACCTCGCCCTACCGGGATTATTATCCAGTAGGGATTCAATAGTAATGCGAAATATTTGTTTTGAAAATTTGTTATCGTTCAAAAATCTTATCTAATTTAAACATGATTAAGCGATCTTATAAATATTACGTGGTATTAAAAAAAGGTTTATGGTGTGGACATAATACACCAAAAATTTACTCCATCCATGCCATTTACCTGTTTCCGACAAAGCCGAAATCATGAGATCATGATGCTATCTTGCCCAATCGAGATCAGAATAATATATACGAAACAAGAACATAAACAAACTTAGCATGTACAATTCAACATTTTGATGGCTAATTTTGGTGATTCAAAATATTCCTGACAAATAGTAATTGTGGTCATTAATAGCTAGCTTGAGAATATAAAGATATGAATTCTCCGACACACTTAACATATATACCATTAATTTTTAGGAGGACCATATATTGAAACCGATAGAATGGGGCTGTGGATTGGGTTATAATGCTGGACAGATGGTAGAATATAGTGAAAGCGAAATTAGAACAATTATACCAATTGGGAATTATCTGTCTGCTTTAACTAAGACGTTAAGGGGTATTTAGGAAGAATATGCTTGCAAGAATAGTAACCGGTTCATGGTTACTATCATTTGATGATAAGGATGGTTACTGTATTCTAGCTTAACGAATATGTTTCGATTTTGAGTTATTCAGAATACATAAATGTTAAATATTTGTTAAAAAATCTTTATCACTATTTAAAAATCATGTCCGACTTAAATTTAGATTAGTCGGCTAAATGAGTCTTGTGATATCGAATCATTTCAACCAAAAAGATAATTTGGAGCTAGCCAATATCGTTACTATTTGGTAAACTGACTAGAGATATTATGAGGAAACTATGATTGATCTTGATTAGCAAATTAACACATACGGACTAAAATTAATTGAACTGTATGTTTTTCCTTGTGGGCTTGTTTGGTTAAAGGTGATGACAAAATGAAAATAGTACAAAGGAACAGTAGTACATCATATATTGTTTGTGAGTTATTTGGTAATATTCAATAAAGTATAAATAAAAAAAATATGTGTATGTTATCAAGCAGATCTTTTCTGCTGGTAAATAAACAAACCCAATTGTTTTTCTTGTTTTAAATGAAAATTCTTCTATTTTCTTATGGATTAAACAATAAAAAATAATGTTGTAGATAAATGAAGAGTAATCTTTAAAAAAAAAAAATCTATTTCCTTGCTAACTACTGATTCCATAGCAATCTATTATCTAGACAAAGGAATAGAAATACCACATGTAAATACCTTTTCATTGGGGAATGGATTGAGTGCTGAACTTACTAATATTTTTTAAAAAGAAAATTAGTAAGGGTGATTTCGGTGATATAATTACCTAGTTTCCATTTTAACTAGCTTTAGCCAAATAAGTATAATGTTTTCACAACTAGAGTTTTAACCATTATGCTATTATCAATTTACATGTATATCATATATCACATGTATGCCATTATTACTTTACACGTTTTTTTTGGTAAGTAAATTTTTTTGCCGCAAGCAGGGTTTGAACCTTGGTCACTTCCCACCTCACAAATATACCATTCGTATCACTTCACATGTACACCATTATCACTTCACTATATAATATTATCACTTCACATGTATATTATTTTAGGAAAAGTCTATTTTAGTACCCTGTGGTATCGCCCAAAATTACTTTAGTACCCTGTGGTAAAAAACTGACCAATCGAATCATACTTATTCCAATTAACATCAAAAAGGTCCTCGGGCAGCTGCCCGGAGCTGCCCGGACCCGCCCAACCCTGCCCGGACTACGTGGCCAGCCACGTCACCAAAACTTGATGACATGGCGCCACGTGGACATCCATCTTCTTCCCTCTCTTCCTCTCCTCCTCCTCCTCCTCCTCCTCCGCCTCCTCCTCCTCCTCCTCCGCCTCCTCCTCCACTTTGTCCTCCTCCTCCGCCTCCTCCTCCACTTCGTCCTCCTCCTCCTCGTCCTCCTCCTCCTCCACTTCGTCCTCCTCGTCCTCCTCCTCCGCCTCCTCCTCCTCCTCTTCTCCTCCTCCTCCTCCGCCTCGTCCTCCTCCTCCTCGTCCTCCTCGTCCTCCTCCTCGTCCTCCTCCTCCTCCACTTCATCCTCCGCCTCCTCCTCCTCCTCCGCCTCCTCCTCCTCCTCCTCGTCCTCCTTCTCCTCCGCTTCGTCCTCCTCCGCCTCCTCCTCCTTCTCCGCCTCGTCCTCCTCCTCTGCCTCGTCCTCCTCCTCCTCATCCTCCTCCTCCTCCTCCACGTGGCACCACGTCATCAAGTTTTGGTGACGTGGCTGGCCACGTAGTCCGGGCAGAGTTCGGGCGGGTCCGGGCAGCTCCGGGCAGCTGCCCGAGGACCTTTTTGATGTTAATTGGAATAAGTATGACTCGATTGGTCGGTTTTTTACCACAGGGTACTAAAGTGATTTTGGACGATACTACAGGGTACTAAAGTAGACTTTTCCCTATTATTTTTACTTCATTGTATACCATTCTGACAAAGACCGACGCTTTTGGTTCGGATGGTACTTTCTGGGCCCGGTCCAAACCGAATCCAGGCCACTTTTTACAACATTTAAGAATTACCTGATTTATCATTAAATTTATCCAAAAAAACAATATATGAAAAACTACAATACCATTTCTTCCTATTTTCTACTGATAACCAAACCGTCCCTATATATGCCTTGGAAAAGAGCTGTATGCTTTGGCACTACCACATAGACAAATTCAAATTCCGACCAATAAATACTTATACCGGAGTTTTTTTCACACACAAAATTAGAGATTTGTTTTGCAAGTTTTACTTTAAATAATTAGTTAGTCACAGTGAAATTTTCTTAAATTTGAAAAACTTTGATAAGAAGTATTAAAAGATTGTGGTTAATTTTCAAGCTTTTGAGAATTATAAAAATATTAAGGAAAAATTACTCTCAAGTCCCTCGGGTTTGCTTAAATATACTCAAAAGTCTCTCCTGTTCACAAAATACATTCCTACGTCCCTCTAGTTTAATTTTATTATACTTTCGAGTCCCTGACGCACGTTAGCAGCTCTTTTTTTTCATTTTTGTCAATGAAATGACCAAAATACCCTTAGGGAAAAAATATCATCTTCCACCTTTAGATTGCTGACGTCATCATCTCCATGACCCAAAAATAAAATCATGTCTTATCTCAAGTTAATACTGTCCACGAACTAGAACAAAGAACCGTTAAAAACCCACAACCAAAATGGGGATCTAAACGCAACTAACTCGAGCTCGCCGAGGACAGCGACCATGTCCATCTTCAAAAGCCTGACATCTTCGAGCAGCGAACGACATCAACATCGTCGATGAAGTCACTGGTGGATGACCGGCGGGGGCGCCTCCTCGGCGGAGAGACGAGTCACCGGGGAGTGGCCGAGCGGGTGAGGTGGTGCTGTTGACGGTAACGGAAATGGCGGGGACGGTACCGGAGCTCCCTCGTCAGCTGGAAGATCCTAGGCGCCCGCTTGTTGTGCCGGTCCATCGACTCCTTCCTTGGGTCGGCCCTTTCCGCTCCGTCGTCGATTGAACCTTATGTCGTCAATGAAACACCGTCGTGGATTGTGGTTAATTGCTTTGTGACCCCGTACCATCTTGATTCTATGATTTGGGGGTTTGGAAGTAAATCCCCTATTTGAAGAGATGAAGCTTGTCGATGATGATGCCTGATTCCTTTGAAATTAGGGTTCATTCCAATTTGCTGGATTCATCGGAGAAGAAGATGATGACGTCAATATTTTTTTTTGTTTAAAGGGTATTTTTGTCATTTCAATGACAAAAAATAAAAAATACTTATCCACGGACCCGAAAGTATAATAAAATTAAACTAGAGGAACAATATGATCATTTTTTAAACATAGAAGACTTTTGAGTATATTTAAGCAAACCCGAGGGACTTGAGAGTAATTTTTCCAAATATTAAATCTTTTACAGCTGATCGTTAGACTCCTTGAAATCCAAGTAACAAAACTCGTTGACTCGAAATATAACCAAATCTGTCTTTTCATTTTGATCCCAAAATGATTCTTATTTCCTCTATACTTTTCATCTTGAACTGAGGAGCTAAATATTTTATGGTTTCCATCACAGTTTCTATGTTTCTTCCGAAGATAAATATATTATTAACATAAATATAAAAAATGACCTTATACTTTTTTCCAGCCTCTTAGTATACACATTTATGTTGAAAATCGTGCGATCAATTTTTTTGTGCCATTACTATGACACTTGTTTAAAACCTTAGAAAGAAGGACAAATTACTCTCAGGTCCTTGTTTATAGTTTTATTACTCGCAAGTCCCTGACTTTCGAAAATAGTGTATGAGGTCCCTGCTTTTAAAAAAAATATTGGTCTGAGGTCCCTAGTCACCGGATCGACCTTCTTAAACATCTCCGAAGAAAATCTCCGATCCGGTGACTAGGGACCTCAGACCAATATTTTCTTAAAAAGCAGGGACCTCATACACTATTTCCAAAAGTAAGAGACCTACGAGTAATAAAATTATAAACCAGGGATCTGAGAATAATTTACCCTAGAAAGAATCGGTGCAAATTTTCTTTTAGTTCTCAGTGTACATCAAAACCTTCAGATTTTCTTTTAAAATAATCTACCACACCCAAGAAGCCTACACATTCAGAATATAAGTTCTAAAAAGTAAAATAAATCATACCCAATCATAAATATTATTACTATCAATAAAATTAACGTTCGAAAAAAAAATCGCACTCCATTGTGTGAAATAAAAGTCGTGCATAGACTATTCAGCATCCACTAAAAGTAGCCACCACAAAATGATTAATTTGGATGAAAATGAGAATCCCTTCAGCTTACTCATATGGGGAAAGGCATCAGAGTGTGCTACCAATTTGGCAAGGGAAGACAATGACTCTGATTGCCATTGTGGTCGACAATGGCTCAAGGAGAAGCAAAGGAATCTCTTTAATTTGGAAAAAACAACAATTTTTTTTAAGTCGACTACTATTAAGTCATATTTAGTATTTATGAGTGACTCTTTGATGCCTGTTTCGTTCGTAAAACTTCAATAAAAAAATCCGTTAAGAAAATTCAAGTTTGTTACTATTTGAACCAACTACCAATAAAACCCACATAAAACAAAAAAAATGATTTGCATATTTTTGTAGTCTAGCTAGGGAATAGAATCCCACACCCATCATGTATTTTTTTTCTTGGAAAAAAAATTAAATCCAATAATAATTACACAGAATAATGTATGTGGAACCAACTTAAGGCGTTACAATTCTTGATTACGTGGCCACTCTTATTTGCTGGTCATATATATTTTCTAGCGTCTCTATTTTTAATCCCCATGCTCTTTTATATTTTATTATATTTTTTGGTGTCTGCGGATTGTTTGTGATAAGGGCAGATGCCCTATGCACGCATAATTGAGAAGCTGCCACTAATTTATATGTCCACTACTCCGTCCACATAAAAGGTAGTGATATTGATGAGCACAAAGTATAATTTTATGTTGGAATAAATGTAAATTAATGTATTTAGCCCAAAAGAGGAAAGTTCAAGTAGTAAAAATGAAAAGTGTATTACTACATTGAAAATAACAAGAAAAATTTCCTAGTTTATAAGGAGTGATGTTGACGAGCACAAAGTATAATTTTATATTAGAATAAATGCAAATTAATGCATTTGGCCCAAAAGTGGAAAGCCTAAGTGGTAGGCTCATTAGTAGAAATGGAAAGTGCTTCACCACATTGGAAATAACAAGAAAAATTTTCTAGTTTATAAGGAGAAGCTCCTTGTTAGCTAAGAAATTAGTTGACAATCTGGAAAGCTAACTCGGACCGTTGCGAGTACACCATCCGGGCACGCGCATGTGCATATTGGACGCAGGTCGCAATGGGCGCTTTGTGGCGCACTTGGCACGTGCGCATCGTCGCGAGGAGCTTCTAAGTTTTGCCGAAGCTGGGTTGCGAGATTCCTCGCGAAGGCCTGTCCTTCTGAATGGCCACGAAGAAGTGCGAAAAGGTGCCTGTGCTCAGTTGCCCACCGAAGGGACACAAGTGGCGGGCTGCCTGCCGAAGGGATCCAGAATGCTATCGAAGATCCACGAGCGCAGCCAGCCTGTCCTTTGGCTGAATGGACGCGCCATTTCGGAGTGCCTGCCTCCCTCCCATCCAACGCCTATAAATAGGCATCTCCCCCTCATTTGCATCTCACCCCACTACGTGGTAGGCTCATTAGTAGAAATGGAAAGTACTTTACCACATTGGAAACAACAAGAAAATTTTTCTAGTTTATAAGGAGAAGCTCCTTGTTAGCTAAGAAATTAGTTGACAATCTGGAAAGCTAACTCGGACCGTTACGAGTGCACCATCCGGGCACGCGTATGTGCATATTGGACGCAGGTTGCAATGGGCGCTTTGTGGCGCACTTGGCACGTGCGCATCGTCGCGAGGAGCTTCTAAGTTTTGCCGAAGCTGGGTTGCGAGATTCCTCGCGAAGGCCTGTCCTTCTGAATGGTCACGAAGAAGTGTGAAAAGGTGCCTGTGCTCACAAGTGGAGGGCTGCCTGCCGAAGGGATCCAGAATGCCACCGAAGATCCACGAGCGCAGCCAGCCTGTCCTCTGGCTGAATGGATGCGCCACTTCGAAGTGCCTGCCTCCCTCCCATCCAACACCTATAAATAGGCCTCTCCCCCTCATTTGCATCTCACCCCACTACAACTTGCATAAGCCTTCATTAGCTACTGTAGGATCTCTCTCCCTCTCTCAGAAAAGTTTCGAATAGCCAAGGTTCGCCTGAAGTTTCGAGAATCGTTGTGCTACGATCTTGGAAGCAACTAGTCGTTGTATCTTGGGGACGATTGTCGTAGTCTGTAAGCACTGAATACGGGACAATCTCATCTTACGGAGAAAGAGTCAAACTCTTGCCTCGACTATACTAGATTCTAATCAAGTATACCATCTCCTATAAACAACAATCGTAAGATGGAATTTGTGTACTTGAAGATGGCATCATCAAGCTCTACACCGACGGTCCCAGGAAATGTCTACGCCGAAAGACCGGCCAAATTCAATGGCACCGAGTTCAAGAGGTGGCAACAGAAGATGTTGTTCTACCTAACGACGCTCAACCTGATCTAATTTTTGAAGGAAGAGGCTCCGAAGGTGGCAGAAAATGAGGCTGATCAACAGAAGATCAATGCCCTGGATGCATGGAGTCACAGTGACTTCCTATGTCATAACTATATCATGAATGGATTAGACGATACTCTTTACAATGTCTATGTAGGTGCCAAGACTGCGAAAGAATTATGAAATTCTCTGGAGAAGAAGTACAAGACGGAGGATGCTGGGACGAAGAAATTCATCGTCAGGAGATTCTTCGACTTTCAAATGGTGGATTCCAAGAAGGTCATAGACCAAGTTCAAGAGCTGTAGCTGATTCTACACGAGATTCACGCTGAAGGCATGTAACTCAGTGAGTCCTTCCAAGTGGCTGCACTAATTGAGAAGCTACCCCCCCCCCCCCCCCCCCCCCCTCTCCCCTCTGGAAGGGTTTTAAGAACTACCTCAAGCATAAGAGGAAGGACATGGGGCTGGAAGACCTGATTGTGAGACTGAGGATCGAAGAAGACAATCTAAAGTCCGAAGTCAAGACCAGCAGGACCAACTCCGAGGCTAAGGTACACCTCTCCGAAGGTGACACTGGCAAGAAGAGGAAGAAGCCCAGAAATAAGCAGGAGAAGTAAGAGCCAAAGCAAAAGAAGGCTAAGAAAATCAAGAGCAATTGCTTCAACTGCGACAAGTTCGGTCACATGGCAAAAGATTGTCGCCTGCCAAAGAGAGACGATCATGAGAAGGCTAATCTGGATGAAGACTTGTCTGAGCTAGACTTATCCGTTGTGGTGTTTGAAGCCAATCCAGTGGATAATCCGAGAGAGTGGTTCATTGACACAGGGACAACCCAACACATCTGCTCAGACAAGGAGATGTTCTCGACCTATATCCCAATCAACGGACGAAAGTTATTTATAGGTAACTCTACAACTTCTTCCGTAGTCGGACTATGCAAGGTGGTGCTGAAGCTGACCTCCGAAAAAGAGCTGACCCTAAAGGATGTGCTGCATGTCTCAGACATTCGCAAGAATCTAGTATCCGGCTCCCTGTTAAGCAAAGCAGGGTTAAAGCTAGTTTTTGAGGCTGATAGATTTGTATTAACTAAGGCAGGTACCTTTGTAGGAAAGGGTTACCTCGAGAGGGGGCTCTTCAAGATGAATGTAATAACTGTCAAATGCGACTTTGAGGACCTTAATAAAGTTATTAATTCTTCTTAATTAGCTGAGTGTTCTAACTTATGACAAGATAGATTAGGACACGTAAATTTGAGCTCACTAAGAAAATTAGTAAGTTTAAATTTATTGCCTAACATAGAGTTTGACCCAAACAATAAATGTGAAGTATGTGTAGAGGCAAAAATGACCAAAGAACATTTTCATTCAGTGGAAAGAAGTACTACACCTTTAGAGGTAGAAAAAAATATTTTATCACATTTATTGATGATTGCACAAGGTACTGCTATGTACATATCTTGAAAGGAAAAGACGAAGCTCTAGAAGCTTTTAAGAGTTATAAGAATGAGATTGAAAATTAACTTAGTACTAAAATCAAGATGATTCAAAGAGATAGAGGGGGAGAATATGTAGCTTCGTTTGAAGAATTCTGCCAACAAAATGGCATTATTCATCAGACAACTGCACCATACTCACCTCAATGAAATGGCATAGCTAAACGTAAGAATCGAACTCTCAAGGAGATGATGAATGCTATATTGATTACCTCAAGCTTACCCCAAAATATGTGGGGGGAAGCTGTGCTCTCAGCTAATCACATTCTAAACAAACTGCCACACAAAAAGAGGGACAAAACTCCATATGAATTATAAAAAGGGAGAAAGCCTTCCTACGGTTACCTTAAAGTGTGGGAGTGCCTAGCTAAGGTAGAAATACCTCCACCTAAAAGGGTGAGAATATGACCCAAGACCATTGACTACATCTTTATTGGATATGCTTACAACAGTAGCGCATACCGATTTCTAGTGCACAAGTCTGAAAACCATGAAATCAACGAGAGAATGGTCATGGAATCAAGGAATGCAACGTTCTTTGAGAATATCTTTCCAAACAAGGAGAGAAAAGATCCAAGTTCTAACAAAAGAGCTCATGAAGCTACTCAAGGTTCTCATCAAATCGTTGAAGAACCTAGACGTAGCAAAAGGGCCAAAACAGCCAAGTCATTTGGTCCAGATTTTCTGACATACGTGTTAGAAAATGAACCTGGGACAATCCAAGAGGTGTTGTCTAGTCCAGATACTCCTCTCTGAAAAGAAGCTATCAACAGTGAGATAGAATCCATCATGCAAAACTACACGTGAAAAATCGTGGATCTCCCACCAGGTTGTAAACCTTTAGGTTACAAATGGATCCTTAAAAGGAAATACAAAGCTGATGGATCAATCGATAAGTACAAAACTCGGTTGGTAGCTAAAGGATTCAAATAGAAGAAAGGATATGATTTCTTTGACACGTATTCGCCGGTCACAAGAATCACATCTATTAGAGTACTCATAACTGTAGCAGCACTCTATAACCTCGAGATACATCAGATGGATGTAAAAATAGCTTTCCTAAATGGAGAACTAGAAGAAGAGATATATATGGAATAACGTGAAGGGTTTGTTGCCCCGGACAAGAACATAAAGTATGCAAGCTGGTCAAGTCACTGTACGGGCTGAAACGGGGGCCGAAACAATGGCATGAGAAATTTGACAGAACAATGATGTCAAATAGCTTTAAGATCAATGAGTGTGATAAATGTGTATACATTAAAGGCACACCTGATGCTTACGTGATTGTATGTCTGTATGTAGACGACATGCTAATTATGAGAAGCAGTAATGATCTTATCGTGAAAACTAAGAACATGTTAAAGAACAACTTTGACATGAAAGATATGGGTCTAGCTGACATCATACTAGGGATTAAAATCTCTAGAATGACTGAAAGAATTATCTTGTCACAATCTCACTATGTTGAGAATGTACTCAAAAAATTCGAAGCTTTTGACAAACCTCCAGCTAAGACTCTGATAGACCTGAGTCTACACTTAGCTAAAAATAGAGGGGACCCAGTATCTCAACTGAAATATGCAAGAATCATTGGGAGCCAGATGTACTTAAAAAATTGTACACGCCCTGATATTGCGTATTCTGTTAGCAAGCTTAGTAGATTCATAAGTAATCCAGGAACGGATCACTGGCTAGCTCTGGAAAAGATTCTAAAGTATCTAAAATAAACTTTGAACCATGGCATACTATATACGAGATATCAAGCTGTATTGGAAGGATACAGTGATGCAAATTGGATATCGGATACTAAAGACTCCAAATTTACTAGTCGTTACGTGTTCACCATAGGTGGCGGAGCTGTATCCCAAAAATTCTCTAAACAAACGTGCATATCTCGATCCACCATGGAGTCAGTGTTTATAGCACTAGACAAAGTTGGGGAAGAAGCTGAATGGTTCAGAAACTTCCTAGATGATATTTCTTATTGGAACAAGCATGTGCCTCCTGTATTGATACACTGTGATAGCATATCAGCAGTAGGGAGAGCACAAAGTACTATGTATAACGGTAAGTCTCGACACATCCGTAGAAGACATAACACCGTTAGATAGTTGATCTATAATGGTATAATTACCATTGATTATGTGAAGTCCAAGGACAACATAACTGATCCTTTGACGAAAGGAGTCAACAGAGATCAACTGTATAACACAGTAAGGAGAATGGGGTTAAAACCCATACAATAAAAGCGTTCATAGCGGTAACTCAACCATGATGAGTAGAGATCCTACGAACTTGGTTCAATGAGATAACTAAGTTATGGATGGCTAAGATGATCACTTGAAACCCTTCCCATTCTCAGAAGCTGCCTAAGTGCGAACCTGCAGAGGTGTGATAATAATTTCTATACCAGGAAAAGGTAGAGTATGGCAGGATACTCTTGATGAAAAATCACCTATATGAATCCAAGATATGGTCCATGGCCAAAACGGACACAAATGAAAAAATACATATGAATCCAAGATATGGTCCATGGCCAAAATGGACACAACGTGAGAACCAAAGGACATTCGAGATATCATTGTGTAAATATTATTGTCTTGGTTTACATAAAAAATCTGACCAGTTCAAGACATCGCATTCACTGAGCAGCAAGTAAATCCGATAACATCTTACTAGAGAAGGTTCAAAGCCATAAGCTACCTATCTTGATGCAATGATATTTTGTCAGAACTTTTTCTTAAAAAGTATCAGTATGCATTAATCATCATTCATGTGGGAGATTGTTGGAATAAATACAAATTAATGCATTTGGCCCAAAAGTGAAAAGCCCAAGTGGTAGGCTCATTAGTGGAAATAGAAAGTGCATTACCACATTAGAAACAACAAGAAAAATTGCCTAGTTTATAAGGAGAAGCTCCTTGTTAGCTAGGAAATTAGTTGACTACTGGAAAGCCAACTCGGACCGTTGCGAGGATGGTGTGTAGCACCATCCGAGCACGAGCACGAGTACGAGTACGAGCACGAGCATGAGCACGCGCTTGCACACGCGTACGTATACCTACGTGTGCATGTGCGCAGGGGACGCAGGTCGCAATGGGCGCTTTATAGTGCACTTGGCACTTGGAACACATCGTCGCAAGGAGCTGGAGAAGCTTCTAAGTTTTGCCGAAGCTCGAAAACCACTCAGGCTGCTCGGACGAAGAGGCACGAAGGGCTAGAATATCTCAGAGACTTCCAGACGGCCGAAAGGTTGCGAGATTCCTCACAAAGGAGTGCGAGTGAAGGCATGTCCTTTTGAACGGTCACGAAGAAGTGCAGAAAGGTGCCTGTGCTTAGATGCCCACCGAAGAGCCACGAGCGCAGCCAGCCAGACTGCTGGCCGAACGGACGCGCCCCTTCAGAGTGCCTGCCTCCCTCCCATCCAGCGCCTATAGATAGGCCTCTCTCCCTCATTTGCATCTCACACTACTACAACTTGCATAAGCCTTCATTAGCTATTATAGGATCTTTATCCCTCTCTCTGAAAAGTTCAAACTAGCCAACTAGTCGTTGTATCTTGGGGACGATTGCCGTAGCCCGTAAACACTGAATACGGGACAATCTCGTCTTACGGAGAAAGAGTCAAACTCTTGTCTCGACTATACTTGATCCTAATCAAGTACACCACTTTCGACAAACAACATTCTATAATATACATACACACGTATATGTATTTAAGGAAGAAACAATTGTTTTTCAACTATATAATATGTTAGTACTACACTAGTAGTTTAAGACAGTTTGCAATAGTTTTTTACAATTTAGTATAAGAAAAATATTATTGTATTGAAAACTATACCGAGATAAACATAAATAGAAATTAGTAGAAGTATACTCACAACCACACTTTGACTAAAGTATGAATGCCATGGTCATCAAGGTAGGGAACATTGGATTGAATCTTGGACGAGGCCACAGAAAGGCGTGGCCCATGAACTCTTATTACCCACCTATAAATTTCAGTCCTCCAAGGGTAAAAGAGTTCCTAATATACAACGCCCAATCACGTGAACAAAATGAAGCATTATTGAACATTTTAAAACCTTAGAAGATTGCAGAACTCCGATACTATGCAAGAATGAGAATGCTACGCTCTAAAGATGGAGAAGTAGAAAGCTCAGAAGAGATTGTAAGCTAGGGTGATTTGGACTGAAGGAGGAGGCCTCCTTTTATAAGCAGCATGAGACCTCCAACAATCAAATTCGTATTTGTTATGGCCATTAACTCATCCATTAAATTGGTCAGCAAATAGACCTTCAGCGGATCCATAAAATTTTCATATTCAATTGGTGTTACTCTCATTTATTAGCAAGAATTTAAATTTGAAATTTAAATTCAAATCAGCTACTGGAAGGAAGAAAAAGTTCTAGAGTGTGGGATTGTCCAAACTAAAGCCCTAATAATATTCAGGCCTAGAATTAGTACAATAAGTCCAGCCGAGGTCCAAAAAGATAGTTCCCGGAACAATTCCTACAATTCTGTAAACCGTGGCCCGCGCCCGCAGCTACACCTGAAGCCTTATCAACGAACTTCTTATTGATCTCACAAACACTCAAAATCTATCGGTGTGACCCACATTTTAAATAGGTCAAGTTATCCATTAATCACTTAGTGATTGTATTTAATTAAGATTTTTCTTCTAATTAAACTCTTAGGCCCAAAAACTAATACACGCGTATTGGGCCAATATCTTCCTTGGTTTATAAAAATAAATTTTCCAATATAATATTCAAATATTTATCAAACCGACAAATATAGTTCTTAGTTGAATCAAACCACAAAAACATTAAAATTATTTGGGTAAATTACTCGCATGTCCTTGAAATTTTGTCACCATACCTCTAGCGTCCTTAGGTTTCTAGAAATGATCTTGTAGTCCCCTGCTTTTGATTTTATAATACTATCGAGTTCCTTGCTGACTTCATCAGTCATTTTATTATTATTTTATATTTAAAATAACTTTTGTACTCTTGTCCGGCCAAACTAAGTCTCCGGTCATCTTCTTCGACGAACTCCAGGCAACTTTTTCGGCCAAAAAAATCCCAACCCTGAAAAACGTTCTTCTTACCCTCCAAATCCTTCGCACCTGTCGATAACCCACCCCGGTCCAATTTTGGTACAAATTCATTGGCGTACCAATTCCGGTCAAATGGTCAAACACACGGTTGTAGCTCTTTCACCTCACAAGTTGTTGTCTCTCTTTTTGCCCGGATTCGGCCACCGAGAAGGAGGTCACCTCAGCGACCACAGCAGTTCCAGTAGCCACAATCTAGGACCTTTGTTCTCCATCGTCTCTCTCGTCCTAAGTTCCAGAGTGGTCGGCGTGCTCCGTTGGGATGGGGCCCACTAGCTGGGAGCATGGTCGACCTCGTCGGATTCCAGGAAGCAGACTGGGACTCTGTTTCGTGGAGCCATAGCCGAAGATCAGAGAGAATTGGTTTTTAAAACTCCTGAGGCTGTCGAGGTCGCCATCGTTCTGGAGGAGAGAGCCGCAAGGGAGGATGGTGTTTGTGGCATTAGCGGAGAAGGGAGCTGTTGGGTAGGATGGTGTTGGAATCCTCCGTACGCCGACCTGAGAGTATCGGCGGGGAGAGAAGGAGTTGAGAATGCGACACTGAAATGCTATGTACGCCGGCGTTGGAGGAGAGAGAAGGAGATGAGAATGCCGAAGACAGTACACTGACGAGTTTTTTTATATTTTTTTAATTGACTTTTGTAAGGGTATATAACTCATTTTACAAGAAAAATTGATGATATCGGTGATGGATCTGAGAGTATAATAAAACCAAATACAGGGACTACAAGATTATTTCTGGAAATCTAGGAGCGCAAGAAATAGGGTGACAAAACTTCAGGGACCTAAGAATAATTTACCCAAATTATGTATACCAAATTTTAACACACCAACATTCAAAAACTCGTACTTGGGGTAGAATTGAGAAATGTATTTAAAAACGGACCCCGAAAATTCTATGTTTCTTGGTCCATCTTGTTAATATTTTATTAAATAATTATATTTATTATTAAAATATCAAATAATTCTAAATATCCTCTAATTTTATTACAATTTACAAGTGCATAATTATAATTTGATTACTTTTAATGTAACAAACATCAAATTTTCTTGGAAATTTAGTTTGATCGGTCCAACCAAGTAAATCAGTTGATCCAATCAGTAAATCGGTAGTCAACGGCATTGACTACTAAATCAACTGTTCTCTGATGTTGATATGAAAAATAGCACGATATACTATCAGGTTGATAGTCGGACTCGTTGGAATGTCGATTCGATCATATTTTTTAAAACATTGTAATTGGGGAGGAGTGCATACATATTATATTAATAATGACGGGGCTAATTAGTTAATTGAATTCTTTTGCCAAAGATGGAGGAAGGCCGGAAAGGGAAAGGAAAAAAAAAACAGGATTCGGTTTGTCTGCCTATAAAGGGATACCACTCATCAAATTCCTACAGAACTTTATTTACTACGTTGTTCAAGGCTAAATGCAAGCTTTGTCGCGACGCGGTTTTACTTCAGAAAAATATTCTGCCTGTCTTTGAAAATTAATTCTTTTCTCTGAACCTTTGCATCACACTTCTATATATATATATTTTAGACCAATTCATCGTTACTTTATAATATGTAAACAAAAAAATTATATAAAAAAGAGCTCAACTCCAACGATCGTTAAAAACTCCAAAAAAAAAAATCCAACGATCGTTACAGTTAAAAGATTAGATACACATAATATCCATCTAAATATTGTCGTAAGCTTGTATAACTACCAGTTAAATCTGCTACTTCAGATATGTTTGGCACAATCATGTAGGTCATACGAATCTATTGATTAATTCTAATTCACGGCTCATGATTGGGTTAGCAAGTGGTTAGACTTGTTATAGCTGCTAATATGGTTCTTATGGGGCTATGCAATTTTTAGAGTTTAACGGTCTAATTGGTGTCTAATTGATAATTTTTTTTGACAAGTATTAACACTTTACATATACAAAATTATGGTTCTTATGAGATTGTATGTTTGATTCTCGAAATTTTTCGTGTAACATTTTGTATATAAAACTTGTAAAAACTTGTCGATAATATTTATGAGTTTAAAAAATCATATTTAATCTAAAAAATAATTTAATGTGCAAGCTTATTGCCATTTCCAATTAAAAATCATTTCATTCAAACAACTAGCTCTTACATTTTGTCACTCGCCTGAAAATTTTAGTTTGGAATTGTCTAAATAGCTCATTTTTTTCCTTCATTTCTTGGTTTAATATTTTTTACAATTTTCACACACATTGACTAGGACGGTTCTCTGAAGGTATTAACAAAACTCAAATTTAGAGCTCTATAGAAAGAAAGCCAGCCTTTTTATTATATTGCCACAACATACTTTCTTCTTTTTTTTAAAGTGAAGCATATTAATATTATTTTTCATGTCGAAAAATCACTATACAAAAGCCACCCTCGTGTGTTCTGGAATGCATTCCTTGCCTGGTCTCTACCGAGATGGGGGCCGACCTTATTAAGCCTATTTCTATTGAGGAAATCAGATTGGCAGTTTTTGATATGGGTGGAACCAAGTCCCCGGGACCTGATGGGTTTCCAGGGATCTTCTACCAAAAGTTCTGGCCTATTATCAAGAAGGATTTGTGTGAGCTTGTGCTAAGCCTTTTTGAGACATCGGATGTTCCTCGGTATTTAAATAGGACTTACATTGTTTTGGTTCTCAAATCTAAGAATCCTGTGAATGTTCACGGTTTTCGTCTTATTAGCTTATGCAATTTTGCGTATAAGGTTTACTCTAAGGTGCTTGCTAATAGGTTGAGACCGTGTATGAATTCCTTGATTTCCGAATGCCAGGGAGCCTTTGTTAAAGATCGTTGTATCCAAGATAACATTATCTTAGCTCACGAAGCCTTTCACTGTCTGAACTCTACTTGTAGAACCAGTTCTAATTCGAGGGCCATTAAGTTAGATTTAAAAAAGGCTTATGACTTAGTTAACTGGTCCTTTTTGAAGGCTGTTATGACTAATTTGGGGTTCCCGCTGAAGTGGATTGCTTGTGTTATGTCTTGTATTTCTTCTACTTCTTACAGTGTTTTGTTTAATGGCCAGCCCTTGCCTTGGTTTTGTGCTTCTCGTGGAATTCGGCAAGGGGATCCTCTTTCTCTCTTTTTATTCCTGTTTATTTCTGACTCTTTTGCTCATTTTGTGGAACAGGCAAAGTTTCGAGGTTATATTCATGGGTATTCCTTGAATAGAAACAGTCCTGCTCTTACCCACATCTTATTTGCAGATGATATGCTGCTTTTTGGCAAAGCTTGCGAACGAGAGGCTAGGAACTTTAAAAATCTATTGGACTTGTTCTCTAATGTTTCCGGCCAGGCCATAAACTTCTCTAAGTCGTGTATTTTGTTTTCGAAAGGGGAGCCTGCAGGGATTAGGAAGCTCATTTCTGATATCTTAGAGATGGTGGAGATGCTCCCTCATGAAAAGTACTTAGGTATTCATGCTGTTTGGGGTAGGTCAAAGAAGGAGGCCTTGAGTTACATCTATGATCGATTGCTCTCGAGGACCCAAGGTTGGAAGCAGAAACTTCTTTCCATGTCAGGGAGGAAGGTCCTCATCAAGTCTGTCCTGTCTTTCATCCCTTGCTATCTCATGCAGGTTTTGCTATTCCCTGTGACTTTTTGCTCCAAGTTGAATAGTTTGGTAGCGCGATTCTGGTGGTCAGGTGATGTGGACAAATGCAAAGTCCATTGGTTAAATTAGGAGAGGTTAACATGCTCAAAATCTCAGGGTGGTCTCAGTTTTAAAGACTTTCAGCTATTTAATTTGGTATTGTTGGCCAAACAGGTGTGGAGGCTTCTCGCCAACCAAGGTTCCTTATGCTTCAGAGTCCTGAAGGGCCTTTACTTTCACAATTCTGATATGCTTACTGCTTCTAAAGGTGCTAAACCTTCATGGATTTAGTCCAGTCTCTTTGCAGGCAAAGAGGCCCTTAAAGAGGGTCTATTCTTTCAGATTGGAAATGGGCTTTCGGTGGATATTTGGCGTGACCCTTGGGTCCTTAGCTTGCCAAACAATAGGCTTGCCTCACGGATTTTGGCTCCTTCCTCTTTGGCTACTGTTTCTGACCTATTTTCCCTTACTTCTGGTTGTTGGAATTTAGATCTCATTCGTAATTTCTTTTCAATTTCTGAGCAGGTTGTAATTTCTAACATCTTTTTGGGTTGTAGGCAAGCCCCTGACCGGCTTCTGTGGAAATTTAGCAATGATGGAAGGTACACTGTTAAGTTAGGATACCTCTCCTTTAAGGAAGCCAGATCTTCTTCTGTGTTGTTGCCGGCTTTGGATTCAAATGACTGCCCCTTTGACCCCGGGATTTGGCGACGACTTTGGAAATTGAAAGTACCGCCGAAGCTAAAAAATTTTGTCTGGAGACTTCTCAGAAATGCTCTACCCCTTGCTGTTATTTTATTTAGGAGACATCTTGCTCATTCTCCCTTGTGGCAATTGTGTTGTTGTGAGGATGAGTCTGTTCTTCACATGCTTTTTTATTGTCCTCATGCCCGTGCTACGTGGTTGTTAAGCCTTTTTGGCCTCAGATTCAATGGGTCTGTTCACTCGATTTTTGGCTCTTGGTTCATTTATTTCCTTGACTTGTTACAGTCGCCTGAGGACCAGGAGTTGAAGACCCTTGCTATGTATTTTTGTTGGTGTATTTGGTTGGCTAGAAACAGATTTTTATTTGAAGGTATTATTATTGACCCTATTGACACCTTGCACTATGCTTCTTATTTGTCTGCTGAATTTTTACAGGTTTCAACCTCGAATTTGCAGCAGACAAGTAGGGTTGCAGCTTCTCCAACTTCATGGAGCATTCCAAAAATTGGAGCTGTGAAGTTCAACTGTGATGCCTCCTGGCTGAATGAGTCAGATTCGGCTGGTTTGGCTACAGTTGCTAGAAATCATTTAGGCCTCGTGTTGGAAGGTCAGACAGATTTGAGGGTGACTCAGTCGCCTTTGGAAGCCGAGCTTCTGGCTATAGAGCTTGCCCTCAAGATGATCAATGTGAAGTTTCATGGAGTCCAAACCATTGTGGAGACGGACTGCCTTTTGGTGTATAATTTCTTGAATGATCATTCGTCCTTTGTTTACTGGCAAGTGGAAGCGCTTGTCCTTAGACTTAGGTTGTCACTTGGTGATTTGCCAAATTGTACGCTAGAGATGACCCCACGTGCTTGTAACCAGGTAGCTGACTGGTTAAGCAAATCATGTAGGCACGGGTCTCTCCCCGGGGATTAGAGGTCTGTTCTCTCTGGGGAGCTCGATGCCCTCTTGTTTACGGACTTTCCTACTTGATAGTTATAATATTTTAGTTGTGTTTTGCCTCTCAAAAAAAAAGTATACATAGTCTCGATTTTGATATCGCCACTACCAAATTGACTATTAATTCATCAACCTAAGTAGCTCTCAAACACGCCTTTGAAGGCCCTAATAAAGTTGTTAATTCTTCTTACTTGGCTGAGTGTTCTAACTTATGGCATGATAGATTAGAACACGTAAATTTGAGCTCACTAAGACATTTAGTAAGTTTAAATTTATTGCCTAAAATAGAGTTTAACCTAAACAATAAATGTGAAGTATCCGTAGAGGCAAAAATGACCAAAGCACATTTTCATTCAGTGGAAAGAAGTGCCCTTTAGAGTTAATTCATACTGACATCTGCGATATGAAACTCGTGGAAAGTAGAGATGGAAAAAAGTATTTCATCACATTTATTGATGATTGCACAAGGTACTGCTATGTACATCTCTTGAAAGGAAAAGACGAAGCTCTAAAAGCTTTCAAGAGTTATAAGAATGAGGTTAAAAATTAACTTAGTACTAAAATCAAGATGATTCGAAGTGATAGAGGGGGAGAATATGTAGCTCCGTTTGAGGAATTCTGCCAGCAAAATGGCATTATTCATTAGACGACTGCACCATACTCACCTCAATCAAATGGTGTAGCTGAACGCAAAAATCAAACTCTGAAGGAGATGATGAATGCTATGTTGTTGAATTGATAATATAATATAATCTAATAAAAATGGCATCTAGGTGCAACAACTTACTTTCGGTAGGTACCAATCTGCTCTTATCGTTTAAAGTCATATGGCCGAAATCCTCAGAAAAACTCTAGTGGTCTACGTTCAATTTTAGGCCCCCTAGACCTATCTATCTCTTTTATTTTATTTTATTTGTTTTCCTGAAAATGCATAAACCTGTCAATTTGGACTTTCCAGAAAAGTACAATCCAATGTTGTGTGTTTGTGAATTTGTCAATACCCCCATCAAATTGACGGCTAGCGTACGTGCCGGCGCAATAATGTTAAAAGATAATGGTTGAAATAAGCACATCAAACGACTAAAAATAATAATGTTACACCCATTTTAGAATCTCCCAACTTTTAGATGATTGTGAAATATTGATCGATCAAAGGTCATGTGCTATGCAATATAGAACGGTAGTATTATATGCCAATTCTTCATTTTGCATATTAACACATTAATTTACTTAGATTCAAGTCAAGAATGATTTTTGATTAAGTTGTTTAACATCTATTATGCGAAACCTACCAACTTCACTATAATTGTATAGCCCATATATCTTAAATTACTAATTGGTCTTGCAGCTAAAAACTTTCCCTAGACAGTTATCTCAATAATATTTTTTCATTCGTAAGATTTGAATCTAAAATTTCTTCAAATAAATCTAAATGTGACTCCCGTCCAAACTAATTATGTCGTTTGAAGTTATCCATTCATGCTAAACTGGCACTTTGAAGTTTACAAACCAAAAAACGTACGATATGCTTAATTTTCCTCTTTTGGGCTTTCTAGTGAAAGCACATAAAAAACTGATCGGTGATATGGGCCTTTGCATCTCTATCCCGGTCGTCCATTGTACACGTCCCACAGAATATCTTCCTCAACTTCTCCAATTATATCCTTTCCAATTTTTATATAATTATTAATTTATTATACTTGTTCAGCTTTATTTTTCGTTATGGAATTCTCATGATGGCCTTGTGTAAAGATTCTTGGATAATTATTTAATTAGTGACAGAATATCAAACATACATTTTTGGTAAAAATGGGGGTGTTTAACGTGGGTCAAGTATTCGATGCAAAAGTTGGTATATTTAAGTATTTCAGTACCAATTCCAATACTTCGATAAAAAAAAGTATACATCTCAAAAAATTTTGAACTTTGTTTGATTTCTGTATAATATGTGGTAAAATATTTACATTTGATCCAAATTTTAACATAACAAGCATGTGAATCCGTTAATCTTTATAATCCAGATTATGAGCGAACACTTCTTAATTTAATATGTTTGTAACACACTCCTCCAGGCTCCAAGTATAGTGCATTGGACATTGAATGTTCACCGCTTCGACCCTTAAATTTGCAATTTTTAAAACAGAGACATTATGTGGTTACAATTTAGTCAAACCATCTCTAACACATTAATATAAAGAAAATTCCAATATAACTGTAAGAGGAACTTTAACAGGAGGTTATGAAACCGTGGTCACTCCTAGTTCTATTAATTTATTAGTTTATAATCAATTATTCTCAAAAGGTAGAACCGTATTAGTTTAAGATTTTTGAACGGTTCTAGAACTTTCAGTTATAAATTTTCACCTTTTTAATATTTTAGAATTTTTTGGAGAAAAAAATAAATTATGCATCCTTAGCTTCAAAGTAATCAAAATCTCATGTATTTCTATTACCTTTATTTAGAGAGAATACTTGTAAAAAATAATTAATTAGTTGATATTAAGAGAGAATTGAGAATAGATTGTATAATTTTTGAAGAATGGAATATGGTGAATACAATACCGAACCTCTGGTTATGATTTCTGAACCAAAACTGCAACCTCTGTTTATAGTTCTAGATAAATCATAAACCGTAACTCCACGTTTTGGGAGTTACCAAAGGGTTCTATTTTTTGGGACGGTTTCGAATCCGGTAACGAGAACAATTTTTAGAACGTTGATCACAATTTTAAATCTGGTTACCAGAATCTCCGATTTTGAAACCTCCGGTTTGAATCGAACCATGGTTACCCTTAAATAGAATCCTATTGAAAATATCTTTTAATAAAAAATTGAATCTACTAACTGATTGTTTGCTACTATTTAGAGTCGAAAACTATATAATTTTATTTATGTGTGACTTTTCCAACCGTAAAGATTTGAATTCAAAATATTCTTAATTTAATTTTTGTTTACAACTTATACCTAACTCTCATAATCGGTATATTGGCTCAAATTTGTAACGTGTATTATGATCTGTCGCACCTAGCGCACACAAATATTTTTAATATCCCAGCCAGCACCAACTTTATGTATACGATGAATAACAGTACTAGAGAATATACAGATTAAAATTTAATCCAATGGTCAACGGGGCCTTAATGTCCATAGGATGAATTAGGAATCGGATTGGCTTTCATTTGTATGTACATTTTATTGCTAGCTACACAAAGCCACGATGAGATAGATTCTTTTGCAATTGAATATATAAAAACACAATAAATAATCGGATGTCAACGAAGAATACATTTTTTTCGTACAATAGGAAGCATCATTTAGCGTCAATTTTTTTTAAAAAAGAATGATTCGTAGTTGACCCAGCAAGCTTTTAAATGACCACTATTGCTTAGATAAATACTTTTGTTTATCTTCTTCAACACCGACAAGTCAATACACCAGAATTTGACAAAGTTGATGTGTTTGAATTGATATATTTGTACTTATTGGAAAATGTATCTCTTATCGTACATGTTAATTATGTTTAGCACCATGGAAACTTTAATTTCCTGGATTCTAATTCCAAAACTCTCAGTGGTTTACCACTTATATCTTATGCCTAATTAGCTATGTCTATAATTTTTTATACCACATGTTATTCAGACATTTATTAGACTGACAAATATATGTTTGAGTCGAGTGAGACATTTGAAAAGTGTCAAAGTTCTCCCAAAGAACTTAAACTCGAGACTGTTAGTTAACATAGAACAACGCTCTCTATTGATTATGAATGTATATGATTAGCATCTGCGTGTGGCCGAATAATTATTGGCTGTTTTATGAGAAATCCTGTACGTTCGTATGTCAGCTGCATTTACTTTAATTTAATAAATCTGATGGAAATTTCTTGATGCAGCATCATCCAATAACCGATAGGATGGGCCACTTTCGGCGAGATGAAAACTTTGGAAAAGAACATCTTTAGAGAAAAGCCTCTTAAAATGAAACTTTGAAAAAGAAGTCAAGCATATTGGTTTAACAACATTATCAGCATTATTTTTTAGTAAATTACGATTGGCTCCATGAAATTAAATGTAATATAATGTTATTGACAGTTAGTTGAACTAATGGTGCAATTGAATAGCTAATTGTATATTCAATGTAGGGAATTTGTACCTAAAGGTATGTAACTATTTTACCTGAAATAATACAAATTTTACATATAAAAGACAGTTAGTTGCACTCTAGTTGTCAAAAAAGTACAACCTGGCCCCTTCTCATCGATTTTATGTTGGAATAAAATACTCTCAATACTTTTTAATAATTAATCACTGCTAGTGCTGAGATTATCGCATGCTAAAATACTGTGTTGTTATTGTGGTATCTGATTCCTAAAATTATGTATCAGCGCTGGTTGCTAAAATTATGTAAAAGTATCAATAGTATTTTAGTATCATTTGACACTCTAACATGGTGTCATCGCTAGTTAATTCTGTGATTCTTTGTTGCTCGTACGACCTCCATGTAATGACACATTGACGAAGTTAAAGTCAATGAAAAATCATTTCAATGAACTTCGTTTGAAAGAACTTTTTCAGATTGCTACATTATTATTAGTTGCTATGTGTATGTTAAAATCTTAATATCCAACCCAAAACCTTAATGCGATGAGTCGGTAGATTTTCTACACTTACAAATTTGCACCCACTATTGTACTAAGCAATGTGAGTTTTTAACATGCCCCTTCTAACTAGACCCATCGGGTCAAAGATTGCACATGATTTGACTTCGTCAACGTGCGAGAAATGAGGGTCGTGCGAGTACAACAATGGGCACGAGATCAATATGCTCTGGTACCATATTAGAATCTCCATATCCAACCCAAGAGTTTAAAGTTTTGAGTTAGATATAGAGATTCTAATTGTGTGGTACTTATTATCTTAAAATTTTAGATTTGATAATTGATTCTAACAATAAACCTTCTCTTAAAAAATCTAGTCTAATTCGAACTTAGTACTGATTCCATGAATCCATTCAAGGAGTGGATATCTTCTCGATCAACTTCATTTCAAATTTTCCTTGTCATTAATTTTGTGACAGAGGTGTTTGAAATTGACATAGTATTTCCCCTCAAAAAGAAATTGACATAGTAGTAGTGTATAGATGCTCGATTCAAGGTGGGATCGGGTAAACAATGTCCAAGTTAATTGCTTGATCAATTCATAGGGTTGCAGCACTAATCAAGCACTTTTGAGAGTTAATTAAGACAGCCGCCGCGGAATGCGTGCGCGGCCTCCATACGGCACATGGCTACCTGTCGGCTCCACCCATGCACCTTCCATCTAGAGAGAGAAACATATGTACGAGAAAATAATAGGATAGTTTTTTTTTTTGGGAAAGGTTCAATTTAATATTTTGTGGTACCGAGAAAATCACATTATGTGATTTAAAATTTAGAAATTGAATCAAAATTAGAAGCCTTGTCCGTCCAAACAATATCGTTTTATGTACGACTAGGAATTTTTCGAGTACTTGTAAACATGATGTGGCAAAATGACAAATGCCAAAATAGTCTCTGATTTGGTTATAAATGTTAAAAAATCAGTGATTTACAATATTTAAATTCTAAACTTTACAAAATGAAATATAATTTCTTACCCATTTTGGTTTGATCTATGTGACGTTACATTTACGGACACTGGTTACATTATTATAGTACGTACCTTTTTAAAATATGTCCTCCAAGCGATCTTTGCTTAAAGAAGATCTGTATCTTGTTTATGTGACCGACTTTCACCGGAGCTGCAAATCCATACAAACGTGCATGCACCCTACTGATGTATGTTTTCGTATAGATACCTACCAAGTCGACTATCTACGTTGAAATTAAGTATAATTTTGGACACGTGACTAAAAATTTCTAACAAATATATAATATTATTACGTTCACAAAAACTTAAACTCGAAACCTTATTCCCTCTCGCTAATTAATCTAATTACGTGTAGAGAGAGAAAGTCAAAGGTACAACTGGGATAGCACGCATTGCAAGCTTGCAACACCGACTCTGTCCCCAATACTACCCATTCATTTCATTTATTAGATGAGAAAAACCTAACGAGTCCTCCTCCCCTCCAATTAAAATAACCGTTACCTGTCCCCGCACATTTACTTAAATTATGAGAAAAAGTCGTCTCTTGAGCCTTTCTCCCTCACAAAAACTTTGGAAAGAGTCGTTATTTTTAAAATATTCTTAATTGTTCACACCTCTCTTCTTCCGTGTTTTAACTTTATCGTTTGTGTACAAGTTGCACATCCCCCACATCTTATCTCCTTTGTATAAAACCCAACTCCAATTGTCAAAAGTTCTAATTCAACCCAGTTCAAGCAGATCCATCCAATTATTTCCACCCTTCTCATTACATAATTCCCATAAATTTGGAAACTTTAGGCGAATCTGGTCGGAGATCCGGTGTTATATTACAATGGAAGAAATCGAAGTCCCTTGCCACTTTGTCTGTCCGATTTCCTTGCAACTGATGAGGGATCCTGTTACAGTGTCCAGTGGGATCACCTACGACAGGGACAACATCGAGAAGTGGCTGTTCTCGTGCAAGAACACCACCTGCCCGGTATCCAAACACCCACTAAACGGCACATACCTAACCCCAAACCACACCCTTCGCCGGTTGATCCAAGCTTGGTGCACCCTTAACGCCTCCCATGGAGTAGAGCGCATCCCAACTCCTAAGCCACCGATGGACCAGACACGGATCGCCAAGCTCCTCAAGGAAGCCAAAACATCCCCTGCGACGAGGGTCAAGTGCCTGCGCGAGCTCAGGGCGATTGCTATGGAGAGCGAATGGAACAGACATTGCTTGGAGTCCGCGGGGGCCGTTGACTTCCTGGCTTCGGTTATTAGAAGTTATAGCGACAACTACGTCGGGTTCGAGTCGGATGTAGGACGAGATTGCGACGAGGCATTGAGCATTCTTCATCATTTGAAGGTATCGGATGATCAGCTGAAGGGTCTTATTTTAGATGGAGATAATCGGTTTATGGAGTCTCTAGTGAAGGTTTTGAAGCGCGGGAGCAACCAATCTCGAGGGTATTCCACAATGTTGTTGAAATCAGTGTTCCAAGTGGCGGATCCGATCCATTTGTTAAGCATTAGTAAGGAGATCTTTGCAGAATTAATGCGCGTGCTGCGAGATCAGATCTCGCAACAGGCGACCAAGGCTGCATTGAAGCTCCTTGTAGAGGTTTGTCCTTGGGGTAGGAACCGCATAAAGGCCGTAGAGACGGCCGGGGTCCCCGTCTTGATCGAGCTTCTCGTTGATATGTCTTCGGACAAGCGAGCCTGCGAGCTGATCCTGGTAGTCCTAGATCAGCTCTGCGGGTGCGCAGAGGGGCGGGCGGAGCTAGTCAAGCACGGCGGGGGACTTGCCGTGGTGTCCAAGAAAATGCTTAGGGTTTCTCACATGGCCACGGATAGGGCGGTGAGGATACTGAGTTCAATTTCCAAGTTATCGGCCACGTCTAGGGTTCTCCAAGAAATGTTGGAGGTTGGCGTGGTGGCCAAGTTATGTCTTCTTCTCCAAGTGGATTGCAGCTTCAAGAGTAAAGAAAGAGTTAGGGAGATGCTAAGGTTGCACTCTAGGGTTTGGAGGAATTCTTCATGTGTTCCTCATCATTTAATGTCTTCTTATCCCTCCCAGTGATGAGTATTAATTGGCGTTCCACTTGCTAGCTACAATTAGATTTGTTTCATTCAATAGGATGAAAGAAAAGTAATCACATGCCTCGATAAATGTAATTTGGTCTATACAGATGGATATGGTATTTTTTGGGAGAAAGTTTTGAGGGTTCCCATTAATTTCACAATTGTTTCTCTATTCATGTGCATCACATACAACATCACCTGGTATTCGGACACTACTATATCGACTAATTCAAGTTCGAACTGGATGAGACTTTTAAAAGATGACAAATCTCTTCTAACAAGTATTTAACACTTGATGCGTTCTCAATGACTCAATTCATATGCATCACGTATGCATTCCAAATCTAAACATACATTTTACATGTTCATATCCTATTTGCAATAGATTTATAAAATGTTATTAAAAATTTTGAGTTGGATATAAAAATTTTAATATGAATCAAAGCGAATTAATTCTGTAATTGTGTACTCGTTTTCTCCCTAATTTCACAAAAAAAAGTTTATGTAAAGTATCCCTTTCAGTTCATTACTTTTTGAAAAGGAATTCAAGCTTGTCGTTAACCAAAATGAATTGAGTCAATTGTACATGGTTCCAGGAATTAGGGAAACTTCAATGAAAATTTCTTGGAGATTTTGGACATTAGTTTTGTGCCCAGAAATGAATTTCAGACAAAATGAGAATCTAGTGGTTTGTATGTTTCCTTAAATATTGTTTATCACAGTTTTTCTTTTCCTTCCATGCTGAATGGGTAAGAGATTGCGGCGACAGCTGACATTTTTATAATTTCGTCTGAAGCCTACTTGCCCCACTTGTTTTATTTAAATTTTTCGGGTGTGACCACTTCTTTTATTATGACCTACGATTACCACGAGAAGATAATTAATGAATTGGATCAAGCTATTAACGGCCCAATGCTGACTATATGTCTCAATCATATATTAATATGCGACATGTTAACGCTGACAAATCTTTTACGATAAAAAAACCTCTTTACTCTTGTAAAATCGAGAATTTGAAAATCCAAAATATCTAGGAAAAATGAAAATTTTATCTTCTCTATCATTCTCTCTTATTTTTCTAGAAAAAAGTGACTCATAGGTCATGTATTAAAAGAGAAGGTTAAAGGACAAAGACACATAAGCAAATACATAGGTAAAATAACATGACATCTAGAGATAAAGGCTAAGACAAAGATTATACACTCCTGAAAAGTAACAGTAACTAAAACAAAGGTCAATTTGGTCGTATAATTAACTACAAGAGTTGAGATCAACTCTCTAAAGAAAGAGAATGTAAGAATTATTTATTAAATCTATTAAAGTAATTTTTTTATGATTGGACTCTATTATGAATAACTATCAAGAGCCCGTGTTCTCCATTCAGAGTGATTATTGATCTTACTTGTGTGCATAATTATTATATATGAATCGACCTATATTAAATGGGCAGTGCATACAATTTAAGTCTAGGTATTAAATAATAGTGCTTGGTAAAACCCTAGAATCGTAAACGCAGAAAACTTTACATATCGGACAATTTTTTCTGATAATATCTTTCATTTATTGAAATAATAATTATCATTTTTTTATCTTTTTTGGTAGACTATGCTATCTAAATTAGTCCCTTCATCATAAATGTCTTAAATTTGACCCTACATATTTTTCAACTCATTAAAATATTGAACTAAAAAAATGATCCCGGTGATCTTTAATTTTTGTAACCTTTTGAAGTGACATTCTGACCGGGTTCTCAATAGTAGAAATTCAAGAGAAGTATAATACAAAGAATAGAGATCATTCATAGTCATATTCAATGTCATCAACATTGCTCCTAAATTGGTTATCTCGTTGACATGTCTATGCATACCTTTCGACCCATTATACATTATGATCACTATTAATGTCTCAACGAGAGACTAATACAATTGATCTGCTCCCCACGTGACAAACCCTAAGAACTAAAAGTATCCGGCTCAAGTCTGTAACCCACCGAACGGAAAAAACAATGATAAGAATAATAAAACGGAAAAATCCAGAGTCGCCTCCAACAAGAAATAACGAGCTCCTCACGTTCCGCCGCTGATAATCGTGGTCATACACCTCAGAAACGTCTCGCCATGATTCGACGCAACTTTGTCAGATCATGAGCGAGGAGAATGGAGTAACAACGACCCTCGACGAAGGACATAGCGAAGGTAGCGGCTATGGCTGTCTCGATGAAAGAACTGGCTGGAAAAGATCCGAGTCTCGGAACGCATTGGCCGTGGAAATAGACGGCGGAGACAGGATCTGAAGGGGTGAAACGAAACGTCGCTTGAATTGGCCTTGCCTCAAAGTTTTGGGTTATAATTTAATTTGTTGAGCTCTAAAAGCGTTAGTTTAGTTGGACGAAAGCGGACTAAACGATGACGAGTGAGTCAGTAAGGTTCGAACTGGTCAAGGGTCGTTGGCGGCGAAGGCGAGCGGTGCAATTAATTGTCGGGTGACCAATAATGATTTTGAGGTCACTAGCCTTTTTGTTAGTTTGGGGTTGTATTGCAGAACCAAAAACTAGTGCTTCTTTAATGTGGAAAGCTAGAGGAAGGAAAAGAATAAAACTAGGAGAAAGGAATTGGAAAATATCTGGTATATTTTTCTTAAGGAATTAATCATGTACAAAGAGGATATATACAAGAAAGAATAAAAGAGTATCTTAGGTCCCTTTCTGTCAGCTACTATGTACAAACAAAAAGGGAAATAAAGGAATAAAATTTGTTGTGCCACGTAGCACAAATCTTCCTTGATTTGCGTGTAGTCAATCATTTTTTTGTTGCTCGAATAATAGAGGACAGATCATTCTCGTGTCTTGTGCGTGCCAAATTCCCGAGTTGCTGTGTTTGCTCCTTCATGAGCCGAGTTGTTCCCAGTTGGGCTTAAGTCATATTGTTGTTCTCGAGCCCAGAATTCTCCAACGGCTAGTATAGGATTTGGCCCGCCAGGTAAGAAGAACTTCCTTTCCCATTCTTTGTCTTCTTCCTAGAGTCTCATATTTGGATCATCCTTCAATAGCCCCTCCGCAAGTTGGACTGTGTATGCTTAACAGTCCCAGCTTGGAAACATGTGTGTAGAAGAGAGTAGGGGCTAGAGATTTTGTGAGAACATCAGTGGTTTGGAGCTCTGCTGGAATGTGGAAGAGCTTGATCATGCCCTTGTCGATTTGCTCTCGTATCAAGTGACAATCTAGCTCTATATGTTTAGTTCGCTCATGGAAGACCTGGTTCTCTGCAACGTGTATCGCTGACATGTTATCACAAAAGATGGAGGCCGGTTGCTGCGGTTGAATGTCAAGATCCCGTAGAAGAAATTTGAGCCATTGTATCTCACAATTCAAAGAGGCCAGTGCTCGATACTCAGCTTTGGATGAACTTCGAGAGATAGTTGGTTGCTTCTTAGATTTCTAGGATATCAATGAATCACCCAAGTACACACAATATCCTATAGTGGATCTTTTAGTGTCGATGCAACCTCCCAAATCTGCATCACTAAAACCAGAAATCTTGATTGCAGATGAGGAAGGAAAGAAAATTCCCAGACCAGGATGTCTCTTTATATATCTGAGAATGCGATGTATCGCCTTGTTGTGTACCACCAGAGGGTTAGAAAGGAACTGACTTAGTTGGTGCATAGCATAACAAATGTCAGAGCGTGTATTTGTGAGGTAGAGCAGCTTTCCAATTAGCTGCTTATAGGAGCTGGGATCTTCTAATGCTAGTGATTCTTGTTCCTCACTCAGTTTAAGATTGTTCACCATTGGTGTCCTCATTGGTTTGCTATTTGCAAAACCAGCATCTGTCAAAATATCTACTGCATATTGTCTTTGACATAGATGTATCCCCTTAGTTGATCTCGCAACTTCCATCCCCAAGAAGAATTTAAGCTTGCCGAGATCTTTGATTTTCAAATTTTTGTCGAGGAATAACTTGATATTTACAATCTGGTTCAAATCATCACATGCAAGGATTATATCATCTATATAGACAAGTCATGGAATCTGCCTTCTTCAGTGTAAACATGAAATAATCTGCCTTGGATTGCACAAAGCCAAATTGAATTAATAAGGATGTCAGCTTCTCGAACCATTGCCTGCTTGCTTGCTTTAGGCCATATAGGGATTTTCTGAGCTTGCATACTTTGTTTCCTGGATTGGCGAAACCAGGGGGAAGATCCATGTAAACCTCCTCATGTAACTCTCCATGTAGGAAGGCATTATTCACATCTAGTTGCTCAAGAAATCAATTTTTGCTTGCTGTAATAGCTAGTACCAACCGGACTGAAGATAGCTTGACGACCGGAGAAAAAGTCTGCATATAATCTATCCCATATGCTTGCCTGTATTCTTTGGCTACTAGACGAGCTTTGAATCTCTTGATTGTGCTATCTGCATGCCTTTTAACCTTGTAGATCCACCTACAACCAATAGACTCTTTCCCAGCTAGAAGGTCCACAATATCCCAAGTTCTATTCTGATATAAAGAATGTAATTCGGCTTTCATCGCCTCCCTCTAACAAAATAACTTGTTGGCCTCATTAAATGTTATAGGCTCCTTTACATCAGTAAGAGCAAGAACATAATTTTTGTGGGAGTCTCCCAGATGGTTAGTAGTCAAGACCGAAGAAATAGGATGCAGAATACTGATATCAGGAGAAGAAGAAGTCTGACCTTGAGGTGTAGGAGATTGAAGATGCTGAGAGAGTACTGGCCCCTGGATATAATCGTTCAAGTATGTGGGCTGATGCTTGAGTCTGGTTGATTTTTTAGCAACATGTATAGGTTCAGGGGGTGGTGATGGGAGTGCAGATGGTGGTTCAGGCATGGGATGTAGTGTAGGTGGCAGTACGTGATCCATGATGGGAGGAACATCGGGATCGTCCAGGAATAAGGGAGAAGAAGTTGATGTAGGCTGGCTAGGGGTCTCAGTAGGCAATGTGGTCTTATGGGGGAAGACATTCTCATAGAAAATAACATCTCTAGAACAAAAAGTAGCATTATTGTCTAGATCATAAACTTTGTACCCCTTAATCCCATCAGTGTACCCGAGAAAAACACACCTTCTCTATGATCAAACTTGTGTGACTTAGGGAGAACTGCTACATAGCACAAGTAGCTAAAAACTCGTAAATGAGTCAGAGGAGGAGGCTTTCGATATAGAATTTGGTAGGGTGTTTGATTGGCAAGGACTGAAGATGTAGTGAGATTAATAAGATGAACTCCATGAAGAATGCAGCTACTCCAAAGATGAAGTGGAAGAAAGGCTTGAAAGCGAATGGACCTGGCCACATTAAGGATGTGTTGATGCTTCCTCTCAACATGGCCATTTTGTTGAGGTGTATAGGCACACGTGGTTTAGTGAAGAATCCCTCTTTGTTGGAAAAGAGAGTGCATTAGGAACTCAGTTCCTTAATCAGAACGAATGCATTTCACTTTGGTTGAGAATTGAGTTTCAACCATTTGACAGAAAAGGTCGAGGTATTTAGCAGTTTCTGACTTTTGTTTGAGAAGATAAACCCAATTTGCTCTAGCATGGTCATCAGCAATGGTTAAGAAGTAGGAGAAACCATTGTAGGAAGGAGTAGAATAGGGACCCAGATATCTACATTAATTAAGTCAAAACAATGTATAGCAAAATTAGTACTAATAGGGAAAGATGACCTCTTATGTTTGGCCAAATGACAGGCATCACACGGGTTCGAATCTGAGTTAAAATGGAAGGACAAAATTCCTTAAGAACTAGTAACTTAGAACTTGGTAGATGTCCTAGTGTACAATGCCAGAGATTTAGGTCATGCCGCATATAGTTGATGGTTGATACGGTAACAAGATGAGTGGTTGGGCTAGTTAATGAGGTGTGAAGGTAGTAAAGCCCGCTTCGTCTCTCAGTATTCCCAATCTTCTTCTGCCTTATAAGGTCCTGTATGTCACACGATGAAGCAGAGAAAGTGAGCGCCAAAGGTTGATCATTAGTAAGTTGACTAATGGAGACCAGATTAAAACTGAATTCAGGTACCAAAAGGACATTAAACAACATCAGATCCTTTGCTGCTCTTACTGTCCCTCTGTGAGAAGCTGGGACTTTAGCACCCGTAGGCAGAGTAACATGAACATTAACTACTTTTCTGCTAGACATGAACCATCTTATGTCACAACAAACATGGGTGGATGCACCAGAATCAAGTATCCAATCATCACTACTCAATTGCAGAGCTTGGTTCTGCTGTAGATTATAAACAGTAACGGTACCTGCAGATATGTGATTAGTGTCTACCAATTGAGCAACCAGATGGTTCTGTGGCTTAAGAGGATCTCCCGATGGTCCTCCAGGGGCTTTGATCTCTGCAAAAGTCTACTTCATTTGTTCAGTACTAAAGCCATATTGTGCTTTGCCACAAGTGTTGGCTGCTGCAATGACTGGATTGCCCTGAGGTTTAGGCTTGAATCCAGGAGGAAAACTATGTAGTTTGAAGCACCTATCGATGGTCTTCCCTGTGACAGTGAGTACACAAGGGTTTCTTGTACCCAAAATGCTTGTTGTTGTAGGGAGCAGCAAAAATAGCAGTTGAATCAGCCTTTGGTACTTTTGCTGGCTCGAAAACCTGCCTCTCATGCTGTGTTACCAAGTACATTACACGGCTAATGGAAGGAAGCGGGTCCATCATCAAGATGTGTGTTCTCACATGATCAAAGTTCTCATTGAGACCAGTGAGAAAACCCATGATATGGTCTTGCTCGACATGCTCAACCATTAAAAGAGAAGCAGAACAGGTAAGATGGGCACCAGAAATGCACTTACACAGTGGTATTGGTCGGAACTGCATAAACTGATCCCAAAGTGACTTGTATTTAGAGAAAAAGTCATTGACTGAGAGAATACCTTGAGAGAAGTTAGATATCTCCTTCTTCAAGGCTGCAATCATGACAAAGTCAGCTCTTCCGAAACGATCTTTGAGATGATCCCAGAGATCCACAGCTGAATCAAACCAGAGGAGACTATCCCCCAGATCTGGTTCGATGGAATGCATGAGCCATCGTAACACAAGTGTGTTACATCTCTACCAAGAAGGATAGAGTTCATCGGTCTTGTCAGGAGTAGTGATGCTTCGATCCACGAAGAAAAACTTGTTCTTTGACTCTAATGACTGTCCCATTGCTCTCACCCATGAATGATAGTTCTTTGGGTTCAGAAGTGGGGTCACCAGAACCTCAGCTGGGCTTTCTCCAGAGTGCACATAATAGGGGTTGTTAAACTCTCCCGTCGACACACGAGGAGTAGAGCTTTCTATGACAGGAGGTGCAGAGCCTTCTGCCATTGTAACAGTTCAGTGATGGGAAGAAGGATAAAAGCGGAAGTGATTTGAGCTTTAAAGTTCTGATACCATATTGAAGAATCAAAAACTAGTGCTTCATTAATGGGGAAAGCTAGAGAAAGGAAAAGAATAAAATCAGGAGAAAGGAATTAGAGAATATCCGGTATATTTTCCTTAAGGAATTAATCCTGTACAAAGAGGATATATACAAGAAAGAATAAAAGGGTATCCTAGTCCCTTTCTGCCAGCTACTGTGTACAAACAAAAAGGGAAATAAAAGAATAAAATTTGTTGTGCCACGTAGCACAAATCGTCCTTGATTTGCGTGTAGCCAATCATTTTCCCGTTGCTTGAATAATAGAGGATAGATCATCCTCGTGTCTTGTGCGTGCCAAATTGCCAAGTTGTTGTATTTGCTCCTTCATGGGCCGAGTTGTTCCCAGTTGGGCTTAAGTCATATTGTTGTTCTCGAGCCCAGAATTCTCCAACGGCTAGTATAAGATTTGGCCCGCCGGATAAGAAGAACTTCCTTTCCCATTCTTTGTCTTCTTCCTCGAGTCTTATATTTGGATCATCCTTCAATAGGTTGTAACATCAGCAGCGTTGTTGCACTGGTGATGGTCGTCCGTCCGTGGTGGTTTCTGTCATGTCTCCGATGGAAATTTTCGGTACATGTTTTGGGCCTAGGATTAAATGGGCTTAGTTGAAAAAAAGGGACGCTCTCGTTGACACAGACTTTGATAAAGAGACAAGGTAATTGGATATAAAAAATTTAAGTCGAAATTTATGATTACGGTTGTGAATGATGGAATAACTTGGATTCATTGATTTGGGTCCGAAAGTATTGGTCTGGATGGTATGAAAGTTTTTGAGTCTTAGTCAGTAATTGGGTTTAAGTATTTAGCCGAATATTTGTGTTACAATAGGTTTTAAAGACTTAACCCTAATAAATGTGCTAGTTAAGTAAGATGTCTATTAAGGTGAGATTAGAGATAGACATCTTATAGACCTTCGAAATGATTGATTAAATATGTTAATTTCTAATTAATCAAAGGGTAGCCTATTAAAGGTTTGAATAGCTAATTAGAAATCAACACTAACATATAGCTTATTGATTAAATATTATAATTTTGATTATGAAAAATGTTCCAGTTGTTATGCATTATGCGAAACTATTAATTGTAGAATTCAATATTTCAAATCAAATATACATGTTGTCTTTTGATACACACATACACTTGACCAAAATATTAATTCAAACACAACTTTTATCGAATCACTAAATATTTTAAATTAGATACACGTTATCTTTGGATATGCATATATACCTGACCAAAAATATTAGTTTATCACTTTTATGCTTGTTATTTACAAAAGAGCTACCTTTGGGTAGAATCGATTTTCTCATAAAAAATAAATGTCAATTTATTCATCAGGTCTCAATAATTGATATGCATTAATTGATGACTAAAAGACTAATATATACATACAATCACATAAAGATTTGACCACTTTGGTGACTAACATGATAGTGTGTTATAGTTTCGGAGGACTATAATGTACTCTTATTATCTTATTTGAATCCAATTGTGCAATTTAATTTGAGCATATATTTATTGTATTTTCTTGAAGTCTCCCGTTAACATATTAGTAGGTTATAAGGCCATGAAGTATTATAGTAGGTCGCAAGATATGCATAAGCATGTCAATGAGATAACCAATTTAGCAGCAAAACTAATAACATTGAGCATGACTATGAATATACATCATGGTCATGTATTGTCATTAATGTGTCAACGAGAGAATTTTAGGGAAAATACAATTGATACATGCTCAATGAGAGGGCAGGAATGAGTTTGGTTAAATATAAAAGTGACCCAGCGAGAACTCGGTCAATGAGATAATCAATTTAGGAGCAAAGCTAATGACATTGAGCATAACTATGAATGATCTCTACTCCTTGTATTATCCTTCTCTTGAACTTCGACCATTGAGAACTCGGTCAGAATGTCAGTTCAGGAGGTTACAAGAATTAAAGGTCAACGAGATCATTCTTTTAGCTTTATATTTCAATGACCTGAGAAAATATGTAGGGTCAAATCTAAGACATTTATGATGAAGGGGCTAATTTAGGTAGCATAGTCTACCGAAAAGGGTCATAAAAGTGATAATTATTGTTTCAGTAAATAAAAGATATTACCGAAAAAGATTGGCCGAGATGTAAAGTTTGGTTCAAAAAGAAAGATAATAAATTTATATTTGTATCTTTATAACCAAACTTACTTTGGTACCTCAAAAGTACTTGGTGATTTGACCTTAGCGTTATTGGTCATGTTTCCATTATTATGTAGAGATTTAGTATGATCTAAACTATAAACTCAAATGAAAGATCTCTTCGTCTGACAAATTGAATGAGAGTTCTAATGAAGGTATACTGATATATTATATATACTAGATATTGGTCATTAATTAGATCCATTACATACTATTCATATAACTTCAATATTGGGAATATGGTTCCTCTTAATTGTTGGAGAATTATGATTTTTATGTTAAGTTTGGATTTAGATATTTCAGTTTAGTTAAGAATACAAACCTTATTGATTTTGGTGTTCTATATAATATCTTATATAAGTTAAAACTCAATAATGATTTCTCAAAATTTCTACTTAGTATTATAATGTTGGAATTAAAGTAACATCAAGTATAATAGTATGTCTCACTTGTGGCATATTTATTTTGTTCATGTATCCAAGAAAGTCACCACATGATGTACTCAGCTTTTTAAAATTATACACACCAATAATTGTGGATTGTTCTATTGACTATCTTTTAATGAAGAAAAATATTTTATCACTTTTATTGATGATGTTCACGTTACAATTGTGTCTATTTACTTCATGAAAGGTCTCAAACATTCGATGTCTTTGAGGTATAACTGAATGAAGTTGAAAAGATAATTAGACATGAAAGTAAAAATCGTAAGGTATGATAAAGGTGATGAATACTATAGCAAACATGAATGAAGTCGTCAATATTTTGGTCAACTTTTAAAGTTCCTCAGAAAGGAAAAATCAAACTTTAATGGTTAGGAAAATGATGAGTACCCATCTCATAGTTGATGTACACTCTCTAACTGATGCGCATGATTGAATTGAGTTCCTAGTAAAGTTGTTCATAAAACTCTTATAAGTTACAGGACGAAAGGATACCTAATATAATGCACTTGCATGTTGGGGTTGTCCAGTAGTAATGAGATTGTATAACCAACATGAAAGTAAATTAGATTCTCAAATGGTTGGTGATTATTTAGTTATCTAGAGAAATATAAATGATACAAATTTTATACTCTAAGCCATAGTTCGAGAATTGTTGAAACTGAAAATGCAAGGTTCACAGAAAATGGTGAAGTTAGTGGGAGTAACAAAAATTAAAGGGTATAATTATGAAAGTATGGGTGCATGTTAATTTGCCTGTATTGATATTTGCTTCCATAATTAGACCGGATGTCACTCCAAATATTGAAGTAATGCAAGTCAACATAAATGAACATTTGGTTCAACAAGAACCAAATAATAAGCTAACTCACCAAACTCAAATGAGCAATAACCACATATGGTAGCATTAAGGTGTTCCCAATGGGAATGAAAGTCAGCTATTCTGAATGCTTTGTAGTATATTTGCTTGAATATCGATATTATATTAAAATCAATAATCTAGTTTTATTTTCACAAACTACTAAATCATTTTAGTCTAAGAAATGAATGAATGATATGAAGGAAAAGAGTTAAAATTTATAGAAAAGACGAAGCCTGGAATGTCATCGAATTGCCTCAATGTTTAAAGGCTTGCGTGTTTATGGGTCTTCATGATCAAACGTGGCCCATTGGCAATATCGAACGATATATAGCTAGACTTGTAACCAAGAATTTTACTCAGAAAAGTGCTATTTATAATAGCGAGACTTTTTCGTTAGTCTCTAATAAAGACTATTTTAGAATAATTATAGCATTGGCGACTCATTATAGTTCGGAGTTACATTAAATTATTGTGAAAATATTATTCTTAATGGAGCCTTGAAGAGGAAAATTATATAAATCAACCCAAAGGGTTTGAGGTTGAAAGAAAAGAATGATTGGTGTGTAGACTTAAGATGTCAATATATGGGCTTAAATTTGCTTCATGACAAATGTATCTCAATGTTAACAATACTATTACGTCTTTTGGTGTTAGTTGATCGATATGTATAGCAAAAGGTTAGTGGGAGAAAATATTTGTTAAGTCTTACATTGATGATATTTTACTTACGATAAATAATTTAAGAACTTTATGTGAGACTAAAGATATTATCTTAGTAAATTTTTGATGAATGATTAAGGTGAAGCATTCAATGTGATTGAAATATAATATTCTATAATAGTTTGCAAATTTGCTATAATTGTCACAGAAAAAAAATCTAGTCTCATTAATTTGATTCCTAGGTATTAGATGATTATGTATAGAAGATGACACATTAAAGATGGTCGGATGTTTGGATTCATATTTGCCTAATTTACATTTTAAAGGAGAAATATTATGAAAGATTGCTAAACAATCTAATATTGGCATTGCTCAATATGAAAATTAAGATTGTGGCCAATTCTGAAGTAACGATTAATGCATAATGACTAAGGAACTTGTTTCAGAATTTTGGGATTATCGACATCGTAATCAAGTCGCTAAAAACTTATTGTTTTAGTAGTATGTTTCTCTAAGGATGACAAATACTATAAAGGTGTCAAGTACATGAAATTAAAGGGTTTTTTATTATTAATGAGAAAGTTCAGAAACACGAGTGTCTATTATTCATATGATGAATGATCTCATGATTGTAGATTGATTTAAGTTTGGATTACAACCAAATAATATAATCATGAATAGATTTTGGTTGTAATTCTGAATATTTTTGTGATTGACACTCTGAGCTCACTGATATGTTTCTGAAATATATTATCATTTTCTTGTCTTATTAATGATGTATACATTATGGTTTTATGAAAAAATAAGAAAGTCTCTACGGGACATTATTGTGGACCATGATTGGTTCTATATACCGCTTATTGGTCTATTATGTTGACTTGCCAGTGTCGTGGTTATGGAAGGGAGTACGTTTCACAAATGACGTATAACCGATATAGCTCGCATTTAGTAGCTTACCATATGATGACTTTATGATTGTGGACTTTGAGTTGTGATTACTTATATTGCGCACCTTATGTTATACTATTAACCTATATTTGAGCCTAGTGGAAGAACGTAAGAATTATTCATTAATTCTATTAAAGTAGCTCTGATATGGTTGGACTCTATTATGGATAACTATCAAGAGTAAGAGTTCTATTATATGTGTAGTTATTAGTTTAATCTCAACCGTCCATTGTGAGATTGATGGATGCACCTGATTATTTCTAGGTATATAGCTTGGTCTTCTCTCTGCCTATAAAAAGATGATAATGCTATCCATCAGTGGGTGACTAAACGATAGGAAAGAGAGAGAAACCAAGCTATGGCTATAACAAGGATTCTGACTACGTGGACATCAATGTTTCTCTTCATCAACCAATCCAGGACACTTCTGCTTACTATTTATTGTCTATGCAATTAATTTTAAAGTGAAAGGCCGAACATGTAAGCTACTAACATAAATGTCAGCTGAAATATATTAAACCACGCACAAGATGAAGCTCAACAAGGGCCTCCTTAACAGAGTCAACCGAGGTTGGACGAATCCAACCCAGGCAGAGCCAATACTATGAAACCAAGACATAGCCAAAATGTCAACTAGATCAAAATATGACTGATCTAAGAGTAGGCTTGAACACGAAAAGAAAAACAACAGTCACTCAATTGAAAATAAGCAACAGTAAACACAAAATATAAATATTAAGCTAGAGGGGTGGTCTCTATAGACCACCCCCTAGACCACCCCTCCGGTAGTCAACGGTGACAACTCTGCCTCACCGGAAGCAAAGCCAGGAATGTTGATCGGCCTCGCAAAGGCGACGAGGGGGAAGAGATTGTCGATTATGAGGAGGAGCACGAGATGAGGACAAGGAGAAAGCCGAGCCTATGCGAGGATGATGGTGAGACTTGAAGCTTGCAGACGGCATTCTTTTATCGAGAGGCTCCAGTCTACTTGAGGGGAGGTCAAATATATGTTGATCTACCTGGAGGGTGGCCTGGGTCTTGTGAGGTAGGGGAAGGAACAAGCTGTGAACAAGCGTCGAGCGGAGGAGGAGGTGATGCATCTATATTCACATCTTTATTTGAGATATTATTATTTTTTTTGGTCTATTTCATCTTTGTATTGTCGTATTTTACTCTAATTGAATCGCGAGAGTGGTCGTTTACAAGTTGTATTATGTTGTATGTAGTCAAAGTCCGAAGATCATATTCGAGTATGAAGCAAAAGAGTTGTGGATCAAAAGCAGTCAAAGGCTGGAGATAGGTTTACTGGCATAACGCCTAATTATATGATTTGGTTTTGCCACGTACGCGTACTTCAGGATGCATATGCACGATTATGCGATTCGGTTATAACTAGCACGCTGAGGGCCGTCCATGTACGTTGAGCCTCCGAATTTTCAAAGGGCGCGTACGCTGAATCAACCTACGCACACACTGAGCCTTCAGCTTTTCAAAGGATGCATACGCTGAGTCGGCCTACACGTACGTGCAGTGTCTAGCTATGTCAGCCAAAATACTCTGTCGTCTCATTTCTGCCGCACAACCCAAAAAGGATCTAGAACTATAGTTCTTGACACTCATATTTTTTATATATATCCTACTAGTTCTAGGCTGCAGACATCCATCTTTCTCCACACTTTTCCCTTTGATACTTTGTTCAGGATTGATTGCTATTCAAGTATTCAGGAGACTTCCATCATTGCTGACTTCTTTCCTACCTTCTCTTTTATGCTCTTCATATTCTTTATCATGATTATATTGGGTATGATTGCCATGAATAGGGAGTAGTTTTCTATGAGTATGGTGTCTGTATGGTACACTTGTTGGGTTAGCTTGTAGATTGAATATGGATGTGGTTATTATTCAGAATAGATAATACTTACGCGTACTTTCATTATTGTTAAGATTGAAGTAGACCTATCCTATGAATCCTAGGTCGTTGCCTGACATCCTAATAGGGATTAAAAATAGGTTATTGATTCAAGATTAATAATATAAAAGACAGTATGATCTCTAACTAATTTACTATCCTAGCAGACGTAAACAAGCTGAAAAGCCAAATAATACATCTTCCAGTCTGGACGGATGAAACTCTTTGTAGATGATTCGTATGGAGAAGCTTAATGAATGGTAAGCCTAGATCGTTGCCCCATACTTAAGGTTTATCTAAATACTGTCAGTAGCCCATGGTTGTTGCCTCATACCCATTTGCTACTTAGAGATCTCTGAATATCAATCCATAAGAAATCTATAAGTAAACCTGTCATCGTGTTAGGGTGTCGTACTCTACTTTATTATTATTGCATTTACCTCATTATATTTTCCGCGTTCTCATTACTTTCCTTATTTCTGTTCTTGCTCACTTGTTCCCATTGCTTTTATAATCACCGTTTACAAATCTCTTTTGCATCGATTCTTGTACCAATCCCTCAATTTGAACTTACTTACACTAAATTTACCCCTATTAGGAGGCCTACGGAGGAGAGGTTGAGTTCAGTGGATGTTTGCGCTTGGTGAGGGTGATTGTTGGGTTAAAGATGGTGAAGGCCTATGGTGGTTAAAGGAGGCGGATTTAGGTTTTTAAAAAAATCTAGGGTGGTGCTCCAACAAAGGGAGAGAGAAAGCTCTTTTTTCAAAGAAGGAAGCCTTTTTTTGTTTCTTATTCCACAGGAAATGATGGGACTATTGAACATACTGAAAATAAATTCAATAATTAGAGCTAACAAGAGGCATGTTATCAGATAAAGCAGGAACATGAGAATATATATCTAGAAAAAAAATTGGATAATATTTTCAAGGCCCAATTGCTAAGTTTTAGCCAGTTATTGGCACTCTCATAATAATAATAAAATTATTTGTTGATAAAAAAGGGGAAGAAATATGTCGATCGTTCCTTTTTATTTGACTTATAACATGACATACATAATGAAAGTAAATACATTGTTGAAGCAACATAAAATTACAGATAAAAAATATAACAATGGTTCCACAGTGTTTAGAGGTAACCGTAACAGTAATGTTGGTGACTTTGATCATACTATCAACTACAAGAATTCAACTTCCTAAGGGAAGTGAAACTGTCAGCTGAGAGATATTGAACCACACATGAGGTGCGGCACAATAAAGGCCTCCTTTAACAGAGTCAACTGTGGTCAGACGATTTCGCCCCATGCAGAATCAGCATGATGAAACCAAAAAATAGCAGAAACATCAACTAGATCAAAATATAGCTAATATAAGAGCACGCATGGATAGGAAATGGAAAAACAACATACATACATTCTAAAATAAATTATAGATATGACATTTATATTAATATTACCCCAAAAGGGTGGTCTATAGTGAGCAACCCCTTTTACCCACCCAGGTTCAGCTCTGTCTCGCCGAAAGCTGAGCCAGGGGTTTTGATCGGCCTCGAGAAACCAAGGAAAGAAAGAAATGACCTGAACTTGAAAAGACTTATTGGGTGGTGACGAACTGACCGGCTACTGGCGAACGGGCCTAGGAGTGTTGAGACTACGATTATGTGTTCGAGATGAGGACGAGGATGAGCTCCTGACGAAGGAGCTCGAGTATGTGCGAGGAAGAGGGTGAGACTTGTAGGTTGCTATGGCTGGTGGCTACTGACAAGCGGCGGCTAGCAAAATCGACTGCAGAGAGGCCGGATCTATGTTGATCTACTCGGAGGGAGCCTGGTGGACTAGTGAAACTAGCCAGGGCACGAGAGGTGGAGAGGCGGCCAGAGGAGGAGGAGGCTTGTGGAAGAGATAGTCTAAGCTTATTGGGGGTGATGGTAGGTTGAAGTTGGACAGGGCTAAGGGTTGAAGGTGGGGTGATGAGGGGCAATGCGGTTGGGCGGCGCTGCTGGTAAAAAATCATATAAATGTGGGTAAAGCTCCAACTAAGAGAGAGACTTGTTACTCAATAACATGGGCAAATTACAGAGATACCAGCACTATCTCATGTGAATTATTATATGAAGTCATATTTATTCGTACTATAATTTTCTTGTCTATCAAGAAAATCCATCGGTTCGAAAATTGCGTGGATTACTTGAAACCAATTTTGTACATTAATTGAAATTCTATTTCAATACTAAAAGTTCAAAATGTAGTTATTCCTTAATTATTGCATTCTTTTATTGTCTAGAAAGAGGCATAACGACGCCTAACTTATTATTAAGAGCAAATTATTCTTAGGACCCTAGTCTATGTCATAATTATGAGTAGAGTCTATGCTATTTCAAAAATTATTTTATCATTCCTGCTCTTTGGTTAAATGTTAGTCTCTGGTCCCTGGATGACGCCATCAATCAATTCTATTAGGACAAATTACCTTTATCCTCCTGGAGTTTACTTAAATTACTGTTTCAGCCCCTCTTGTTTCGAAATCAAAAATATGCCCCCTAGTTTGTTTTTATTGAACTCTAAGGCCCCTCGCTGATGTCATCATTCATTTTTTTATTTTTTTTATCAAGGAAATGACTATTATACCCTTTAATAAAAAACAAAAATGTACATCTTATTCCTCGGCCATCATCCCCAGTTTTTGGCAAACGTCCGACCATCTTCTTCTGGCAAATGATACCAAAAGCCCAAAAATTTCTTTTCCTCGAACACTGTTAACCTCTTGCCGCTAATGCACATCTTCTTCCCTGCCATAAAAATTCCATTACAGCAATTACATCACCATCGCCGACCTCCCCAAGGTATAAAGAAAAAGGACAACGATGACACCGATGTAGACCTCCTCCGACCCTGCCATATCCCTCCCCTCCTGCAGATTGACAGATTCTGCCGTGCACCTCTCCCGGCTCGAGGCTGTGGCGATTAGGGTTTTATTGCCCGTGGTGGTTGCTCGACTGGTTAGGATTCTGTCAATACGCACGTGTTGGAGCTGGTTGGGGGTGGCAGTAAGGGGTTTTTAGCCGTGGTGGATGAGTGGAGGGTGAGAATTTTTACCCAGCAGATCGGAGGTTGTGAAAATGGCAGTGGCGACGCATGAAGGTTCGGACTAATTTGTGATAAATTTCTGGGTCTGCTCTGATTTGGGACTTATTTGGGTCTAATAAAGCACGAGGAACAGGAAGGTCGAGGTCTGATTTTGAAATTTATCGTTGGTGACAACGGCAGAGCTGGTGTTTTTTCTGTGACGACAGGCAACCGAAATGGTCGGGGAAGAAGATGTACATTTTTATTTTTTTATGGAAGGGTATAACAGTCATTCTTGATTAAAAAATAAAAAAATAAATGATGACATCAGTCAGGGACCTTAGAGTTCAATAAAAGCAAACTAGGGGGCCAAATTTTTGATTTCAAAATAGGAGGGGCTGAAACAGTGATTTTAGGCACACCCCAGGAGACTGAGGACAATTTTCCCATTATGTTATTATAAGAAGATGAATATACCCTTGAGGTCGTCTTTGACCCATCTCCTCCATCTCCAACAACCGACCCATCTTTCTCTCTCAACTCACGACCACTGCCACCTAACATGTCCATCCCGAGCCCCTTCAACATCCCTCCTCACTACCACTTCCACAGCCGCCTTCGTCGACGCCCTCTCCCAGCTCCTCCACCGCCAGTTCCCTCCCCCCACCACTTTGTCATCCCTCCTCACAAATCGGATTCTGACATGCGACCTCCAACCTCCGACCTAGAATGTCAACTTCCGATCTCCAAAACCCATCTTGTCTTCCTGGAAACTAGCACCAACCAAGTCCGTTGTTAAATAGAAAAATAATCGGGCGGTGTAATGATTGGATTTGTTGAGTCAAAAGAAACAAAAGCAGATTAATGTAAGTAATGCACGAACAATAAAATGATTTGTGTAAATTAAATTCTATTGATATGTTGCATAATTGTTTTACTATTGTTGTAAAATAATTGTTCAAAATATCGTGAATGAAATAAAAATGAATCTGGTGTTAGAATAAATACAAAATTAATGCATTTGATCCCAAGTGAAAAGCCCAAGTGGTAGGCCCAAAAGTAGAAATGGAAATATCATTACCACATTGGAAACAACAAGGAAAATTTCTAAGTTTATAAAGAGATGTTCCTTCTTAGCTAGGAAATAAGTTGACCACCTGGAAAGCCAACTCGGACTGCTGCGAGGATTACGCACCATCCTAGCACGAGCATGCACACGCGTGCGCGTGTGGCGCATTTGACGCAGGTCGTAATGGGCACTATGAGGCGCACTTGGCACGTGCGCAACATCCCGAGGAGCTGAAGAGCCTTAAATTTTGGTAAATTCTGGACGGGTAACAAAGAGGCACGAAGGATTGAAACATGCATGGGACTTCCAGACGGCCTAAGAGTAAGAGCAGGGCATCCGAATAGCCACAACCTTGTCTGGGCACACCTGGAAGGATCCAAAAATCTTTGAAGGGTCACGAGCAGTGCCTGAAAGACCTGTGGCTGAGCGAAAGAGCATTTGCGCGCATCCATAATCATCTGCTGGCCGGAAGGATGCCTCGTCTCCCAGAAATGAGTGAGGATCGTGCCTTTTTTGAGGTGCCAGACAGCTTGCGAATTCTACCCCTCCGTGGCCTATAAATAGGCTCCTCCCCCTCATTTGTAATTATTCCAACAACTCATTACATAAACATTCATTAGCAATAGTTATTCTTCTCTCCCTTCCTCTCAGAAAGTTCCGAGTATCCAAGGTTCGCCGAGGCTTCGACAGTCGTTGTGCTACAATCTCAAAGTGTGAAGTCATTGTATCTTGGGGATAATTATCGTAGCCCGTAAGCACTGAATGTGGGACAATCTCATCTTACGGAGAAAGAGTCAAACTCTTGCCTCGACTAAGATCCTAATCAAGTACACCACCTCTGACAAACAACAATTGTAAAACAAGATTTTTGTGCACTTAAAGATGGCATCATCAAGCTCTACACCAGCGGTCCCAGGAACTGTCCATGCCGAAAGGCTGGCCAAGTTCAATGGCACTGAGTTCAAGAGGTGGCAACAGAAGATGTTGTTCTACTTGAAGACGCTCAACCTGGTCTGATTCTTGAAGGAAGAGGCTCCAAAGGTAGAAAAAAATGAGGCTGATCAACAGAATATTAACGCCCTAGATGCATGGAGTCACAGCAACTTCCTATGTCATAGCTATATCCTAAATGGATTAGACGACACCCTTTACAATGTCTATGCAGATGCCCAGACTACGAAAGAACTGTGGAATTTCCTGGAGAAGATGAGTAAGGACAAAATAAGCTAGAAAATATTCGTGTTAGTCTATGGAGACAGTTGGTCAAATTACGGGACGTTACAAGAGACCGAAGAGTTTCTAAAATCAAAGACGGGGGACAGTAAAATTATTTTTTAAAATGCAGGGTCTCGAGGGAGAGGATGACCAAATAACAGGGACTAAGAAATAATTTACCCAAAATAAAAAAATCACTAGTCATCTTCTCCGGCATGTCTCTCCGGTCGTCTCTCTTTTTCGGAGCCCGGGATGGTCACGACGATTTCTTCCTTGGTCGAAACTGCACCGTCTTCGTCGTAAATTTTAGCCGGGATGAGTCTGGGTCCAGTATTGAAACTAGAGGGCACCGGTTGGGAAGTGGAAGCAGGAGGAGAAGGAGAGGCGTCGGGGTTGGTGAGGATCACTTCCGGGTAGAGCGAGCTACTTAGTCTAGTCACCGTTTTGCCCAGATTTTAAAGAGGTAATCGACGACCTCGCCATCGTTGGTACCCAAATGGACGCGTAGACCGGAGATCTAGGTTTTTGATCGAAAAAGCTTTTTGTCCATAGATCTGGGTTTCATGATTTCGATCAACTCGTCGTTCGCGAGGATGATCGCGGCTGGGTCTGGACAAGTGGTCTCATCGGTGAAGATGAATGGCAGATGCCATTCTCGCCGAAGCTATTTTTTATTTTTTATTAGAAGGGTAAAATAGTTATAAAAAAATTATGTTGATTGGTGATGTCAACAATGGATCTATCATACACCTGAGAGGTGCATTATTTCAAACTAGGAGGACTCGTAAAATTTATTGAAAATAATAAGGACTAAATCAAATATTTTGTTAAACACTAGGACCTGAAGATAATTTACCCTTTATTTATTTTACTCAAATTTTAATTAGTAGATTTTACCGAAAATAATGACAGATTTGTTAAGTTACGTTGAGATTTTCTTAAAGTGGTTAATTAATGGTTAAAACTTTGAAGCTCAAATGAAATTTTAGGGGACCGGATTTGGTCCTGAAGGCTAAATTCAGCACGGTGCTGGAGGATTTTTATTGATAGACACGCGGAGACTATTTTGCAAAAATGTAAAAATATAGGGGTACAAAATAAAAAAGCCCATAATTATTGAATTATAACTGGGTAAACTATTGAATCGTAACTGAGTAAACCATTGAATCGTAACTGGATAACTGGGACGGACCCCGATTTATCCGGGACAGAAAAAAATGGACCATTGAATCATAACTAGGTAGACCATTGAATCATATTTAAGTAAACCATTAAATCATAACTAAATCAACCATTGAATCGTCCAGGACGGTCCTGGTTAGATTTGGCCTTCCAGGACCAAATCCGCTCCCTAATTTTAGTCGGCAGTTGTCTAGAAGCCTATTAAATAGGTAGAGTCAAGTCTAAGTGTAAGAGAGGTTATTATACTGAGATTTTTTGTTAATAATCCTAGCTGGATAATAAATTTAAAACTACCATTTTTCAGGTGAGCAGTGAGCTAAAATTACTTATTCCTTGCACACAAAAAAACTAAATTACTTGCTAAAGTAATTAAGAGATTGCTTATTTTGCAAATTAGACAAGTCATAAAATCTACTTATACTAGAAAAAATTAGGGATGGACCCTATGACTGCGTTTGGTTTGAGTAACAGGACAGGCTTGGACATTAAGTTTAGTCTTTGGGGGAGAAAATGGGCTTGCACAAAACTAAAATTTACCCCGTCCTACTCCTAAATTTTGTCCCATCTTCTTACTAGGGACAAAAAAGGTTGTACCGGGCCTAAAACTAAGTGAAATGATTTTCCAAAAATACCCTTACTCAACATTTAGTTTAATCCCTCTTTTATCATCCCTCCTCATTCCTGCACTCTACTCTTCATCAATGGCTACCAATGAAATAGATCATTAGAATTTGTATAAGTTTGATTGACTGCTAATTTTCGTTGGTTAGAGCTCATGGTTGGTTTCAACGTAGGGTAATGCATAAGCTTATCTACCATGTTTAGACCAAGATGCTGTATTTGTCAAACGAAACTTCATAAATCAATTCACTTACTTTTAGGCCATTTAATCAAACAATATCAACGACCTTTAATTTTTCATAAATCGATTCTCTTTAATCAAATAATAGCAGTAACCTCTATTTCCTATTCAACTTCATCGCCACCTTCATTCTCAATTTGGGCATCCTCTCCTTCCAAACCCTAACCTTCCTTATCCGGCCGCATTCTTCCATTTTTTGGCCATGATCAACATGACCCAGACCCCATCATGTTGGCCTCTTCATCCTTCGCTTCTACGTCATCCCTTCTTAGATCGACTTGAAACCTAGTTCTTGATTCTTCGCTGCCTCGAAGCTGATAATAACGTTCCTTTTTTCTGTTTCAGATTTTTTGAGCAAGGAATTTCTCTTAATTTTATCTGATTATGAATTTTATAAAAAATTGAGGAGATATTGTGGGTTAATTAGTATTTTATAAAGAATCTATGGGGAAGAGGAAGGGTAATGTAATCTTATTTTTGTTATATACTATTCTGGCCGTTATTGTTTCCAAACTTAGGACGGGACCAAAAATTTTTTTGTTCTAACTTGTACTGTCCTATCCACAATTTGTAACAACCGCAGCCTATGGGTCAGACTCTATCCTTACCCAATTGGTCTAGGATATGTTGACTTTGACTAGGTCTAGGATATGGTATGAGTCCATATTTAGAAGTAGGGTCTCACACCCTACCCTAGTTAAACCATAATTATACCGTATATGCTATGTATTCTTGTGTTCAATGTTGCATCGGAAAGTGCTTTTAGCACATGATATAGGATAATAAGCACTCATCGAAGTTAATTGAATCCCAGAACTTTATAGACTTTGATGTGTCTACAAAATTTATTGCGAGAATCTAGGAGTGGAGATAATTTTCTAATGCTATATCTTGTTATGTTTAAATTTAAGTGAGTGTTATTAACATTACTTTTTTACTTGTAACATAATTCTCAAATTTTTTGGAATATGTTTCACATATTGATGATATTGACACTAAAATTTGACGTACATATAATTCTAAATTTTTTTATGGGTAAATTACTCTCAAGTCCCTGACCTTTGGTTATCCTCCCTCAAGGGTCCCTGGCTTTTGGAAAATAATTTTTCCGTTCCTAAGTTTTGATGATAATAGACTCTCGGGTCCCTGGAGCCAAAATATTTTTTTTTTGAACTCCACCTGAAATGACCAAAATACCCTCCCTTAAAAAATACCAAAACAATTTGATGGGAAGTTCGAAATTAAGAAACCGAAATACGTCACCAATTAAAATCAACCGCCATCAATAGAAAAAGAAATCACTAATAAATCGCTAGAGGAAGTGAAAATAGACGGTGCCATTGAAATCGAGGCGGGCCTCATTTTGGTAGAAGCAGGCGCCGTTCCACTGGACGGTGCCGTTGCCAGAGGCCACCGTACCGACGAAGTAGGGGAGGAGATCAACGGCGTTGTAGAGGTTGTTGAGTACCGGCCAGGAGAGCTGACGTGGCAGCGCGGGGAGGACGTCCTTCACACGGAAGGGGACCTTGAACGCGGCTGAGGGATCGAGCCCCAGCCTAGCCCTAACAGGGAAAGGGCAAAGAAAATTAAATAGTGCTTCGTGGGAAACATTATGGATGACCGGTTAGCCCGTGCGAGGAGGGACGTCAGGGGCATTTTGGTGAAATAGACACGAACACGGAGGCCTCCTTTCTTATCGTTGTCTCTAACCTCAACCTGCTCCACGAACACGGAACGAAGCTAATTGGGGGAATAAATTGAGAATTAGGGTTTTTTTCAATTTGGGGATATTAGTGGAAATCAATGGGTAATGCACAGGAACCTTGGATCTCGGGTCCCATTAATTTTGATTTTCAGATCTGGTTTCTTATTTTGGAGGAAGCTTGGATCTCGGGTCCTATAGATTTTGATTTTCAGATCTGGTTTCTTGTTTCTTGATTTCAAACTTCCCATCAATTTTTTTGGTATTTTTTAAGTGGGGGTATTTTGGTCATTTTAAGTGGGAGTTCACCGGAGAAAAATGAATATTCCGGTTCCAAGGACCCGAGAATCTATTATCATCAAAACTTAGGGACAGAACAATCATTTTTCAAAAGTCAAGAACCCTAGAGGGAGGGTGACCAAAGGTCAGGGACTTGAGAGTAATTTACCATTTTTTATTGATATACTAATTTTTTTTTATATCGTGATCATTATGAAAACGGCTACAATTAGCTCCAAATTTGAGCAACAGTCCACTTAACTAAACACTGACCAGAGAACATATCACAGATCCACGAAAATGGTTATTAACATAAAAAGGTAAAAATAGTCGAGCTCGTGTAATAACAATTCTACTAGTTAGAACTAAACATCTGCAGAAAGCTGAAAACATGAACGACAATCTGTACAAATTGCTAGTTGTAATATACAATTGATATACTATATAATTCATGGTTAACTTTAACATATTTATTATGTTATTAAAGAATTAGTTTAGAAGATGTCATGGGAATAGATCACTAGAAGCCGACTTTCTATAGTTTTCTTTGTTAAATTATTTATGTACTTAAAAAAATTATTTACGTTAAAGTACAAATTTTGATATTTGTTTAATGTTCTATTGAATATTGATGTGTAATGTAGTAGATGTCTTGAATTTATTTAATTTTTATATGGAAATTGATTTTGTGCATAAAAATTATCAAAAAGTAAAACGTTAAAGGGTCGGACCCTGCAAACCCTGTAGACCCTTGGTCTTTTGGATGGTAGAGTATAGGTCTAACAATAAAAAAATTTATAAGGTCGAGGGTAGGGTATGAGTCAATCTCCAAAAATTAAAATATGGGTAGGGTCCTAACTCCTACCAATACTCTACCCTACCCTACCCATTGCCGGTTTTGAATTGGGTACGGAGTGAAGAAAATGATTCCGAACGGTTTGGAGTGAAGGGGGGGACCGCGCTGGCATGCGCAGTTATGTGATACTGGCATGCACAGTTATGTGATACTGGCATTTGTTTTTGTGACAGTGGCATGTCCTGTGGCTTTTTGGGACCGCGTGGCTTTTTTTATTTTGGTCTCCGTATTTTAGCATTTTTGTAAAAAAGTCCCGCTGGTATTCCCCGTTTACGATACTGGCATGCGCAGTTATGTGATAATGACATTTGTTTCCGGCCTGTATTTGCACGTGGCTTTTTTTATTTTGGTCCCCGTATTTTAGCGTATTTGTAAAAAAGTCCCCGCGTGTCTTCATTTCGAACGGTTCGAAATGGGGGCATTCCGTACTCAATCCAATCCCCCATTGCCATCTAGAAAAAATATCCAGAAATTTAAAATCATACCCAGATTATACTTCGGAAAGTTAATTAATTTTGAGGAACAAAAAATACGTACGGTTATGTTAAAAAACACAAAAAAAATACCAAAATTGGTCACATTCTTTCCCTTTTGCGGCGAAAAATAATATGGTCAGCTATGCTGATATTTAAAAAGAATCTTTGAATTCAAAGAATATAAATTAATTCCAAGTATTTTTTTTGAAGAAATTCCAAGTATTCAATGTACATGATTGCAATTTTTCTCATAGCCCACAGCAGCACGCTAAGGTATTTTTATTATGGGCCACCAACAAAATTGGTCATATATTTTTTTTTTCAAAGAAGAAAAAATAAAATTTATCAATAACAAAATTAATACTTTAATACTACTACGCCTTAGTCCTAACTAGTTAGATTTAGACTCGAAAATTCTGTTAAATTAGAAGAAAAAAAATTATCAGCGTATTTAAGAAATCCGTATTATATATTTGCCCTCATCTTGTAATTGGAGTGAAATAATTTTATGATAATTCTTACAAATTAAATAAGAAAGTTGGATCATTAATTGTTTAACAAAATTTAATGGAGAGAAATCGATTTGATTTGTGTTGACCACTAAAAGTCCAAATGAAAAAGTATGACCGGTAAACCATATGAAAATAGATCTCTTTTGGTCTCACACGTCATCAGCCTTTGACTTTTCCAATTATGAAAATAGTTCTCTTTTGGTCTAAGTTTCTAGTAATTGAGATTTTTTTGGGGGTAGAATGTTAATTGAGAGTTTGACTGCCGGTAGAATATTCTATATGTAGATCAAATCAAGAAAATCCGATTTCTTACCAAATTCGGACAAACTCTCTCCTCTTAAATAACCAATGTAATATTTAGTACAAACTCAATATCCAAAACAAATTATTACAAACAGAACACATCTCTCTCCTTCCCACTTCATCTCTCTCTTCGATCAAATGGAAGAGGTAGAAATTCCTCAATATTTCTTGTGTCCCATATCGTTACAAATAATGAGAGATCCTGTTACGGCCATTTCGGGAATAACCTACGACAGGGAAAGTATAGAGAATTGGATAAAGACATCCGGGGAGATCATCCCTACTTGCCCTATGACGAAGCAGCCTCTACCTAAAGGCTTGGACTTGATCACCCCGAACCACACGCTGCGTCGACTAATCCAGTCGTGGATGGACACTACACCTTCCCCACTTGGAACGAACCGGCCGATATGGACCCCGAAAGCTCCACTTGACAAGGTCTTTGTGAAGAAGCTCATTGGAGACCTCGAGGCTACTTATTCGTCTCTAGAATCGTTGAGGAAGATGGAGTCATTGATGGCCGAAAGCAAGAGGAACAAGGCGGCCATGGTTGAAGCAGGTATGGCTAGAGCTATTGTTGATTTTTTGGTTAGGTGTTGGCAAGAGAGGAGGGTGAGCAATGGGTTGGAAGAAGCATTGAACATCTTTCATTTTATGTGGGATATTGATGAGGATGATCCAGTAATAATGAGAGAAGTAAAGGGTGTTATTAGGACTAATATGGAGTTTATTGATTCCTTGACATGGGTTTTAGAGCTTGGTAATGATTTTGCAAGTGTCAAAGCAAAGGCAATTGCCTGTTTAAACAAGGCCATTAAGGTCGTATCACCAACCCTAATGGAGAACCTAACCCTAGATTTCTTTAAAGTAGTCATGAAGCTTCTTAACCAAAAGCTCTCAAGTCAGGCCACCAAGTCGGCCTTGCTATTATTGATCAAGTCCTGTCATTGGGGCCGGAATAGGACCAAGATCATCGAAGCCAACGCGGTGTTTGACCTGATCGAGCTCGAGCTAGAGAAGCCGGCCGAGAGGAACATCACCGAGCTCATCATCGAGCTACTTTCACAACTTTGCTTGGTTGCGGATGGAAGGGAGCAGCTCCTCAGGCACGCTGGGAGCATAGCCATGTTGACCAAGAGGATCCTGAGGGTTTCTCAGGTGACAGACGACCGGGCGGTCAACATTTTCTGGTTGATCTCAAGATTCTCGGCCTCGGATGAAGTGCTCTTGGAGATGCTAAGGGTTGGTGCAGTGTCAAAGCTATGCATGGTGATGCAAGCTGACTGTGACTTGCACCTGAAAGAGAAAGCAAGAGGGATTCTCAGGTTGCACTCTCATGTTTGGAATAATTCTCCTTGTATAGCCGTCTACTTGTTGACCAGGTACCATGGGTCATGATTATACCTAATTACTTAATTAATGTATTAGTGAAGGGTGAATGGATTGGATCAAATCATAAAAGATTATAAAAGTTCTATCTTTTTAGTACAATTACATTTCTTAAACTTGAATTCAAGATATATCAACCATTGATTTTCATAATCCACAGTGTTAAAAGATGGCCGTTTTTCAAAATTAAAAGCATGGTATCAGATATTGTTTTTGGTGGTATCAGATATTGTTGAAGGCCACGCGATTACCGACCCAATCAGGCGGAACTGATTAGTTGCACCAAACAGCTTTTCCAAATATTGCCAGCTCATCGTCAACGATCGACACATATATTCGTTAATATTGACGGGGACCAAGTGTCACGTAGAAAAATAGACAATTTGTATACGATCTTCAAGTATAAGTTGGATTATATATAATGTGTTTAGCTATATATTTGTGATACTTCAATTCTGAAAAATTTTAAATGATTTGATTGGTACTCTGCATAAAAAAAATAAGGTGTACCTTCTTTTCTGTCGCACATCTTGAAAGAACTCCAAGGTTAAACGCGTTTGGCCGGGTGTAAGATCAGGGTAGGTGACTTCTTGAGAAGTTTCCGAAATACGTGTAATTGAGGACAAAACACGTTGGAAAGGACCCGTGTTGTTCCGTGGAGATAGTTGGTCGGATCACTGGGCATTACATTTGGTATCTGAGTAAATACAATTCTTGGATTGTTCTGTGTTCTGAATTGTTTTGATATTTAAGGAGGGTGAATGTGATACCCCAATTATGAAAAGCCTTAAGTGATTTGATTGGTATTATCCATAAAAAAGATGCACGTTCTTGTCTGGCACACATCTTGAAAGAACTCCAATGTTAAACGTGTTTGGTCGGGAGTAGAATCAAGATGGGTGACCTCCTGGAATATTTCTGGGATGCGTATCAGTGAGGACAAAATACGTTGGAAAAGATCTGTGTTTGTGTGTAGAGACAGTTGGTCGAATCACGAAGCGTTACAATATTAAAAATTTTAAACGATTACTTCCTATATTTGTATTGTTACAATATATATATATATATATATATATATATATATATATATATATATATATATATATATATTACTTTTTGAGTTGAGTACGAGGAGAGTTAATTATGATGTTACGTTCAAAATTATACAAAATTGACATGAATCGTAGTAATATTGAGAGAATTTTAACTCTATGTATTAAGAAAATTTTGAATTTATAATTTTTGGAGTCTAAAATATATCGAATATTCCTAATTCATCCGACATTATACAACTATCTAATCAGTATTTTCTCAAATAAAAATTTATTTCTATCCATACCTCATTTTTTTCTATCCTTATCCACACTCCAGATGTTGTTTGTCAGAGGTGGTGTACTTGATTAGGATCTTAGTCGAGTCAAGAGTTTGACTCTTTCTCCGTAAGACGAGATTGTCCCGTATTTAGTGCTTAGGGCTGCGGCAACCATCCCAAGATACAATGACTTTGCACTTTGAGATCGTAGCACAACGACTCTCGAAGCCTCGGCAAACCTTGGATATTCGGAACTTTATGAGAGGGAGGGAGAGAAGAACAACTATTACTAATGAATGCTTATGCAATGAGTTGTTGGGATAATTATAAATGAGGGGAGAGAAGCCTATTTATAGGCCACAGAGGGATGGAATTCGCAGGCTGCCTGGCACCTCCTAAAAGGCACGATCCTCACTCATTTCTGGGAGGCGAGGCACTCTTCTGGCTAGCAAATGATTCTGGATGTGCACAGGTGCCCTTTCACTCGGCCACAGGTCTTCCAGGCACTGCTCGTGATCCTTCAGAGATTTTAGGATCCTCCAGGTGCACTCAGACCAGGTTGTGGCTATTTGGATGCCCTGCTCGCGACTCTTTGACCATTTGGAAGTTCCATGGACGTTCCAGTCCTTCGTGCCTCTTCGTAATCCTTCTAAACCCGTCCAGAATTTGCCAAAATTTAAGGCTCCTCAGCTCCTCGCGATGTTGCGTACGTGCGAAGTGCCAAATACACCTCAAAGTACCTATTGCGACCTGCGTCTAATGCGTCATGCGCACACGCACGTGTTCGTGCTCGTGCTCTGATGGTGCTATGCACCATCTTTCCAGCAATCCGAGTTGATTTCCCAAATGCTCAACTTATTTTCTAGCTAATAAGAAACATCTCCTTATAAATTTAGAAATTTTTCTTGTTATTTCCAAAGTGGTAATGCTATTTTTATTTCTACTTTTGGGCCTATCACTTGGGCTTTCCACTTTGGGCAAAATGTATTAATTTTGCATTTATTCCAACAATCTCCCACATGAATGATGATTAATGCATGCTGACACTTTTAAGAAAAGTTTTGACGAGTTATCATTGCATCGAGATAGGTAGCTTACGGCTTTGAACCTTCTCTAGTAAGATGTTATCGGATTTACTTGCTACTCAGTGAACGCGATGTCTTGAACTGGTCAGCTTTTTTATGTAAATCAAGACAATAACATTTACACAATGATATCTCTAATATCCTCTGGTTCTCACATTTTGTCTGTTTCGGCCATGGACCATATCTTGGATTCATAAGTATTTTTCTATCTGAAGCGGCCTCACTTCACACTTATATAGGTGATCACCTATCAAGAGTATCCTTCCATACTCTACCTTTATCTGGTATATGAATCATTAAAAGCATAGACGCTTAACCTAACCACACCTCTGCAGATTTGTACTTGTGCAGCTTCTGGGAATGGGATGGATTCTAAGTAATCATCTTAACCATCCATAGCTTAGTTGTCTCATTGAACCAAGTTTGTGGGATCCCCACTCATCGTGGTTGAGTTACCGCTAGAACGTTTCTAATGTATGAGTTTTAACCCTATTTCCCTTCTTACTGTATTATACATTTGATCTCTGTTGATTCCTTTCGTCAAAGGATCGGCTATGTTGTCATTGGACTTCACATAATCAATGATAATTATACCACCGGAGGTCAACTGTCTAACCGTGTTATGTCTCCTATGGATGTGTCGAGACTTACTATTGTGCATAGTACATTAGGCTCTCCCTATTGCTGACATGCTATCACAGTGTATCAATACAGGAGGCACATGCTTGTTCCAACAGGAAATATCCTCTAGGAAGTTTCTGAGCTATTCAGCTTCTTCCCCAGCTTTCTCTAGTGCTATAAACTCTGACTCCATGGTGGATCGAGCTATGCACGTTTGTTTAGAGGATTTACATGACACATCTCCTCCACCTATGGTGAACACGTAACCACTAGTAGATTTGGAGTCTTTAGTGTCTGATATCCAATTCGCATCCCTGTATCCTTCCAATATAGCTGGATATCTCGTATATAGTATGCCATGATTTAAAGTATATTTTAGATACTTTAGAACCTTTTCCAGAGCTAGCCAGTGATCTGTTCCTGGATTACTTGTGAATCTACTAAGCTTGCTAACTGAATAAGCAATATCAGGGCGTGTACAATTTGTTAAGTACATCAGGCTCCCAATGGTCCTTGCATATTTCAGTTGAGATACTGGGTCCCCTCTATTTTTAACTAAGTATAGACTCAGGTCTACCAGAGCTTTAGCTGGAAGTTTGTCAAAAGCTTCGAATTTCTTGAGTACATTCTCAACATAGTGAGATTGTGATAAGACAATTCCTTCGGTCTTCCTAGAGATTTTAATCCCTAGTATGACGTCAGCTAGACCCATATCTTTCAAGTCAAAGTTGTTCTTTAACATGTTCTTAGTTTTTACGATAAGATCATTACAGTTTCCCATGATTAGCATGCCGTCTACATACAGACATACAATCACGTAAGCATCAGGTGTGCCTTTAATGTATACACATTTATCACACTCATTGATCTTATAGCCATTTGACATCATTGTTCTGTCAAATTTCTCATACCATTATTTCGGCGCCTGTTTTAGCCCGTACAATGACTTGACCAACTTGCATACTTTATGTTCTTGTCCGGGGGCAACAAACCCTTCAGGTTGTTTCATATATATCCCCTCTTCTAGTTTTCTATTTAGAAAAGCTATTTTTACATCCATCTGATGTATCTCGAGGTTATAGAGTGTTGCAATGACTATGAGCACTCTAATAGATATGATTATTGTGACCGACGAATACGTGTCAAAGTAATCATATCCTTCCTTCTGTTTGAACCTTTTAGCTACCAACCGAGCTTTGTATTTATCGATTGATCTTTCAGCTTTGTATTTCCTTTTAAGGATCTACTTGCAACCTAAAAGTTTATAACCTGGTGGGAGATCCACAATTTTCTACGTGTGATTTTGCATGATGGACTTTATTTCACTGTTGATAGCTTCTTTTCAGAGAGGAGAATCTGGACTAGACAACGCCTCTTGGATTGTCCCAGGTTCATTTTCTAAAACGTATGTCAGAAAATCTGGACCAAATGACTTGGCTGTTCTGTCCCTTTTGCTACGTCTAGGTTCCTCAACAACTTGATGAGAACCTTGAGTAGCTTCATGAGCTCTTTTATTAGAGCTTGGGTCTTTTCTCTTCTTGTTTGGAAAGATATTCTCAAAGAATACTGCATTCCTTGATTCCATGACTATTCTCTCGTTGATTTCAGGGTTTTCAGACTTGTGCACTAGAAATTGGTATGCACTACTATTGTAGGCATATCCGATAAAGATGCAGTCAACGATCTTGGGTCATATTCTTACCCTTTTAGGTGGAGGTATTTTTACCTTAGCTAGGCACCCCCATACTTTAAGATAATCATAGGAAGTCTTTCTCCCTTTCCATAGTTCATATGAGGTTTTATCCCTTTTTTTGTGTGGCAGTTTATTTAGAATATGATTAGCTAAGAGCACAGCTTCCCCCCACATATTCTGGGGTAAGCCCGAGCTAATCAACATAGCATTCATCATCTCCTTGAGAGTTTGATTCTTACGTTTAGCTACGTCATTTAATTGAGGCGAGTATGGTACAGTCGTCTGATGAATAATGCCATTTTGTTGGCAGGATTCCTCAAACGGAGCTACATATTCTCCCCCTCTATCACTTCGAATCATCTTGATTTTAGTACTAAGTTGATTTTTAACCTCATTCTTATAACTCTTGAAAGCTTCTATAGCTTCATCTTTTCCTTTCAAGAGATGTACATAGCAGTACCTTGTGAAATCATCAATAAATGTGATGAAATACTTTTTCCCACCTCCAGTTTACACGTGTTTCATATCGTAGACGTCGGTATGAATTAACTCTAAAGGTGTAGTACTTCTTTTCACTGAATAAAAAGATGCTTTGGTCATTTTTGCCTCTACACATACTTCACATTTATTGTTTGGGTCAAATTCTATTTTAGGCAATAAATTTTAACTTATTAACTTTCTTAGTGAGCTTAAATTTACGTGTCATAATCTATTATGCCATAAATTAGAATACTCAGCGAAGTAAGAAGAATTAACAACTTTATTAGGGCCTTCAAAGACGCGTTTGACAGTTATTACATTCATCTTGAAAAGCCCCCTCTCTAGGTAACCCTTTCCTACAAAGGTACCAGCCTTAATTAATACAAATCTATCAGCTTCAAAAACTAACTTCAACCTGGCTTTGCTTAACAGGGAGTCGGATACTAGATTCTTGTGAATGTCTGGGACAAGCAGCACATTCTTGAGGGTCAGCTCTTTTCCGGAGGTCAGCTTCAGCACCACCTTGCCTAGTCCGACTACGGAGAAAGTTGCAGAGTTATCCATAAATAACTTTTGTCCATTGATCGGGGTATAGGTCGAGAACATCTCCTTATCTGAGCAGATGTATCGGGTTGCCCCTGTGTCAATGAACTACTCTCTTGGATTATCCACCAGATTGGCTTCAAATACCATAGTGGATAAATCTAGCTTAGACAGGTCTTCAGCCAGATTAGCCTTCTCACGATCGTCCCTCTTTGGCAGACGACAATCTTTTGCCATGTGACTGGGTTTGTCGCAGTTGTAGTATTTGCCCTTGATCTTTTTAGCCTTCTTTTGCTTTGGCTCTTACTTCTCCTGCTTATTTTCAGGCTTCTTCCTCTTCTTACTGGTACCTCCTTCAGCGAGGTATACCTTAGCCTCAGAGTTGGTCATGCTGGTCTTGACTTTGAACTTTCGGTTGTCTTTCTCGATCCTCAGTCTCACGATCAGGTCTTCCAGCCCCATGTCCTTCCTCTTATGCTTGAGGTAGTTCTTGAAATCCTTCCACATGGGGGGTAGCTTCTCACTTAGTACAGTCACTTGGAAGGACTCACTGAGTTGCATGCCTTCAGCGTGAATCTCATGTAGAATCAGCTGCAGCTCTTGAACTTGGTCTATGACCTTCTTGGAATCGACCATCTGGAAATCGAGGAATCTACCGACGATAAATTTCTTCATCCCGGCATCCTCTGTCTTTGATTTGAGAAACTCTCGGGTCCCTGGTGTCGGAATATTCCATATTCTCCAGCGAAGCCCCACTTGAAAAGACTAAAATTGCCCTCCACTTAAAAACAAAAAATATCTTCCTCCCTTTTTAGGTCCTTGGTCCCGTAGTTTGTGAAGTTCTTATCGGGAACGGAGCTGGCCCGGCTTGGCCAGGCTGACCCTATCGCTACCGTCGTCAAGTCCCGTTCCTAATTAATTCCACTCCCCGCTCCCGCCGTCAAGGACCCACTCCCCGCTCCTAATTCAAAGTCTACCTCCGCCATCCAACATGTCGCCGCCCCTCCCAGAAGCCAAAGCTCTAATCACTAACCAAGAAGCCCAATCTTTGTAGAGCTCAACCTCCTCCTACATCTTATTGGAGACACGACTCAAAACCAAATCTCTAAGCACCAACCAAGGAGACACGACGCCAGCCAAATCTCATCGGAACCGGAATCCCCAAATCCCCAACCTTTGCTGGTTTTTTGGGCTCGGTACCTCTCGGCCTGACCTAATTGGTTGTTGACGGTCTTGTAGTAGGAGATTCTCCTGCTCCACAATTCCATGTCCTAACTTACCACCACCTCTAAAACGATTTTTTTTTCTTCTATTTTTTAAGTTGAGGGGCATTTTGGTCTTTTCAAGTGGAGATTTTCCAGAGAATATGGAATATTTTGGCACCAGGGATGTGATACCCCGTAAATGATATGTTCTATCTGAAAGTCTTAAATGATTTGATTGGTACTATCCATATCACCAAGGTGTACCTTCTTTTTTGGCACACATCCTGAGAGAACTCCAAGGTTAAACGCATTTGGCCGGGAGTAGGATCAGGATGGGTGACATCCTGAGAAATTTCTTGGATATATGTGAGTGAGGACAAAATATGCTGAGAAAGACTCGTGTTGGTCTGTGGAGACAGTCGGTCAAATCATGAGGGCGTTACATATGGTATCAGAGCAATACCTCGGCTAGTACAGTGTAGTTCGGGGATCGAACGCACTCGAATACGAGGAATTCTTAGATTGTCTGATTCTGGCGTGACGAGGACGTCACGTATTTAAGGAGGGGTGAATGTGATATCCCGTAAATGATATGTTCTATCTGAAAAGGCTTAAGTGATTTGATTGGTACTATCCATATCACCAAGGTGTACATTCTTTTTTGGCACACATCCCGAGAGAGCTCTAAGATTAAACGCGTTTGGCCGGTAGTAGGATCAGAATGGGTGACCTCCTGAGAAGTTTTTGAGAAAGACGGGGGATGGTAAAATCATTTTTGAAAATACAGTTACCCGAGGGGGAGAATGACCAAATACCAGGGACTAGGAAATAATTTACCCTTTTATTTTTGTTTAATTTTTTGGAAGGGTATAAATGTAATAAAAAATTAAATCGACTGCTCACATAGCAATGGATCTCCCAGGGACCCATTATTTCAAACTAAAATGGCCGATAAATATTATTTAAAACAGTAAGAACTAAATTAGGTATTTTATTAAATATCAAAGATCCGAGGGCAATTTACCCTAAAATAAAATCACACTACCAATTTGTCACAACTTGTTCTGCGAACAATTATTTCCTGAAATCACTATTTTTCTGCAATCAGGAAATCACTATTTTGGGCATGGCTAATTAAGAGACCGTAACCAACTTTTTGACTAGGAAGAGACCGTAACCAACTTGAATTGGTTGAATGAGTAAGAAATTCTAATTTTTTTAAGTAATGTCTCGAGTTCGAACCTCGTAAATAAACCCGACTTAGTATCCCCAACCTTATTGTATCTGGGCTGGGCCTGAACCCTCACAAACCCATTTAACCGACAGAGGTAGAAGCCCTTTTGGATTCTAAACTCTCTTCTTCTATATAGTAAAAAACACAACCAATTTCGAAGAAACTGCTCTAATCTCCCAATTTCCCAAACCCTAAAGACTCCACCTTTCCCAGCCTCGCTCCAAATCCGATGGCCCCGAAGCGATCCACCCCATTGGAGGTCCCGCCCTCGGCTTCTTCCACCTCCGACGAGGAAGAATCCGGCAGCTCCGGGGAGGAGGAAGAACCCGAAAAACCAGGTGGAGAAGCCCAGGAGGAGGAGGAGGAGGAGGAGGAAGACGACGAGGAGGAGGACGACGAGGAGGAGGAAGAAGAGGACGCTGTAGCTGCCCGGGGGCCGGAGGAAAGGACCCAAAAGCCCCTTCCTTCGTCGGGTTCGAAGCCGACCCCGGCTAAGTCGGAGTCTGAGTCGGAGACCGAGTCGGAGTCGGAGTCCGATCCCAAGCCCAAGCCCGAGAGGCCGAAGGCTGTCGCGAAACCTAACGTGAAGCCGATCTCTTCGAAGCCCATTGATCCCCGGCCCAAAGGGAAGGCGGTGGCTGCGGTCACTGGGAAGAGGAGCGCAGAGGTGGATGAAAAAGACGGAAAGGAGGCGAAGCGATCTAAGAAGGAGGGCGAGGCGAACGAGAAGTCCGAGGACGTGAAGAAGCAGCTTTTCCAGCGGCTGTGGAGCGAGGAAGATGAGGTGGCTGTGCTGGAAGGTCTGGTTAAGAAGGGTGTTGATGCGGTCAAGGATATGGCGTCGTTTCACGAGTTTATAAGGAAAGATTTGCACATTGACGTGTCGCTCACGCAGCTGAAGGACAAGGTGACGCGGGTGAAGAAAAAGTTTGATAACAATCGCAAGGGAAAGATGGGAGAGGAAAAGACTTTTAATAAGAGCCATGATCAGAAAGTTTTCGACTTGTCGAAGAGGATCTGGGGGAGTGAAGTGTCAGTGTCACCGAATGGTGACTCTGCTGCTCCTTTGAAATCTAATGGGAAGGCAAAGTCGAAGGTGAATGCAGTTGATGGCGGCGGCAGCAACTCGAAGGTGGAGAATTTGGGAGGGCAGAAGATAAATTTCGATAGGAGTAACGGGATGGAGGAGTTTGTCATGAGGAAAGGTGCTGAATTGCTTCAGGGAACGAAGAAATCTGAGATGGATGAGAAGCTGCGCCAGTTGCACGTCGAGGAGCTGGAGTTGTTCCTCAAGAGGAATAAGTTGGTAAGAGAATACACCGAGGTGGTGTTGGCTGCTTATAAGACGAATGATGATGAATGATTTTGTTGTTAGCAGCCACGTTTTACTCTTCGGATTTAGTTGGTTTTCTGTATTTAAGATTCGCTAGATATGATGCTTTAGATACCTTAATGATTTTCATGTCTGTTGGTAATCAAACCTTCCTTTAATTATTTTCATGTCTATTGGTAATCAAACCTTGCTGTTGTTGACGAAAGCATCAGAACGGAAACCTTGGTGATTTTATTTCTGTCTACCAACTTGAGCCTTTCCGATGTGTTGGCTCATTTTAATTCATCAAGATGCTTTGGACTTGTTCGGTTTTGTTACAAGTTTTCCTCTAATGCAATCCATTGTCCACTTATTATGTTTTTTAGTGTTTATTTTGAATAGTATTTATGATGAAACATGCCAAATTAGCTTAGCTGCTATAAGTGAGGATAAGTTAGAATGAGCTTTCATGAGGATTACGGGTTCTGTTATGTTTGAAATTTTGCTTTGTTCTTATAACAAAATTAGTTAATAAGTTGGTTTCTTTCGCTGGTTAGGAACTTGGGATGATTATAAATTTTTAGTACTCGTTCTGTTAGATTTTGAATTCTTGCTACAAGACCTTGCGGTGACGAGTTCTTTGCAGGCACAGGACTGATAAAGCCTCCTCCCTTGCTTCAGAAAATTGAGCAACGTAGTTGTTGCTTGCAATTGTGTTCTGGAATATCTTCAGTGATATATGCAGAATGATGAGGTCTTTTGTTCTTTTTTGAGTAATAACAAGGTGTTTTCCTTTTGGTCTATGAATCCTCGGACAATGTACTATTTTAAGTCTCTCTCTCGATAAAGTTGTTTTGGGGTGCTGCATAAATGTTTATAGATGTTGATGGTCTTTTTAGTTTTTGCTACTATAAACATACTTTTGATAGAAACTGAACTGGGGCTTAATCAAGTTATATAGTTCTCGTACTTGCGACTAATAGGCCGGGAGACCTTGACAGTGCTGTCACTGACCATATCGACGAAGCACAGATAACGATAACGATCTAAGATTTGCCTGAAGTGATCCGAGATGCTGCTAAGAAGACGGAAAGGTTCTCCGGCTGTGAGATTGCGAAGTTCATGGCCGGTGTCCAAGCTGCGGCTTACGGTTGACCGGACTGTACTGGATCCGCAGCTGTTCCGGGAGATTGTTGAGCACCCGGCTCAGCTTCTCCCTGCCTTGGGATAGATTCATAATCTCTCCCATTCTAGTGGGAATTTTGCCAATTCTTGGTTGGTCCCATTGAGCCATAAGACGCGTTGAACAGCCTCGTATCGAGATAGTATTACTAGCCTTTATTGAAAAGATGTGTCGAAACCGTCAAGCATAGTTAGTTTTATATGTTAAGCTTCGGAGTTAGGAATTGGGAGACCTTCACTACTTCCTTTTAGTTCCCTGTTAAGATTTCATATTCCTCAAGAGGTTCAAGCCTGTACATGGGAGGAGGCATATGAGATCGATGACAATGAGGCCCTTCTCCGGTGCCGGAAGATCGTCATTGTCATCCTCGACGTGTTAATAAGCAACGGAAGGACCTTATTTAAGTTGCATGGCAAGATCCAACTGCACCTAAATTCAGCTATAGTCTCTATTCATGCATCCAAGTCAATACTATGGGAAGAGGAAAAAAATAATGTAAATGGAGAAGATGAAAAGAGTTGAGGCAAACGTAGACGACGATACCACCTGCGAGTGAGAGAAAAAGGAACCAGACATGCTTAAAAATGATTGATTATTAACTTCTTTGTTTAACATATAAATGGAGCCCTAAGGAGTTGCGAGTGTGTTCTTGCAAAAACTTGAACAAGCTCCTGCTATTTTCATTTTGCAAAAGATTGTACACCTTAACGACATAGTCGCATTCTGACCCGTACATATGCGAGGCACACGCTGCTTTGTAGGCTAGAAGCTCCCGATCACCTGTCAAGACAATAGCAACTTGCATCTGTCAGAAATCTGTAATAACGTCAGCATGAAATAGATCATGGCTTGATTTGATCTCATGCATAGTGTGGAGTGGAATCCAATTCTGAAAACATTAACGTAACTACTAATGACAGAAAGTAGAATTCCTCGAAAGGGCATCTGAGTATTAACAACTTAGACAATAAAGGAGAAGGGCATGGTACCATTAGTGATTTCAGACTCGAGCATGCTCATGCTAAAGTGTCGTCTAGACCACCACCTCCAACGGAGTTTCCATGTCCTTCCAGATTCACCACGGATAAGGAAGTTTGGAACTCGATTGTAACGGACAGAAAAATGGTGCTTTTGTGTACCACCATCTTGCATACATACGGACATCCGATCCTCTTCAGATTGAGAGACTCTGAGGAAACATGAAGCAAATTCTCTCCATGTGTTTTGTTCAGGAAATGTGGCTTCTAAATGCAAGGCTATACTTTCCAGTAAAGACTCCGGGGCATAAACACCTGCATTGAATCAAAAAAATCAGAGAAGACCATGAACTTATAGCTAAACTGGTGCTACACCATACAAGGGAGATGCAAGAAACTGGAGGATAGATTTCCCCCTTTTTCGTTTTTGCTTTTCAAAAGAAACAATTTCCCAAATCTTTTCCTGATTTATGTGATGCAAGATAACATGATCAAGGAACCAACACCTTTAGCAAAGCAAGGACGTGCATTTTTGTGCTAACAGTAGTTGAACTATTCCAAATAGAGCAAAACAGAATAAAAAGAAGGATAATGTGCAGCCAAATAAGAAATAAACAAAGGAGAACAAGCGTTTTCGTGTTTTCGTGAACATACCATCTTTATGAAAGACAATTAACCTTGCAAGTGACTGACTACACGCGGGATCATTCTTCAAAGAGTCCTCATAGCACGTACAAACCAGGATCTCATTATTCGGGTCAATGAGCTCCAAAAGAGTAGCCCTCAATCTGAAAAGGTTCTCAAAAGAACACAACAGAAAATGTGAAGTTGAAATCAAAATGCATTCATGATTAGCCTAGAAGAGGTACAAAAATTCGACAATGGAGAAATACCTATCAATTAGTGCTGTACTGGAGGTTTCAGAAAATTTCTCCAGTTCTTTCAGAGCCTCTTTATATTCACGACCGATTAGCAATAACTGGAATCAAGAAACAAAACAACTGCTTCAGATACTACCTATTGATGAACGCAGAAAAATACACAAAATCTGCTATTGTCTTTTATTTAGTTTTACAAACAAGTACACCACCTTTCAACCATGCAAACTCAAAATATATTTCGTCGTACGGAATTCAGAATAAATGGAAGAGAACCGTTCTTGTAAACATTTTGCAATTGTTCCCAATATGTACAAACAAATACTAGCTTTATTTTCACTTTTACCTGCATCAGAGGGAGCAAGGCTGCCAAACCACATGTGGAGTGAAGAGCATCTCGTAAACATTTAATTGCAAAACTGTACTCATCATTGAGCGTTACTGCCTCTGATACCCAGCTTCTGCCTTGCAAGGGCAGCAACCAAGATTCCAAGTTCTCTGTGACAAAACAGTGAATGATTAGCAAAAGACACTCCATATTGAAGTTTAATCAAATTAACAACACTAAACCAGTGGGAAGGAAGATTTATTGTCTCCAAAAAAAAGAACCGAAAGAAAATAGGACGACGGACTGAGAGGGTAGGGAAGAGAAACATTCTCATTCTTATCAATAACAGATGACACAATTATTTTCCACAGCATCATAACTGAAACACACAGGTAAAGTCTAGATCATTTTGGCTAGCTTGCACACAAATCGACATCCCTTTCTTTCCTTTTATTATTACATCTTGAACTTGGCATCACAGTTCTGGCAGCAAAGCTTGGAACCTTTATACTAAAATTCTCAGTTTCACTAAACAAGAATGAATTGAAAATTTGCTTAAAACAGTACATGTTTCAGCTAGTCAAAGGGAAAACATAGTACAACTGTTGCTAAAAGGTTGGAACAGTGTCCTTCCTGCTTGTGACAAAAAACAGACTGGCGTACACCCATATAGAAATACAATTAGTAGTTGAAAGCCACAACTTACCAAGAGCATACTCATCTGGAATAAAGTGTGCATCGTCTCCATCACCGTCGGCAGATCCCTCAATGTCAATAGGATTTGCATAGAAACCTTGTGATGGATGATGGTTGTCGGGATATTCTACTTTTACGCTAAGAACCAAGTCATCAGATATCCTATCGTCATGAAATTCTGTGCCAGAGCATACAGGCATCTCTTTATCATTCCGAACAGACGTGTCCGAATCATATTGTGCTGAAACTTCAGATACGCCAGAGTAATTGGAGCCATGAGCTTCCAGGTCTTCAAGTTCTCCAGCTGCCGAATTGTTCAATGTCATCTGTGAAGGTGGCATATCAGAGATCTCACAGCTAAGAACTTCATCCGAAACTTTCCACCGCAAGTACTGTTCAATGCTAGAATACCAGAGCTGGTAGAATATCATTCCAACAATCAAGTTGAGCTCTGGTCGACTCTCATAACCTTGTTCTTGCATCAGACTGCAAAGATGATAGAAAAATCATTACTACAATTAGGTATTCAGATTTTCTTCAAATGGCAATGGAGTAACGAAAAACATCCATCATCCAACTAATAAGCCAGAGAACAGAGATAGAAGTACCTTCTAGCATTTGGACGTTCGACCTCCACGTGCCCTTGCAGAAGAGAAAAAACGATGGACTCCAAACGAACAGCAAAACTGTTCTGCAATATGATCAAAGATTAGAAGGCCTGACTATGTCATCACTCCAACAGAATATGTAGCACGGTGTACCGCGAGGAAACTATCAAGCATAGAGAACAACAGACTCCTGCGACTTTACCTCATCAGTACAACCGGATCTCTTGTTAGCAAAGTTAATTCCCGACCTCAACATCCATGTGTCGTAGACATTTCGGTCACTCCCTATATGCTTGAGAAGCTCCATTGAAGCCTGAAAATTTAGAGGACAATCAAAATCATCACACTACGTCCACATACTACATTCACACTCACACGCACGCCATAGCGAAAATCGAGCTAATAATACAAAAATCGAGCTTCCTAAAAGGCGAAAAAGATCGAATCTTTTTGGTTACCGTATACTTGAAACGGTTGGAGGCGGGGCAGCGCTCCTTGCGGGTGGCCTGGAGGAGCCTGGCCGCGACACCGCAGGCCTCGGGCCAGTTGTGGGCCCTCATGAGCCTCCTCAGCAGCCTCCGTAGCCTCTCCCGGCTCTCCGGCCGCGGCTCGGTGGACCCCTCCCCGAGGAGGGTCGACGGCTTCGTCAGGGACAGGACCACCCGCTTCCGGTGCATCTCCTCGGCGGAGGGGGCCTGCTCCTTCCTCTTCCGCGTCTTCTCCTTCTTCCCGGTGGGGCCCACCGCCGTCAGGGGCACCGCGGTGTCCACCACGTGGGCCTCCGTTTCCTTGGGCTCGGCCTTCATTGGGAATGGCGGCGGCGGCGGTCGGGGGTGGGGTTCCGGCGAGGAGTTGTTTTGATTTCTAATGGTTATGATTTTTTTCCAAAGGGAATTTCAGGCAACGGGTTTAGATTTAGGATCACAAACCTAAAACCCTAGAGAATGTCCTAAATTATTTTCTTCTATAATTTTATAATATTCGCTGCTATATTATCTACAATTAACAACGATTGAAATTTAAAAAAGATGTCCGGTAGGATAAAGGAATAATTCCAACGTTAATGTATGTTTTCTCATGTATGAATTGTATATTTTAGTTAATGATATTGCAAATATGATTATAAGAAAAAAATTCAATCTGATGTTTTATTGTTTTCCTCAAAGGTTTTTTTTATAATTATATATGCAAGTTAACCATTCCTTTAATGAATAGGTTAAAATTGTTAATCTTGACCCTCAATCTTACTTAAGAGTGTTGAGATCCGTACTAACCTAGAACTTTTTTTTTTTGAGGGATTACCTAGAACTTTTTAGGATCTAATATTTAAGTACGTGGTTGATAAAAAATAATGGACACTTTTTTTTGTCAAGTTAAATTTAGGCGGGTTGGCCTAAATTTTAGGGCTCTAGACGACATTGGGTTTTGTTCTCCTCCCAAACAAATTTTTGCCATTTCAGCAAGGAGTGGGAATTGACCCACCGACTCCTGGAAAACGAGGCAGAACTCGTTATCATCCTACCCACCTTGCGTTGGTAACAGTGGACACTTTCGTGTTGAGTATGGAGCCTGAGTACAGTGAAGTATTCGGGTGGCTCAAGTGAAGAGCCTCGAGGATGATCGAGGTGGCGATCAGATAACAGGTCGTTGAAACGGTACACGAAGTCGGGCTGCTAAATGGCTGGCAACTAGCGGCCGCTAGTTAGGACTTGCTGTCGCAAATCAACTAGCGACCGCTAGTGCCGAGTTCCAGAACTTCTGCGTGAGGCCACTGGCGATCGCTAGTTGATTGGCGGTCGCCAGTTCAGCCGGGAAAAGCTGCTGAAGTTGGACAAGTTTGCCTCTGGTCACCCCAAAAGACCTATAATAGTGAGTGCCTCTATAAATACCCCAATTGCCTCATTGAATGAGTGTGGCTGCCATTGTCAAAGCTCTCCAAAGAGAAAAAGAGAGAAGAGGAGAGAAAGAGTGAGCCAAGTGTGACATCTATTGTAGTGAGCGAGTGAAGCTCCACGTGTGTGTGCGTGATATAGTGGAATCTCTCATGGCTTTGACGCCCTCGGAGGTAGATCGTTGAGGATCGAACCGAGTGAACAATTTTTGTGTGTCACTCCTTTCATGCTTTCCTTTGTGTTTGTGTTTGTGTTTGTGTTTGTATTCGTGCTTAGTGCCTTGTGTTTCTCGTAGTTATCGTAGTTTGCTCGTATATATTTTTCGTTGTATTGCTTGAATCCACAGGAAGTGAGTAAATTCCCCAACATTTCATTCCTCAATTTTTACCCAAAAAATCTGGAGCTTTGTACAATGACATCGATGCACTTTTAGTGTCATAAGTACATACTCATAACACTAGGAAGAAAATATTTTCAAAACTTTTAAATTAAATAATATATTCTTACTCTACCCTTTTCTTAGGAAGAAAATTGTATTCAACATATAACTACGAAGGTAATCAATGCATAATTTTGACCAAATATTCAATAAATTTAAGTCAATATAACTACAAAAGTTTGCGATTTTCTAAAATCTAAAAAATACCAAAATTTCATTGCACGAAGTTTATAAAAAAAATATCCAACAAAAATCTTAAATGAAAAATTAGATATAATATCCTATGACCATAATAGAATTTTCCACTACACAGAGACCGAACCAAACACAAAAGCCGGGTCGTGGCGGTACGAGGCTTAAACCCTAAACCCCAGTTCTCACCACCGCTCCCTTTCTCCGACCAAGGAACTTGCCAAACAAAAACCCAAACCGAACTCTGAGAATGTATTAGTGTTAAATAACACGGACCGAGGCGGGAAGAATTACAGGGCGCCAGAAGGAGAAGGAACATGGGGAAGCTAACCTACCGGAGGCTAAACGGCGGCCAGAACTTCCGGCAACGGCTGCTGCTATCGACCCTCTCCTCAACCCCAATACTCATCGACGACATCAACGCCGACACCGTCACTCCGGGCCTCCAGCCCCACCAAATCTCCTTCCTCCGCCTCCTCGACAAGATCTCCGACGACTGCCACGTGGAGATCAACGAGACCGGTGCGTCGATTCTGTCAATTTTTTTTATAAAGGTTGGATCTTTGTGGGTAGGAACCGTGATATTGAGTTGCGTTTTTGTGGGTTTTGGAATTGGGTTTCTGGGTGGGCTTATTTTTGTGGGCAGGGACGAGGTTGAAGTACAAACCTGGGGTTGTGGTGGGCGGGAGGAACCATGTGTTTGATTGCGGGGTCAGCCGGTCCATTGGGTACTTCTTGGAGCCCTTGATTGTTCTCGCGTTGTTCGGGAAGAAGCCCCTGACGATGACGCTCAAAGGTTGGCGCTTCTCGGTTTTTTATGAGCTTGTTCGGCTTGCTATCCTTTTGGTCGTTTCTGGATGGTTTTTGTGTGTACTGGTTATAAATACAGTTCGTATTGTGATCAAGAGGATGAACTTCATGGGGATTCTTTGTTGTTTAGTGGGAACTATGTATCAATTGATTAACTTCGGGAAGTCTGGTGAAAACCCAGTAATTTCATGGTGGCTAATGATTAGATAGTCGGGTCGTCAGTAGTGTTAAGAGTGGTAGATGCTCTCGTTTAGTTCACGAGGACATGAATGCTTGGTTCTTCCATGTGTTTCCGATAACTAGGAAAGCCATGGTAAGCCATGAATTGGCTGATGTCTCATCTTTGTTTTGAATGAATTGCCTCATCTTTAGTTTGAAGCGACCTTTTGGTGGGGTTTGTTGAGATCTATGGTAAGGATGACAACCTAGATTCGGATCTTGTTCTCCATAAATGTGATGTGAAGGTATTGATTTTGCTGTATTGTTTCAGGAATTACAAACGACTCTAAGGACACTTCTATGGACACATTTCGCTCCACTACCTTACCTTTGTTTAAGCGATTTCGAGTTCCTTCGGAAGGACTAGAGCTGAAGATAGTGAATCGGGGAGCTCCACCTAATGGAGGTGGTGAAGTAATATTGTCAGTTCCTGTAGTCCGGAGTCTAACGGTATATCTTTTTCGCTTTTACTCACTCTATGTGCTTTTTTGTATGTGTGTACAAAAGCTTAAAGAATTTGCTTAACAGGCAGTGACCTGGATTGATGAGGGAATGGTAAAGAGGATCAGAGGTGTCAGCTTCTCAGCCTTAGTATCTTATCAGTTCGAAAACAGCATGATACATGCTGCTCGAGGGATCTTTAACCGTTTACTTCCTGATGTTCACATAGACACAGACCATAAAACTGGTCGAGGAGCTGGAAAGTATGTTATTTGATTGCAGTAAATATCATCTGGTTGCTAGTTCCAAATTTTCTCTCAAACGTTATATTAAATATTCTGTGTATAACTTCGTGATGATGAATATGGCAGCTCGCTAGGATTTGGAATTTCCTTGGTTGCAGAAACTACTTCCGGCTGCTTTATCTCTGCTGATACAACAGTATCTCATGCACGGGAAGCCATATGTGAAATGCACGACGAAGAGAAGAAAAAATTGACTCCCCCAGAAGATGTGGGAGTGCAGATTGCTTCAGCTCTTCTTGAGGAGATTGCGCAAGGTGGAGTAGTAGATTCGACCCACCAGGTTTGTGTTATTCCCACCCATCCTTTCTTGTCTTTGCAATGGAGCATTGAGCATGTTGATATTGATGCCAAAAGATGTAAATTAAACGTAAGTGTTGAACTAGATTGACGTCTTTAGGACTTTCTTAGCCACGAGTCATTGTTGCCAAACCAGATGGACCGTTTTGGTTTTTGAATCAGAAAAGGAGTGCCAAATCCGTAAATATTTGGGGTTTGAGTGGGTGATATCTTTCACATAAAATAAATGGACCATTTTGCAACGACACGTAGCACATTTGAGTTGTTGTCCATGAATTTTGGCTTTTTTCCCGGGAACTCCATTGCAGTTGGTTGCATATGGCCTGGAAAAAAAACCAAGTTGATAAGTTGCAACAAAATCGAGTATTTAGTCTCGTGTAAAGGGGTTTTGAACCGTCGGCACTCGGGACCTTAAATGTGGAGTCTTCATCATATCCATGGATCTCAACTCAAGACTTCTCAAAAAAAAAAAAAAATAAATGAGGAGAGGATCTTCAGTCTCTGGGATCAACTAATTGTATGACTCTAGAACCTAGATGTGATTATCGTTTGTTTCTGAACAATTGAGGAGGCGGTTGAGAGTTTGGTTGTATTTACTGCCACTTTAGTTTGTAGAGCTTGATTGAAACTTTTACTTCCTCTTCTTTGTAGGGTTTGTTGTTTCTTCTATGTGCGCTATGCCAGCCGGACGTTTCGAAGGTTCGTGTCGGAAAGCTCTCTCCACACGGTATGGAAACATTGAGGTGCATCAAAGATCTTCTGGGTGTCACATTCGTGATTAAGCCGGATCCGTCGTCAGGGACTGTTATTCTCAAATGTGTGGGATGTGGAATGAACAATCTCTCTAGAAAGAGCTCGTAATAGCAACTTGTCTCCCTACATAGTGCAATCAAGCACAAAAGCTTGGAGAGTAAACAATGTCAATTAGGTTATCTTTCCGACCTAATATAAGCATGTATGAAGCTTTACTTCTCATAAAAGAAAGCTTACTGATATGTAAAGAAGAGAACTAGATAGTGCTCATAAACAGGATGTCGGAATGTAAAAAACTTGGATTCACTCAAGAATGAAACTAGATAGTAGTCATAGACAGGATGTCGGACAATTGATCTCCTGCCGGAACGTAAAAACTTGGATTGGATTCACTTGAGAACGGAACTAGATAATGCTCATACCAATGGTTAAAAAATAACTCATTTCCTTGTTACTCAGCTCCAAAAACCACTATTTAAGTTCCTATTTAGTCAATTTTCCTAACGTCTTACACATAATGAACTAGGAAATTGGATAGTTTTTGTTATTTATTTTGGCTTGACTCGTAAATAAAGCAACCCTTTTTAGTTTTTCTTTTTGTCTATTCTTTGATTAGTTTTTTAGAGGCTACCTAACATGACATAAATCATCCCAGCTATTTTTTATGTTTCTTAAAAGCAATACACACCTATGACTTTTCATCTAAAAGGTGTGCAAAAATCAACCATGGCCGATCAAATACGGAAAAAATATTATTTGAGTACAAGAGAGATAAAATCTAACTAAATTTCAATTTCAAGAAAAAAAGCAATATTTTACTACCTTTTTAAGTCTTTTTTAAAAGTATGATATTTATGGGACTATAGATTAATACAAAGGTCATCCTTGAAATTGTTATCTTATTAATTTATCAAAATCACTAATTTTTTAAAAGTTGGCCAAAGTTAGGATCGAAAAATATATTTTTTTTTGGAAGAGGAGGGGCAAAGACTCCTAAATATATAAACAAAATGGCCAATTACATCATATTTAGTGCAAGGTCTCCTCTCGGCCTCTTGTGAGATTGCGTCCGCCGACATCGTCAAAACCCTATCACGAGAAAACCCAGTGAGAAAAATCCGTGATAGGGAAAGAGTACCTCGAGAAGGAAAGTCCCCCTTGACATTTGGTGTATTAGAAAATATTATTTTAGAAAAGTTATTAATTTATCAAATATTAATTTAATAAATTTTTAATGTATATTAAAAAATGTAACATGACAAGCTAAATAAAAGGAAGGGGAAAAATGGATAAATTACCCTCAGGTCCCTCTGGTTTACTAAAATGACTATTTTCTTCTTTTCTGTTTCGAAACTGATACTTTAGTCCCCTAGTTTGATTTTATTGTACTCTCATGTTCCTTGCTGACGTCATCATTCGATTTATTATATTTTAATAAAGAAAATGACTATCATATCCTTGCTTTAAATTTAAGAAAAAGTTAATTTCTCTAATTTTTAAGGGTGGGGACGTAAAATAAATAATGACGTTAGTGAGGGACCTGAGAGTACGATAAAATCAAACTAAAAAATTAAAGTATCAATTTTGAAATAAAAAAGATAAAAATAATCGTTTTAACAAATCAGAAAGACCTGAAAATAATTTCACAAAAAACTGATAAAAAGAGATGCAAGAAGAAGTTAAGACTAAGGTTGGAACTTGGAACCCTAGCTCTAGTAGTGGTTCCCTTGTCCGAATCAAGCAGAACCAAAACAAAAGCCCAACATTAGAACAAGAGTCCTGAGAGGAAAAAGCGAAGAAGGGTTTTTGGCGTTCCTGGTCTGTTTTCCAAGGGCAGAAGAAAAGATCAAATCTTTGGCCTTCTTCCCGTCGAATCTTATCTGCCTCCTCTCTGCTGTATTTCAGCATTAACCATGGCTAATCTTTCCGGTGAGTTAAAAGATTCCATTTTTAGGCGTTTCCTGTGCTTTTTCGATGTGGGTATTAAGTAAAGTTTGGATCTTGGTGGCAGCGGCGGCGCCAAGGTCGTTTCTTCAGGTTGCAGCCACCGAGGAGGTCGCTCCGCCTCTCCGTGTCGTCCAGATCGAGGGCTTGGTATGCCACTCACTCTCTCTCTCTCTCGTTGCCGGTCTTTGAATTTTTATTTTCTGATTCGTGGCTGGCTGTTAGATTTTTGGATGAAGTTGAGGTCTTGGGTTGGAACTTCGTGATGCTCGAAAGGTGTAATTGGTTGGTGTTGTTCTGGAGCTAACAGCTATATGGATCGGCATATTATCTGGCGGTTTTTGTTGTCTTTTTAACTGTTAGGGTTTAGATTGAGTTGAGGTATTGGGAGTCGATGAAGCTTGAAAGGGGTGTAATTGGTGTTGTTCTAGAGCGAAAAGCTATGCGAGCCAGTTTGAGTCATTCTATTAGTTTTCTTGAAGTTATTACACAAGATGTTGGTATGTAGTTTCCTTGATTTTGGCAGTGCAAGTACATGAGTCTTGCTGTCATGATTTGTAAAACTCCGGAAGACTAGGGCATGGGAATATCGAGGTGTGATTCTTATGTGGAACTCTTCTTGGAATTCAGTAAAAAAAAAACTTTTTTAGTTATGGTTAGGCCTGAAAATATGTGGGGCCCTGGCTTATATCGATGGTGGGTTGGTTTCCGGCAGTTCGTTGAAAGATTAGTTCTGGGCATGGCTTCTACTGGGCCTGAGCAACCTTTAGCTCACTCATCAGTATATGGTTCAGGATACTTTTTGTTTGTTTTCGTTCGGCATTTGTCGCATTTTTAGGGTTTTTAAGGTACTGTAGAGTTTTCAACTGTGGTGTTTTCTTCATTATTAACTTTAAATATTGTTCTTGTGTGGAACTCTTCTCTGGCTTGATAATGCAAATTTGGACATTGTTAATTTCACTTGATTCTTGTCTCTCTCAGCACGGTACCTTGTGTGTGGCTTCTTTTTCATAGACCTTGAGAAGTTAGTTCTTTCTTTGATTTATAGGTTGTGTTGAAGGTAATCAAGCACTGCAAGGAGTTTTCCCCAGCTCTAGTCACTGGCCAATTGCTTGGTTTGGATGTTGGTAGTGTCCTTGAAGTCACTAACTGCTTCCCTTTCCCGGTAGGATGAGCCACTCAATTGAATTTCCCACAGTTGGAAGGGACCATTATTTTGTTTTTTATTCTGATTGTTTCCATAATCTGTATCTTTTCAGACGAGGGAAGAAGATGAAGAGATTGAAGCAGATGGCGCTAACTATCAGCTTGAGATGATGAGATGCTTAAGAGAAGTTAATGTGGACAACAACACCGTTGGATGGTGAGTTAATCTTAATTTTTTTTCCCTTTGTTATGTTGGTTATCAATAAGGCTCAACCATCTGGGCCTACTAGACTGAGAAATAAGTGTGAATCTCGCTTTTTTCACTTTTTTGTTTGGAGAGTTATTTTTAAATCTCTGCCACTTGTTACCGGAACACACACAGGAATTTTTTTAATATGTGAAATGTGCTTATTGGGTCAACTATGGATTTGCTTTGTATCATATATATGTAAGATTGTCAGGCCCTTTTATTGTTTCAGTAGTGTTGTTTTTGGCAGAATAATTCTTTTCTAGTTCTAATTGTGATATTTAATTGCAAGGGGTCAAAATATTTTGATTCAAACGTGGGTCAAATTCTTTGTTGATAGCCAGATTTCTGTGATTCTTGATTGCGTAAGCACCTGATAAAGAATGGGGAATTGCAACTTTTTTATTGATTCTCACTTTGGTTCTTTATAGAGAAAGGACATGGATCAAATCCTGTATCTTTTAGTTTATTTTTACTGCGTTATTCTTAATCAAGACCCTGCTTCATGTTTTTTAACAAACTCCTGCATCGACAATGTTTCAGGTATCAGTCAACACTTTTAGGTTCTTTCCAAACAGTTGAATTGATAGAGACCTTCATGAATTACCAGGTATTGGTTTGGACTTACTTTTATTAAATTTGTAACTATTCCTTGAAGCTTGTGTATTCTATTTATCATTCTTCTGAAGGGGCTGACTTTTCTTGCAAAAGCCGTCTCAGTTTCTATTTAATTATAGTGGCTGTTATCTTACTGTAATTTTCATGACTTTGGGGTTGATAATTGCAGGAAAATATCAAACGATGTGTTTGCATTGTCTATGATCCTTCAAGATCTGATCAGGGTGTCTTAGCTCTTAAGGCACTGAAGCTTTCTGATTCTTTCATGGATCTATACAAGAATAACAATTTTACTGGAGAGAAGTACGAGTCTTTGCTCTACATTTTTCTATTGGTTGCTGTTTTCATTGCAATCTCATAATGACTTCTTATCTGCAACAGGTTGAGGGAGAAAAACTTATCTTGGGTGGATATCTTTGAGGAGATCCCAGTAAGCCATCTCTTTTTGTTTATCATATTTGGTTTTGGTCAGAGGTGATAGAGGTCAGGAAGTTGCATTTAATTGGGATATCACAGCACTTCCTAAGTAGTGCAAGCCTTCCATTCTCAAGGATGGGGAAACATTCTTTTGTGCTGCATCTCCGGGAAGAGTACATTGTGTTTTCTATTTCTGCTTTCTAACCTGTTTAGCTGCTGGCTGCAGATAAAGGTCTCGAATTCTGCCCTTATTAGTGCCTTTATGACCGGCTTGGAGGCTGATTCACCAGTCAGCCAGGTATTGACTGCTTACTTGAATACCGATTAACATCCTTTTCTTAATTCTTCTGTTCCCTGATTCCTAGTGTTGATCTGTCTTAGTGTGATTACGATCGTCTACAAATGTCAACCACTCCTTTCTTGGAGAGAAATGTGGAGTTTTTGATTGAATGCATGGACGATCTGTCAGTAGAGCAACAGAAGGTTCGTGTTACTGCTTCTAGTATTATTGGCGTTGACTTGCTTTCTTCCAGAGAATGAAAATGTTTTCTCTTTTGGCAGTTCCAATACTATTACCGAAACCTGTCACGACAACAAGCCCAGCAGCAAGCTTGGCTTCAAAAGCGGAGGTGATATGCGAGCTTTTATGCAATTCTGGCTAGTTTTCTTGTCATGTTGGCGATGCATGCCTTAAAATAAGAGTATTGTTATCTCCTAGTACCATGTTTGTAAAGATCAGATTAGTAACTGTAATGGCATTGATGGTTTCACGGGCTCATAAACGAAGTTCTGTGGTGGTCCTGCAGAGCAGAGAACTTGGCACGCAAAGCTGCTGGAGAAGAGCCTCTGCCGGAGGAGGACCCTTCGAACCCTGTCTTTAAGCCGATTCCGGAACCTTCACGACTGGAGAGCTTCCTCATAACCAATCAAGTTTCAAACTTGTGCAACCAAATCAATGGGTAAGTCAAGCTTATTGCCATCTGAAGGTCGATAATATAACTTTGCTCTAGAATGCTTGTTTTATTGATCTAGAAGTTCCCATTAAATACAAGAATCCTTTGTGATTGTTTGTTCTCCCACATGTCCTGTGCAAAGGATGTTTGTTCTTTCAATTGATTCTTTCCCGTTGTGCTAACTTTATCAATTTATCGAAACGTTCAGAGTTGCCGGACAGAACTTCAGCAGGCTGTACCTGACGAAGGCTCTACAAGACAATTGATGTATTAAGAAGACCCAAAGCTCTACATTCTCTTCCCTTCGATCGGACTACGCTATCAGCGTAGACCTTCAAGACTGAGGATTGATAGGGCGGGAGAAACCGTGGTTTGTTCAGGTTTTGCTTAAGAAAGGATTCGGAATGTTAGCGTAGTGATAGTTCGAGTATTTGTATTCTCTCATTCTTCTACTAGGAATCACCTGGATGATTTTCCATTTCTTCAAATGATAAGTTTTGACAGTAGTTGCTTAATGGTGTGCCTGCAACCCATCGGCTTCGGTTCGGTCCGGTCCACACCGGGTTTTCGCCATTCCGATCATGCTAATCACATTGCAGGGAATCCTCATCTTGTCAAATGATGTCTTCTTTTTGCCCACGCATGGTCCAGTTATGGTCTTATTTGGTTCAAAGCACTGGTACTAGAGAACCAGTACTAGTCCTGATGGGTGCAAAATCGCAAGACTCAATTGTAACCTTGTGAATATGCTAATAAGAAGTTAATCCAAAGGTAAGAAGATACTTGGATTGGATTAAAGGTGGATCACCCTAAGATGATCATCTCATGGCTATTGAGAACAAATCAAATCAAATCAAATGGTTCTCTGTCTCAATCTTTTTTACTTGTACGGAACCAATATGTCGAAAAGATTGAGAAAAGTCTGTTATTCACAACCACTGATGAAGGATTCTTTGAAAGTTAAGAATGAGTAAATCCTTTTCTTTGATTCCAAATCGAATGGATTCGGTCTTATACATATGCGAGGAAGGTAATAAAAAAAGAAAGAAGATAAGTTCACAAAATTCTACAATACTCGACTCTAAAGCTCAAAATTGTTCCACTTAGTGGAAGAAAAATCTTGAGAATAACTTGAAGGTCCTAATACTACTGGGATGGTGCCCTAACAGTATAAGAGAATGGTAGATATTTGGCCTAGGAACTATTTTTCTTTTAACTTCAAGACCCTAATGAAAGTCAAGATTATCATGCGCTCTTTTTTTCCGCCCAACTCCATGAGAACAATTATGGATTTGACTCTGGCGGTGGTGCTTCTTCATCTGTCCAACTAAGAGGAGTTGTTTGAGGTTAGAGCTTTCTATCATTGACAATGGATATCCACCATGGAAAGTTGCTCCTATCCATAAATCACTCAAATTTTATTTACTGTTTTTTCAACCTTTTTTATAAAGAATAAATTTAATTAATAATTGACATATACATCCAAAAAAAAATCCTTCCCACCTAGTCTACCAAGGAGTGCAAATCTTCCATCTTTCTCTTTCTCAAACCAAAAATCATAGATCTCTAAAAATCTCTTGCTCGAGAGTTTTCGTCAACCTTCTTTCTAAACGACAATTGATTGATATTTCTATTTTTTTTTAAATCTGACTCTTTTAATTGAGGGTCTAAAATCTTCTCGTATGATGTTAAAGTGTAAATTATGATTTATATTAGAAGATTCAACAGAACACATAGAAAAAGATGCTTCGACAATCATCAATTTGGAGTCGATCATTCATTTGTTTCTATGTTAGTTATATGAAATTTTTAAATCATTTTTTTTTAACTTTTGTATCCAGTGAATTTTCCACACTTTTTTATGAAGGAGCTTGCCATTTAATTATATCTAATATATAAAGGACAGAAATAACTTTCGGAAAAAGAGAGATGGTAGGTAGCGTAGGGTCAGGATAGCCAGACAAGGGGAACTTTTAATGAAAAAAAAATCTATATTACAGTATAACTCTTTCAAAGAAATAAATTTCATTTTAATAACGAAGATGGTCATTCTTTTATAAGAATTCTACGGTTTCCTTCTTTTTATTTGTTGTGTTATTAAAAAATCTATTTCATTCCAATTATTATTTTAAAATGACTGTAATATGACAATAATAAAATAATATTTTTAGGGTAAATTATTCTCAGGTCTCTGTAGTTTAATGAATTACCCAGTAGGGTCCCTACTTTTTCAAAACTCCCTCTTTACGTCCTCCAAGTTTGGAAAAATAGAACTCTCAGGTCCTTGGCTCCTGTACTAGAAAATATTTACGTCAAAATTTCACCTGCAAGGACCAAAATGCCCCCGAGTTAAAAAAAACAACCTTCTTCCATCTCTAGCTAACTTCAAAGAACACCATAAACACTCAAGAACACTAACCCTAAACCCAGAAAATTGAACAAATTAAACAACCGAAAATAAATTAAACATCTTTGTCATCTCATCTTCTTCCCCAAAATCAAATCAAATCAAACCCATATCTAATTCTAATTCGACCTCCACTAAATGAAAAAGCCCAGTACCTAGGTTCGTTGGGGTCCTCAATTTATTCACGAGTTTGAAGTCGATGATGAAGTCGAGGAGGTCGCCTAGTCCGAACCCGCCTCTGCTGCCATTCTTCTTCTTCTCAGGATGAAGTCGAGGAGTCCCTTCTCCTTCTCCCAGTGCGGTTCTTCTCCCTCCCCCGAAATTAATACATAAATTATGAGAGGACTATAATGGCGAGGAGAGGACCATGCCATAGATTAGGTCATTCTTCTGCTCTTGTTCTCCGCCTGGCACAATCGGCATATTAGGATCTGAGCTCCGTTCTGCCCTTTCCGACACCCAGGCCACTAGATCTGGTTAGCCCAACCGAGCAGCAACCCTGCCACCCCAGATTCGGTACGGGGTCGAATGACAACCCAGACATCTCCTGGAAATGGATCTCCGGTTAGTGGAGTGCCGACGAGCAGGCTGTTCTCGAAGGCTGTTCTACTTGGGTTTGGTTCCTTTCGTTTCTTGGTTTGAAATTTGCGAAATTAAAAAGCTTATGTTGCCTGCATCAACTATTGTAAGGTTGGAGGTTGTAAGATTGACGAAAGTCTTGAACATTAGAAATTGTTCTTGTTGTTACATGATTTAGGTTTCTGGTTTGGGCCGTTGCGTTCTTATCCTTGCTGTTATTTAAATTTTCGTGAAGATTGTTTATTGAAGATTAACGAGTGTCTTTGATTGTTTATTGAAAATTTTCTTAAAGATTAAATTTTTTTTGTTTTTTTGGGTTATGAAGTTGGAGTTGATTACTGGGTCGTGGTGTTCTTGGATATTCATGAGGTTGAAGAAAGAAGTTTTTTTTCAATTTTTTTTCAAGCTAGGGGCATTTTGGTCCTTCTATGTATAATTTTGCCGGAGTTATTTTTCGGTACTGGAGTCAGGGACCTGAGAATTCTATTTAACGAAACTTGGAGGACGAAAAGAGGGGTTTCGAAAAGAGAAAGATCTTACTGGTGATTTCATCAAACTTCAGGAACCTGAGGACAATTTGTCTATATTTTTATGGTGATAAAAACTATATAGGGTATGAGACATAAGTTCTGTAAAGAGAATGTTTTAAAAATTCTAAAAACTTTTGTGAGGAATGCATTCTGTTTTATACATTCCAAATTAATGATTATCTGTGAATATAATCATTAATATCGTATTTTTTTATCGTATGTGGTTATGGTATTGTATATACAAAGATTATAGACAGTATTGGAATGTACTATTCTTTTAATGAATTAAGTGGTTAAACAAATTTTTTTTAGAATAAGTGATTAAACAAATGGACAATAGTCATTTGTAAAAAGTAAAATATAAAGCGTTTAGTTTGTGGTGCATGAAAAGGAGGAGCACCAAGTGTCTATTCTTGTATTGGTTTATGTTCCTCTTTCCCCCTTGTTGGAAAACGGGTAAAAGATTCCATTCAATTTTTTTGAGACAAGTACATTTTAATACTGTGTAGTTTGATAATTTAATACACATAATCCTATGGTTTAAAAATGACCAAACTGACCAAATTATTGGATATCCATGGTTTTTATGAAACCACGAGGACCAATTTGATCATTTTTAAACCACATGACTATATGTGTCAAACTGACAAACCACTATGTACTAAAATATATATTTTTAATTTTTTTAGTTATGATATTAAAAGTCTAGAACTTTCAACACTTATTTTACGAAGTGACTCTCCTAATGATATTTCTTACATCCGTGAGACTCGAAGCCAAGACCTCATTAAATGAATACAAGTTCCTTAGACTACCCACATTGGTGAGCGGATCCAATCCGCTCACCCAATAAATAATTAATTTATCTCTCATCAAATTACTATTCAATCTAATCCAATCCAACCCAATCTTTTACCATCTTCATTAGTGATCTCATCCAATCCGCTCACCAAATAAATAAATAATTTCTCTCTCATCCACATATTATCTATAACTTAATTTATGTTTACATATAAATTGCAATAAATATATAAAATAATGCGTCCTTAATTATAACAAACAAAAAATTAAAATAAAATAACAAATTAAGATTACAAAAGTTGGAATACAAAATTAGAAAAAAATACAAATTACATATTTAATTACTAGTACCGAATTTTTGCCATATATGCTCAATCAAATCATTTTTTAGAGCGTTATGTGCTTCTCTATTCCGAAGTTGTTCTCTATTAGTCATATAATTGGATAGGTCTCCAATACGTTCAGTAGAGAACTGAAAAACTTCTTCGTCGTCTTCTTCTTGTTCTCCATTTCTTCTTCTTGTAGGTCTATCATTAAAAAATTCTGTCGGATCATAATAGCTGAGATATGTGGCTCGTTCATCCTCTACTATCACATTGTTGAAGATCCATCCACTGGCGTTTCTAGGTGAGAGGGGATTGCATAATCCCCATCTTCAGTAGTCCTTGATCTTTTTGAGCTGCCACCACTTTCTTCATTATCCTCTTCATTCTCGGATCGAAAACGTGTTGAATCATGACCTATTTTTAACTCCCATTTTGGATGTTTACTCATAACTTCATTAAATACAAACAAGTCATTAAACTTACTGCCACCCGCTTCATAAATTGTGTGAGCTTCTTCTTCAACATCTTTCATGCTCATTCCACTCCTTTTCCGACCATATGCTTCCCGGTAAGCAGCAACCCACTTGCTTGCATTTTCACTAAGTCGTTTATAACGACCTTTGATTGCAGGCACATTTCTTTCGCCGATCTCTTCCGGATTCTCTGCTCGAGCTTCATTGTACAAATTTTTCACTCGTTCCCACAACGAGGCAACCTTTTGATTTTTGCCACGTATGTTATCTTCACTGACAAAACACCAGGATGACATTAGGGCCATATCTTCTTTCATAGACCAGCTTTGATTTTTTGCCCCCTTTTCAGAATTTGGGTTTACTGGCTGAACATCTTTGAACAAATTTCGAGAGATATTTTGTGAGGGTTGATGTTCATAAATCGGAATTTGAGAGAGATTCGGCGAGAATTGGGAGTTTTGATAATACTCAGAATTGGAAAAAGTTTGAGAATTAAAATAAGATTGAAATGGTGGATAATTTGAGGAGTTAGAATTATTAGGATCCATAATACAAATTATATAACTAAGTAATATAAAGAGATTATATAGTGAGAAAGGAGAGAAGTTTAGATTGTGTATCAAAATATGTCAATATTGGGCTCTATTTATAGAGAATTGAAAATTAATAATTTTCATATTTTTATTTTTATTTTTATCAAAAGATAATTTTAATTATCATAACCAAATAAATAATATCTACTAGTATATATTTCAACAAATAAGATTGTGCCACATGTCAATGAGATTGGATTAAGATAAAAGCAAAAAAAAAAAGGCTCGTGAGCGCCGCTCGGCCGACCGAGCGGATCGCTCACTTTGCCATGTTTTCTATTTTTTTTTAATTAGCTCTTTTGTCTTTTGCTATGAGCGATCGGGAGAGATTGCCGATAAACTTAGTCTTACCACTTGATCAACTCTATTCAATTTGCAAATGGGTAAAATACTCAAAGCCAGTGTCCAAATGGATATTTTGATTCTTTTATCAAATTTTATAGTAATAGAATTTTCACTTCAATTTGATTGATTACAATATTCAAATTTGATATTTTGTATAAATATCCAATTTCGAGTTCACAAAAATAAAATATTAGTTATGTCTTAAGTTATTATACTTTTGGAGCATATATAATATAGAAAAAAATAAACTTTAGTACTTTATAGTTTGACATCTTTTTAACCAAGTACTTCAAAATTTTGTTTTTGTCATTAAAGTGTACTTAAAGTGCGAAGTTGAAAATTGTTGTTACCAAAAAGACAAAAAAAATTACAGGTACCTAGTTAAAAAGGCATCAAACTGCAATGCACTGAAGTTAATTTTTCCCATAACATTAATATATGTTTTTTTATAATATTGGCAATGTAACCTTTCCTTTAGGGGAGTAGCACGTGGAGGGCATCCTATAATTTTTAAAAGAAAAAGGTGTATGGAATGATGGGGTATTGCAGAATAAAATAAAATTTTGAGGATAATCAGAAAAATGTCATGTGATGCGCACTATGGAAAGGGGATATAATGAGGTTTGTCCATTTTTGTAGCTTCAAGTTTTTATCCAAAGTTCAAATATACTTATTAAGGCCATTTTTTTAATAGATCTATAGCTTCCTCTTTTTTCTTTTTTGTTGGAGTATATGGCTCCTGTTTTAATTTCAACAAGTGCATGCACCGGTTTATCATTGTACTTGGCCCATATAAAATGATAGGAAAATGGAAAATCATGTTAAGTACTCTATTGCCTGTTCTATTTTTTTATAATTTAATGCTAAGTAGTTTGTAACTATCAGTTTAATATTATGTTATTTCAAAAGCTTCTTTTTGGGGAGAAGGAGTCACACGAAAGATACACCTACGTGGTGCTAACATGATTAATTTTTTAAACAATATATTTTCAAACTATATGATATTAAATTAAACATACTTGTCCAATAGCACCCAATGTATGTCCATATATATATATATAAAACACATTGTGTTAAAAAATGTGGTTCGATCGGACGTTCCACTACAATCTGGCACCGAAGTCGAATTATTTCTATACCAAAATTTAGAAGATGGTTGCACTTTGACCACCGATCAAACATGTCAGATTAGATGATTGTCGATATAACTCAAACTCACTTATTTTTTAAAAATGATTTTTAGAATTAGATTAAATGTAATTAAATTGATATTTTTTTACATGTAAATGATAAACTCTAATAAAATTGAAAATTATTTCACTTTTTAATGATAAGTGTAATTTAATTAATGCGAAATGTCTCACATCCCTTGCAATAATGGGACGCGGAAAATGGGTAAGAGTGGTCGAAAAAATAACAAAGAGGAGTTAGTTCTTCACATGAAACAAAAGGAACCACCCTTCGAGAAAAAACAAAGAAAAAGATTGAAACAAAAGGAATCACCCTTCGATACCAATATATTACCGGAAATAAGAAAAAATAAAGGTAAATTATTCTTTGATTCTTAGTTATTTAATAAAATATCTGTTTTAGTCTTTACTATTTTTAATAATTTTTATGAGTCCTCTAGTATGAAAAAATTACCTCTCAAGTCCCTGGCAGACTTTTTGCCGACGTCATCGGTCAACATAATTTTTTAATGATCATTTCACCCTTAAAAATAAACCACCCTTCAAGAAAAAAGGAAAATAGTAAATTACTCTGAAGTCCCTCAAATTTGCTTAAATATACTCAAAAGTCCTCCGTGTCTGTAAAATACACAGCGACGTCCCTCGTGTTTGATTTTATTATACTTTCGAGTTTCTGGCTTACATTAGCAGCCTTTTTTTATTTTTGTCATTCAAATAACTTATATACCCTTACCAAAAAAATAAAAAATAAAAATTCCATTGACGACCAGTGATTGCTCACCCTCCCTCCCTCTTCTTGCCCGGCGACCCACCAGAGCTTGAGGTTGGTCGATGACAAGCTCCCTGAGGTCCCCTCCGTCACTGACCTTTTTCCTCCCCTATCAGCAGCGAGTTCCAAACAGGTCACACCGGTTCAATCGAAGGCGACAGTTTAGTTGGATAGGCGCGGGGAGTCTCCGAGCAAGTTCATTTGACACCGCGAGGAGGTGGCATGGGTGGTCGTAGCCCTTTCCAGCACCCCTGGGGTTGTTATGGAGAAGCGGGAAGGTACACGTCGGCTGCTCTCCTACAGTCTTATTAGCTGTTCCCGGCGACTAAGGGTAGAAGGAAGTACACATATGAAGGCGGACTGGCCCTGCGGTAAGAGAGTTTCGCGGAGCAGATTGTGGTGAAGGGAAAATGGGACGAAGGGGATGAATCGATGTGACGGCAGGACGGGACGAAGGGGACGTCACCGTCGGCGAGAAAGGCTGATGGTGTGACGGGGAAGAAGATGAGTTTTTTATTTTTTAAGGGTATTTTCGTCATTTTCATTACAAAAATAAAAAATTGAAGATGACATCAGTCAGGAACCCGAAAGTGTAATAAAATAAAACACGAGAGACGTCGGCGTGTATTTTGCAAACACAAGGTACTTTTGAGTATATTTAAATAAATTTGAGAGACTTGAGAGTAATTTACCCAAAAGAAAAAGATTGAAAGAGATGGGGCGAGGATGGACCAATCAATATATTCACCGGAAATAAGATAAAAGAAATATTATATCATATTGCAAATAAATAAAAAAGGATAAAATATTATAAAGACAAAGGTACAAGCAAGGAGACGACAAAAGTCTGACGTAAGCAGTGGCCTTAGCAGTTCCCACTAAAGTCTTAAAAGGAAAGAAACCTGTCCTTCTTACTTGTTCCTGTCCCCAGCAGCTTCAGACCAACCAGTGGCATCCTCCTGTAATTTCACCCCAACTCCCCCCCCCCCCCCCCCCCCCAACAAGATACCAACCCTCTCCCTCCCTCTCCTCCTGTACTCTCCATCCCCAGAGAATTCCCTTTTTGCCCTTTTCATCAAACCAGAGCACACACATGGAGAGAACCCAGGTGGTGGCACTGTTAAAGGTCGGAGCTTGCGGGGTAATTTAGGGAAAGTCGTAGACTTTCTTGTTGTTCCCTGCGAGGGGGCATCTGGGTCGGGTTCGGTTTCGGGTTTGTCTCGCTCTTTTCTGTTCTTTAATGGGGTGGAGGAGGAGGAGGAGCGTGGTGGCTGGGAGCTTGGATCCGGAGGAAGAGGAGTGGCGGGTTGAGGACCCAGCAGGCGGGTCGAGGATCATGTCGCGGTAGTTAGGCCTTTAGAAAGTTGAATCTTTAAGTGCTTCCAAGAGGGGTCCGGGTTCGAGTCGGGTAGGACTTAAGGAGGGTTGTTGTTGTGAGATGGGTGTCTTGTTAAGGGAAGTTTTGAGGACGCTGTGTGTTGGGAACCAGTGGTCTTATGCTGTGTTTTGGAAGATTGGGTGCAATAATCCCAGGTATTTTTATTTTTCTGCTTGTTAGGGTCCTAATGAATTCTTTTTTCTTTTTTTTTGGGGTAAGAAATGGGTTTAGGCTCCGTTTGTTTCGTGGGAAAAAAATTCGGGTTCAAACTAATGTGGGAAAATGCGGAGTTTTTTCTCTTTCTGGAAAGAACTGTTTAACTAGTGTGGAAAACTAGTTCTTACTTGGCTCGGATTAGTCGCCTTATTAAATGTTCGGATCTGGTTGTGTTCGAAGCACATTTGCCCCGAAAATATAGCATTTAGCGACAAACTTTTTTTCCAGTTATACTCGGTTAGGTTCTTGGTTTGGGCACATGGGATATAGTCATAAGATTTCCTTGTCTGCCTTCCTGACCCAGAATTGATTTCACTAGTTCTTTTCTTTTTGTTCTTTTCCTCTTACTTCCCAAACCAAATCCAAGTTGGTTGAGACTTCGGACACGTTTTATTTGTTCTTTTTAAAAAAAAATTACCTTCTGTGTTAATCCTGATGAATAATAATTGATGTGCTTGTCTTTTTTCTGACGTGGTTCAAACTGTTAGTAGGGCCGTCGTTGTCTTGTATGCGATTCACCAAATCTGTTTAGTGATGTTGCTTTCTTGGTTTTGGACCCTTGCGGGTACTGTCATTCTGTTTTGTCTTTGAGAATCTTTGTTATGAAGATGGCTGATTTGTCTTAGTTTGACCGGACGCCCATTTCGAGTTGGACTTATTTATTAGCAGTGTCCCACTTGGTTGATGATATCCATCCTAATTGCAAAAGTTGACCTCTTTGAAACCAATACAAGTGCTTCTGTTAAAGTTACCTTGTGCTTCAAAGAGCAACTAAATGAATCAGCTCTAAGTGGTACAGTGATTTGGTTATGGACTCGCTACCCGGAGTCAAATCTTTTATCGGAACTTGGCTTATTGAACGTGCTTATCTCTTGCAGATTGTTGATTTGGGAGGATTGCTACTACGAGCCCTTCCCCGGTTCTGTTCCCTTGAGCGAGTTTGGAGCTGGTAAGGCCGTATTGCCTTCTGGAGGATCGGTTCAAACTAAGGACAACGTTGGCTTGCTTGGTTTACAAAATGATGAACCATAATCAGTTCAATATAGTAGGAGAAGGGTAGGGATTGGCCTTTGTTGCCTTCTTGTCCATTCTATTTTATTAACTTCATTCTTCTATACATATTTTTAAAGTTTGTGCCTCTTCACATTTTCCAGAATTGTTGGGCGAGCTGCTTTTACGGGCAACCACGAATGGATTCTCGCAAACAGTTACATTGGGAACACAAATCCACCGGAGGTTCTTTGTGTGGCCTCTTTTTTTTTTGTTTCGAACGACCTTGAAATTATCTATAATTGTTCCATTTGACCTCAAACTTTGTCTAGAAGAACTATTCACTTGTTTGACTTAACTTTGGCTTTTATGCTGTTTTCAGGTCCTTAATGAGTTGCACCATCAATTTTCAGCTGGCATGCAGGTTTTTAGTTTATTTCAGTCTCTTTTATCCTTGTCTGGCCTGTAAGAATTTCTTCTCGGTATTGCAAAAGTAACTGAATCCTATTTGCAGACTGTAGCGGTTGTTCCTGTTTCTCCTCATGGTGTAGTTCAACTTGGTTCTTCCTTCTCTGTAAGTTTGTTATGGTCCCATTTTTCCTTTCCAGTTATAGACCCTCTTGGCGATTGCTTTGACTTCACTGATTCTATAATTTGGATTCTAAAGCTAGTCACATTCCATTTCAGTTTAATATGCTTTCTTATTTGCTCTCGTCTGTTGAATTAAGCATTTTTCGTGTGAAATGATGGATATAACGTGTCATGTTTTGTGGGATAAGGCTGGGAGATTAACGCAGATACACTTGATACTGCAGATAATGGAGAATGTGGGTTTTGTGAACGATGTAAAGAGTTTAATTCTGCAACTTGGATGTGTCCCCGGAGCTCTCCTCTCCGATGGCAGTTCGGCAGTGGACTCTGTAGTAAGAACTGGGGTACCCATATCTGTCGAGATGCCTAGTAAATTGTCAAGCTTACCTCCTCCATTGCATGTCAGCGGCAACCAGCAAAGCATCTGTTCCGATGCCCTAAGAATCGTTGGCCAGCCCTTTCAGTCTGTAGGTTGGGAGGCTGTGGATAACCGACATTATAATGCTTCCGTCTCTGATGCCCCCAAGGAAAATGTTCCTTGCGTTTCAGTGTCTTCTTCTGTTGGACAATCATCAAAAAATTATACTTCACAGCTGAGACTGGATTATGGAAATATGAATGGAGCCGAAACAGTCTGCTTATATGATGACTTGTGGAGAAAGAAGCTACCAAGCACAATCGATTTAAGGCCTGGATTTAGTCAGGAACCTGAGATTGGTCAACCGAATCGTCATAATCATGTCTCTTTTCCGAAGCAGCTTGTCATAGGAGGTGCCAGTTCTCACTCGGATGGTAATAATGTGGATGATGCGATGAAGAGAGGTGGCTCTAATGATCATAAGCTGACACCAGGCAACCAAGCTAGCCGTGGACAGACTAATCATATGGGGCCTCCTTCAGTGACTTATTCCCTTCCAAATTCTGGCAGAGTAGATAATTCTTGCCCACCGGTTCTAGAGGATATTGCTCTATCCAGTTTGTTGGACCAGTTAAATACCAGTGGTAGTATGTCCGGGTGTTCTGATTTCATGTGCAGTCTCCCAGCATTCGGTCATCAAATTCCTTGTCTTGTTGGGGATTGCTCTAAGCTTGCAACCGGAAGTAAAAGTACCGTTGCTGCAAATTCCAATTATGAGAATTCTTGTTCTCAAGCTTCATTGGGGGATGACCTATACGACATACTAGGTGCGGACTATAAGAGTAAGTTAATAAACGAACGCTTAAACGATGCCCGTGTGGCTGAGTTCTGTGCAAGTACACAACGTATGAGTAGCGACTCTTCAGCTTTCAGAAACGAGGAGGGTTTGCAATCTGACGGTAATGCATTTTCTGTTACTGGTACTGACTATCTTTTAGATGCTGTTGTATCTAGAGCTTGCTCTGCCTCTAAACAGAGCTCAAGTGACGGTTCTTCCAGAAACATGTTCACTGATCCACGAGGTTCACAACCGATGGGAGGTCAACTTGGCTTGTCTGATCCAGGGCAAAAGGAGATACTAGACCTTCCCAAGTACACGGGAAAAGCAGGAACCGTAACATCGGGTTCTTGGAATAATGAATCTAATAGTTGTTCAATAGCAACTTCCTCTTACGGATCCCAATTGACGTCATGGGTTAGTGGTAGTGCAAATCAAGATAGCAGCATGTCTGTTGGATATCCCAAGAAAAATGATTCAATGAGCAAAGCCCCTCGCAAAAGGCTTAAACCTGGAGAGAACCCAAGACCCCGTCCTAAAGATCGTCAGCTAATCCAAGATCGTGTGAAGGAATTGAGAGAAATCGTTCCACATGGGGCAAAGGTAACACATCCGTTTTCCTGTTATATCTGCTGGCCTGTTTAAATATGATCTTGCTTTATGTGGTCCTGTTTCTAGTGCAGATATAGTTGAAACTGACATTGCATTTGTTTGGAATTGTCTTGTTACAGTGTAGCATCGATGCTCTCCTCGAGCGAACAATCAAGCATATGCTTTTCTTGCAAAGTGTGACAAAGCATGCAGATAAGATTAAACAGACGGGGGACTCTAAGGTACGGTTGGCCTATACATAGTTCCAAATCTTCAGTAAAATCCTGATCGATACTGTTTCCGAAAAATTCTTGTTTTCATCTATGCATGATTGGCTGCTCTTTTGAGTATAAGCAAGATTCTGTTGTCTAAATGTGCAGCTTATCAGCAAGGAGGGAAGACTGCTTGTCAATAGCAATTACGAGGGGGGAAAGACTTGGGCTTTTGAAGTTGGCTCGCAGTCTACGATCTGTCCTATCATTGTCGAAGATCTGAATCCTCCTCGCCAGTTGCTTGTTGAGGTAAAACATATTTTAACATACGGGTGATACGGGATCTTCGTTTCTCTTTAATAATCTGCTTGTTTATGCCATTATCTCCTTTTCCAGATGTTGTGTGAAGAAAGGGGTTTCTTTCTTGAGATAGCTGATCTGATTAGAGGAATGGGATTGACAATTCTGAAGGGGGTAATGGAATCTCGCAACGGCAAGATCTGGGCGCAATTTGCCGTGGAGGTAACACCATATCCGTTAGCCTTTTGTCTGTCGATGATGGAAATGAACTTTTGTTCTAATAACAAGGAAGAGAGGGATCAAGCAGCAGCTATTATGTCCTAGATAATTTTATCGGTTGTATAAAACTTGAACGATGGATCCGCTTTTAGCTGATAACAAATGCTATTTACCTTTCCCATTGTTCGCTTCGCGTCCTCATCTCACGCAAATATCATGTACAGGCTGACAGGGACGTGACAAGGAGGGAAGTATTCATTTCACTCGTTAATCTTTTAGAGCAAGTGAAGAGCGGTATGGCGTCGACGAGTAACACGCTGGAGAACAGCCATATGATGGCTCATAATGCTTTTCATGCGGCAACTTCTATACCAGCGACAGGCAGGCCCAGTATGTTGCAGTGATCCGCCCGCCTGCTGGATCCCGTCCTTGCGTAACCATGTCAAGAGTTAGCACTTCCACTACAATGCTTGCCATGACTGACATGGATGATTAATCAAGTGTTCGAATCCGCTGCTGCCTCGTGACGTCTACGAATTGTTCATAAGTGTTGCGGTCTTCCTCAAATGTGTCTCGGGGCGGCCGGGGGACGGGGGAAGTGGACTTGCCTTGTGTTCAGGTTCAGACAATGAACCTGTCTAGTTCAGCTTCTTGCTTCTTTTTCTTGAGCTATCAAACATTTAGTTGTAGCAGTTCAGTGTGTATGACATAATCTATTTGGGGCACAGGTTCAGACAATGAACCTGTCTATTCTATTATTGTGTGTGAGCAAAATCTGGACTCTTGATGACGATTTTTTTGGGAAAAAATGAATTTTAGAATTTTGTTAGATTATAATTGAAAGGAAGTCGATCTAACGGCCCGGGACATCAGAAACTGTTAAATAGTTCGAGCAAGTAAGTTATTTAATGTTGTTGGATATTTTTAAAGCCGTTACGACAGGGAGTAAATGGGATCGACCGTCAATTTATTGGCGCCCGCCATAAATTAATTTTCGAGAGCGTTGTTCCATGAACTTGCGGCTGCAAGTTCACTGGTGCCCGCCGGAAATTAATTTCCGAAGCTGTTTTCTTGCAACTTGCGGCCGCGAGTTAACTGACGACCGTAAGTCTACCCGGACAGATTCAAACTTTGTGCCTCTTGAGTTTAAATTCAAGAAAAGTGACCCAAACCCATAAGCCACCATTCATGAACGTTCCAGAAACGTTTATGGATGTTGAAGAGGCTCCAATGATGAATCCGAACCCCCTATAAATAGCAATTAACAGGTTCTCATTTTCTAACAAAAAAAAAATCCTCCCTTCCTACATCTACTAAAAGCATCATCAGAAACTATATAGCGTGTTCTTGGTCGAGTCAAGGTCGTACAAACATTGAACTCGATTGCAGTGTTAAGAGAGTGATTGTATCCTAATGGCAAGTGTTCGCAGACTCGTTATACTCGCGAATCCATTCGGAGGGTCGAACTTTGTCTGAAAGAATCTTCACAAGATCTTTTACGCTCGTGTTACACTACAATTCATCCTCCTATCCAAATTATTTGACAACAAATGTTTGCTGGATGTGTAGTCCAAGAAATTTTGATTGTTTGGAGGTTGGAATATAATTGAAAGTTTACCTAATTTTTATAATCTTTAAATAATCATAAGATAAGTCAAACGACATATCTCGAGTTCGAGCTTTCAGAACCATTATTCATAAACCATTCATGATTCGAATCTGAATTAGTCGGTCCAGCAAATATCAAATTCGAATTAGTCGGTTCAACGAATGTCTGGATAATAGGTGATTTCAACCAAATAAAAGATAAAGGTATGTTTGTGATAATGGAAATGTTGATTGAAGAAAAAATGTATTATTTGAAGGAACATACCATAAAGGTATGTTCGTGATAAGAACACAATTCGCAACCTAAAAGTCAAGAAAAGAAAGGAGAAATGAGCAAGCGTACAGAAAATACCAAATAAACTTTTGCCAAGAAGCCATCTCTCTCTCATGCATCTCTTTTCATGACTTGTGTTACTCGTAAGCAATCAAAAGGAAATAACCACATTAAAATGTCCATTATGCGATTAATACATGTGGTCACATAAGTTATCTAGTTATGGATGGATATTAAAAATTTACCCACCTCATAGATTGACATAAAATTCACAGATTTGTATTAATACATACTCAAAATATATAATTAAAATGCCAAAAAGTATTTAGCCTAACGGCACAAGACGTATACAAATTTACGGAAGTTCAAGATTCAAAGGCAAGTATATCATGGTGTAAAAATTTACCTTAAAAAAATATAATTAAAATCTTAATGATAAGAACTCACTCGTTAAGTTGTGAATTGATGTGCTTAGACATTCTTTCAAATTTTCTTGAGACCACATCCCAAAAGCACGTTTCGATCATAATTGACTAACAGTAATCTACTAGGATTAACAACAAAAATCTAATATGATCTGGACCAGAAAACAAATTCATCTACTGTATGGAGCCTCCTAATTTGACTCCAATATCAGATATTGGCCTTAAGAATTTGTTCAACTCTCCTGTTACAACCACTACATAAAATCTCTTGGTATAGTAATTATTATAAACCAACAATCACTTATATTAACTCGTAAGAAAATAGTTCTAACTTAACTAAAATGATTGGAGTTCGACCCTTGGAACACAACAACATTAAATACTTGTTGAAAGAACTTTGTTACAAGTCCAACTAACTTAAATCTTAATTAACCAGTTCACTAAGTATCCGAGTACTTACTTAGTAGTATCAACCAAAAATTATTACCATACACAACGTGCAAAGGAGACACGAAAAAAAGGGTCCACTTAAAAGAGCACTAACTAGCTGATTGTTAACCCTCCATTTGGAAGTTTCATGCATGTTCCTCGAATCTTCCACTTCCTTTAAACACAAGGCATTACATTTTTAACTCATGAGGAATGATGAAAATTCTCCTGCCACCTCCATTTAAAAAAAATGCTGTACGTTGGTTCACTTCATCCCTTGACTACCATCAGTTTTTGTTTCTTTAGTGGCATGGCCACCATCAGTTTTTTACTATTTTTATTGAAGGGCATGGCCACCATCAGTTCAAAGGTATAAATCAAGTGCTTGTGGACCTGAGAGGATCAATAAATTTGGATGGATCCATATGCCAATCTCCATTGGACAACAGAGAAAGCAAAACTAGCATTTTTAGTTAGTTTTTTACTTTACACTTGGCAGGATTGAACTCTGAACTTCCGTCAATTCCTATACGTCATGTGCTATTAGGTCCTTCGGCACCAAAACTAGCATTTTTCTTTGTGTTTCTTGGGAACCTTAGGACATATCTTAGAAACTTAATAACCGACCATAATTGGTCTGAATCATGATTAGTAAGAGGGTAGGTTCATTATATAAGGTAATGAACATTAAATTTTAGTTTTACGAATGAAATTTATTGTAACTAAATGGTTATTTGTTAGTTTGAGAATGTCCGACTTTAAATTTAAATTAATGATAGAACGTGTCTACAATAAATTAGTGATAGTAGTTCCTAAAAGAAATTAGCCGAGCTGGTCACGATCCTCCCCTTAGGAAGAGATTGAAGAGGAAGAGCAAATTAACCAAGAAAGAGGATAAATTGGATGGATGCTCATGATAAAAGAGGATGAGAGCATTAGCAAGCTAAAATAAGTGAAAGGCACAAATACCTTTCAAAGGTTCTCCTTTTGCTCCACTTTTGAGCGGTAGACGCTTATAATCTCTGTTTCGTTTTAAATAAATCATAATAAGGAACCGTACTTTTCTTTGTTGGTGGCGGATACCTTTCCGGAAAGGTTATTTATTTATGGCTTGTTCAATTTCAACTAAGATAGGTGTGATAATACAAGAGGTCTCAATATCAAATTTTTGGTACAGATTTGTCACTTTTTAAAAAGCATATTTGTCTAAAATTTAGATTATACAGAAAAAATGAGTCATAAGATATTTGACCAAATGACACAAAACGTAAATGAAATAACGAAGGTCCAAGTTTAATCTCTCGTAGAGTGTGCAGTCTACCAAATATACATATTTGTGTGAAAGATAAGTGTCAAATAACATTTCACATAATGACACAAGACAAAAAAAAAATAGATGTACAACGTTTAATCTCTTCCGGTGTAACTATTGGGTAAATTTACCTAAATTTTTTGGAAGAAACGTTAAGCATATTCTCAAGAAGATGCTACTTTGGGAAAGCAAATTGTTGGATGACCACTAAAATTGGCATCGCTTTTTTTCCTTTGGGAGAAAATTGAAACTTGTGCAATACTAGAAACCGTTAGAAACAATGCATAAAGGGGGAATTAAAGGCTAAATATACCTTATTAAAGAAAAACTGATCTTAGAAATTATAAGACCCGATTTGAATTTTAATACGTAGCTTGGAGTTTTTTTTATTTTTTGTTTGGCTAGGAAGAATTCGACAAGTTATAGTCTTCTCAAAAATTGCTTTGATCGATAATTTTAAATATATTATTGTAAATGCTGAAGATTTTTTATTAAAAAATGTCTTTTATTGACTCTTTGAGAGTTGAAATCATATGTCAAAATTTCGTAACATCAACATATTGAGTTTTCAAAGTTTTGATGCTGGTTTTTTCCAATTGAACTTTATCGTGTTTTAACTAGCTCTGCAACTACAACCTCATTTATGGAAGATTTCTACACTTATTATGTAATTTGTAAATATTATTATTAATAATATTTTACCGCTTAAATATCTTAAATCTGTTTATCTTATCCAGAAACTAACCTGAAAAAATTCCAGATTATTTATTAAAAATTGTACAAATTTAAAAAGCTAAATTTCGAACTCGAACAAAAATTTAACATCTACAGCTAGCCATAGTTCAACGACGGACAGTTTTCACACGTAAATTAAGCACCGTACGAATGGCTCGGTCACACCTGTCCAACTAAAAGTTACTAAAATCTACTGTCATCAATTTAGCACATTTCGTAGTAGCATCCAAATGTAGCATGAGATATATACCTTTTGGAAAATTATTAAATATTTGGATCTTCACTTGACTAACTAATTTAGGTTCGAATTAAACAAAATTTCACACGATTTCAAAACTCTTCGTGTCATATTTTTAACGAACAGTTATCTTATAATTCGAATTTTGGATGAATAATTAAACTAAAATAACTCTGTTATCCGTTTTTCCTTGAAAGCATGAAATAGAATTAGGCTATTAGACAACGACATAAGCTGGACGACAGGTGCCATTACCATACATGCAACGCGCAGGCACCTGGATAATGCGCATCAGCTAAAATCCACTTCCGTTGATCACCTTCCAATTCTCATCTCGCTTTCCACACACGATGCTTTATGTACTTGCATAGTACGAATTCAACAGGCGCCACCAATATCGTGCCACTGGTTGACTTCGATCAAGCGAAGATGTTTTATTTTAATAAAAAAGTTAAATTTGAGTTATTGAGAATATAACACTGTCAAAATACTTGTTGAAATTTTTTTGTTATCTTTAAAAAGTCTCACCCATCTTAAATATGAATTAGTTGATACATATATATCAGGTAGTTTAAATAAACCAACATCATGTCACTAGCTACAATCACACCACCAACTTTTGACATATTTTATGTTAGACCTAAGATCCTCCTCTTCCTATAAATACACACAATCTCAAGTGCTTTGTCACTACTAGATAGCTCTATATCCCAATATCACCCCAATTGCTTTCCCTCACTTAAACATGGAATTGAGCTCCTCAAGTGGCAAAAGATCAGGATTAGGACCCTTAATTTCTGGAGGGTTTGAGCTGGTTAAGGAGTCACTAGAGAAGTTAAGGGTCAAAGTGTGTGATATTGCTAGAAACACAAAGAAAGTTGGCCAAGATGACCCTAGAAGAATTGTTCATTCACTTAAAGTAGGGCTGGCTCTTGTGGTTGTGTCAATGCTTTACTTATACCAACCACTTTACAATACTTTTGGTGACTCTGCAATGTGGGCTGTTATGACTGTTGTTGTTGTCTTCGAGTTCTCCGTAGGTAAGTTTATATTTGTCGGCTTAGTGTACCAAATTTTATCAAAACTTCGAAATTAAATTTGCGTGGACGAGAGTAGTATTACGTCGAGTAACTTCCAGAAAAATCCTTGTATTGCACCTTTTTTGAACCGTTAATTAACCCCTCTTGTTATCAATTATCATAGAAATTAAGGATATGAAATGTAAGCTTTGGTTGGTATTTAACATTTTTAACTTTTGTAATGGATTATCAGGTGCTACTCTTGCTAAGGGATGCAATAGAGGGATCGCAACAATATTGGCTGGTGGACTTGGAATTGGAGCTCATCACTTAGCCAACTTATCTGGTCATTCTGTGGAACCAATTTTATTGGGATTTTTCGTATTTTTTCAAGGTAGAGATTAAACAATATCAACCACATAATTAGTTTCTGATTTTTCAGCTTAAATTGTTACACTTTCAAAAGAGGTTGGAAGTGCTTAATGTCGAATTATCAATACTCCGACATTAAACAACATCACATGCTTAAGATTTTCGGTTGAATGTAGAGACCGACTGACTGACATGGCGTATTACTTTTGCTGCAGCTGCAATATCAACTTTCATAAGGTTCTTCCCGAAGATCAAAGCGAGACATGACTATGGATTGCTGATATTCATCCTAACATTTACGTTAGTATCGGTTTCTGGGTTTAGAGACGATGAAATTCTAGAATTGGCTCACAGAAGGACGTCGACAATATTAATTGGTGGGCTTGCATGTTTGGCCATCTCTAGTGCTGTTTGCCCAGTTTGGGCCGGTGAAGAACTTCACAATTCCATCGCCATCAACCTCGAAAAGCTTAACGACTTCTTACAAGGTTCGGTAACATAAAGTTGCACTTCAGGTCTAATGATACAAGCCGTGGAATAATTTGATGGAATTTCACGATTCAAACTCGATAAATATGACTTGTTATTAACCAATAACTATGATTTATTAAAATTTTAATTTATGAAAAAAATAAACAGTCCAAATCATTGTCATATGTAATGATCATCGTAAAATTTTACTTGGGTTAATATGAAATTAATGGGTTAAATTTTGCAGGATTTGGAGATGAATATTTCGAACAAGGAAAAGCGGATTCGTCAATTGACAAGTCTTTTCTACGAGGATATAAGAGGGTTATTAACTCAAAAAGTACCGAGGAGTCATTGGTGAGCAACGTGTTTTTTTTTTCATATTTATAAAGAAACATAACTTGCTAGCTATTTTTGTGTTTGCGTGAAAGATTGGTGAAAAAGTAAATTGAACGTATATAATTATCGGGTCCAACTGTATTTGACTATAAATTAGTTGTTACTCGTAATTTTACTGCTGACTGAAGTGCGCTCTTACATATATAGAAGCAAAACCCAAAACAAATTTCACATGACGATGTTTCTTTTTTGGCAGGCGAATTTTGCGTGGTGGGAGCCAGGTCATGGTCGATTCCGATTTCGCCATCCATGGAAGCAGTACTTAGAAGTCGCAGCCCTAAGTCGCAAATGTGCATATCGGATCGACGCTCTTGATAGATACCTGAACGCTGACATTGAGGTTTGTACCGAATAAACGAGTTGGAGTTCTTGAGAACGTAATAAACTTATATATTTATCGGAAAAGTTGACATTTTTTGAAGTTCTATATGGCTCAAATCTGAGTTAATCGGCTAAATATTCTCATATGGTATAAAAAACATATATATAAAGTACCAACAAATATTTAGATGAACTGCCAGGAGAGTTGTTCTAGTTTAATTAGGTCTCGAGTTCGAGTCTTTGAGAGTGTTAAATAATTGTTATGAGAGCTTTTCGACCTTTCAAAATTCCTACCCGACTCAAACTTAGATAGTTGACCAAGTGAGAAAGATACCTAGTGGTATAAACCAAAAATTGATAAGCAACTTTATCAATTATACAAGTTGTTACTGAATGGCTATCCTATATTTGAAGGAGGAAGAAAAAAAACTAATTAAGTATCCTAAGCTTTTTCACATAATTCTCCAATTCCATACCATCTCAAATAACAATTTTACCTCCATTATATTGCAGGAATCACAGGAAGTCAAAGCCAAAATCCAGGAAGCATGTACAACCATGAGCAAATTATCAGGGGAGGCACTAAAAGAACTTGCATTGGCAATCAAGACGATGACTCGACCAACATCTGCTAATTCTCAAATCGAAAATGCGAAATCCGCAGCAAAATTCATCAACTCATTATCCAAACTCGATATAATAGGGGAAAACACCGATCTCTTACGAGTCATACCTGTCTTAACGGTGTCCTCAATTCTAGTTGATGTGGTCAACTGCACCAGCGAAATTGCTGAAGCTGTCTCTTTGCTTGCGTCCAAAGCAGATTTTAAGATTCCCAAGCCTAATATTGGCAGTAATTTAGGGCAAAGCGAGTCCTTAAAATCAGGGAACGTGGATACTAAATGTCGCCAAATAGTAATCCATGTTGCTAGTAATTGAGGATCCGTCTGGTATGGTATTTCGAGTAGAATGGTGGAGAGGAATGAAGAGGTTTTGAACCTTAGACCCGTAGCCGTAGAATATCATATTATTTGTCAATTGGAATCGAGATATAATTTTCGATGTTACGTGTAATTTAAGAATTTGTCCATCAACATTATTATGGAATTGAAATAATTCATTCCACATACGAGATATCTGACCTAACATAGCCAACATGATAGTGCTCAACGTATGATTACCATGATTAACAACTAGAATTAGTTGGTTTGGTCAAAACCGTCCCTTAGTTAGGAGAAAATAACAAATCGAATTCTCTAACCTCATTCCCTCGACCTATATTAGAGAAGTTAAAAGTCAAATTTTAATACAACATGGTTCGGTCGATTTGCACACCACTACTTTATAGTTTAAAAATATTTGACCGAGTGATACAAATTTCTCTAGTTGACATCTACTATTTGATTTTTTTTGGGGATAAAACTACCTCTAAGTATAATTAAAAAATTTGTTTAAATTATTTTAGAAACAAATGAGAAAAATATGAAAAACACATCCCTTCTCTTGTAATATTTTTCATATGAATTTTTCTTTTGATATTTTTCAGATTTATTTTTCAATGTTTATGTAATGATACTCATGGGTTGTCCAAACAATTGTTCAAATAGTGGGAAGTAACTAGAGAAATATCCATCACTCGATCATATATTTTTAAATCATAGTTTAGTGATGTGCAAGTCGGTGTTATGGTCCGGATGTTGCGAGCTCGTTGGAGATGTGAATGAGACCTGTACACGATGGCATGGCTAAGAAGGTATAATTTTTCCTATATGGTATAACTATCTGGAGAATTTGACTTCTTAGAAATTAGAAAATCTTCCAGAATGACAGTTGTAATCGGGAGCTTCTCACCCATGCTATTGTCAATCATGCCATAAATAGTTTCGTTGGTCGAACTCCGTCTCTGACTTGGGTCCCATGATCTGATTTTGTATTGGTGTCACTTAGATAATTTGGGGCCTCGTTTGTTCTCTGTAATGGGTGATTCAAGCTGACTCTTCTCGTCACGACCCAATTTTGTGGTCGGTGACCGGCGCTAGATCATGTCAAACTTAATATAATAAACCATAACCTAACAAGCCTCAAACATAACTCACCTGTCTCATTATAAGAATAATCAAAATATTTTTTTTCCACAACATTGTTTCTTTAAACAACATATTTATCGTGTCCAAAACCTGGTAGGCATAATTCAAAAGTTGGAGTACACATCTCCAACATAGTATCATCAAAACACATCCTTTTAAAATATAAACATAATTTACACATATATTATATATTAACATTAAGCTAAGGTCATATGTCAAAAGACCAACAAATATGTACAATGGAGCGACCTAGATTACAAAGACAAAGACCATCTGGAGACCTTTGAACGTAGTCCGAGAAAAAAAGACAACAGGCTGAACTTGGATGGAAAAGCTTCTCCAGATGCAAACCACGGCTCAAATCTCTTCACTTGTGGATTGAAGTAAGGGATAAGTGTTTTGAAATACTTAGCAAGTAAATATTATAAGTAACATGTATTTAACCAACCAAATATCCCCATCAAACCCAAATACTAATACAAGGCTACTATGACAAAAGGACCACTTCACAAATAAGGTCATCAAATAATCACATATCAAACATAACCAGAAGTTTAGATAGACCTTTACAACCACATAACACAATTCAGATGAACTTCAGATAGGTCTAGATAGTGTCACTCCCACACCGATACGAGGATACTATATCTTAAAGGCGCCATCAGAAACTAACCCTGCCGGTCAAATATCATATCATATATATATATCCAATATATCCTCAGTATATGTGCACATATGCCAACATCCCCGGTTGGTCACGGGTAGACCTCATCATCCGCCATCTCACAAATGACATACCAAACACACATAATACACATTGACCAAAATATATTGACCACATATCCAAATTCATACCAAAAGAGTCCCATATCACGAATTGGACAAAATAGCCCCAAATAGATAAACAATCTACAAACATCATCAAATCCCATATTGATAAAAACTAATCATATAACCATACTTTAAACCAATCAAAAGTACACTAAATTATACATATCACCCACGTCTAGTTAACTAAACACATGTTACAAAGAATATCCACTTACAAGATAATGGTTACTCAAACCATTCAAAGAGAAGCTCCGTGCTTCGTTTTACAACTCGTGGCACTCAGATTCAAAACGTCAGTTAACTAGTCAAAAGAATATAAACTACTATCATTACCAGCCTCTTAAGTATGTAATTAGATTTTAAGTAACATAAAAATACCTTAGTTCATTTCTTAGATTCGGATTTATACAAGGCAGCCCCGAAACCTATGCTTAATTCACAAAACTACACCCCCGATGATCAATTTCTCTTCCAACTTCTATACATAAAAATCCTAGCTAAAACTTACCTTAACTTCCTTCTTCTAGGTCTATATTAATCTATTCTAATCTTCACCTACTAGATTCTTCAAGGTGTAAAAGAGTTTCTACTCAAATTAAGCAAAATCTTACAAAGTTACTTACCTATTCTTCCAAGTTGTTCAAATCTGTCCACCTTTTTTTCTTCTTCTTTTACCTTTGATTTCTCCCTTTCTCCTAGGCCTTCCTCTCTGTTTTTCTGTCCTAAATGACGAATTGGTTCGTACCTATCTTCTGGTCTAAAAGAAATTTTTTTTTTAAGTGCATGCCAAGTAGCTTAGCCATTGATTTGCCACCTAGCCAAATAGCATAAAAATTCCCCTTTTTATCCTAAACTTTTCCAGCCATTCAAAATTATTTTTAAACTTCTTAATATGTTATAATAAGTCCTTAAAATGAGCCTTATTCAAATAAAGTCACATAACAAATTATTTTCACATAACTTCCCAATACCAATAAAATTAGACTAATTTCTGAGTACCTTAATTAATTTCTCTGTTACTGCCAGATTATTTCATAAATCACAAAACTCAAAAAAATAAAATTATAGATCCAGGTGTTATGAATCTACACGAATTAGAATCACCTAATTTGGAGTCCGGATGAAAAAGTTATGCCTATTTTACCAAATGATGGCGGACTAAGTCTAAACCCTTCCAAAACCAACCTTATTTTGTTGTAACAAATTTGGTAGAAGGGTGAGGGTATCACACTTCTCAGCTCATGTACTCAACTTCTTCTGTAAATTTGGAATATATATAAATCAATTTACTTACCAAAAAAAAGTCTGTCAAACTACTAAGTTACTAAAGTTGAATTTTACTTAAAAAAATAAATTCCCTAACCGCATCCCCTCCATCTTATGCTTATATTAGCGAGCATTCTTCTTGGTGGAATAATCATAATTAAGAGTTATTTTTTTATAAGTAATTAAGAATCATTATAACTACAACTTAAGCTAGCAGGATTATAATTGGAAAAAATCTTTTGTGTGATTGTCGGTGGATTTGTAATATTTACAATGAGTAGGTCACATGTCGGAGCACCAAGTTGAAAAGTATTCATCGACATTACTTTCTGCTACTCCATTTTTTTAAGAAACACTGCTCAATGTTGCAAAGCAAATAGTTCTCCATATTTTCCTTTTGTACTTTTATTAGTTGGCAAAAAATCCACAGCGCATCCGAATTAAGATGTCCACTAATTAATCTTTGCAATGTTAGTTAATCCGATGTGTTGAACCATTAGAGTAAAATATTGTTTAGTTTCCGTAATTAGACAAAACTTACATTTTAGTTACCTAATCGACTTGACAAAAAAGTCTGTTAATTTGTCGAAATAGTGATATATGGACGATCATAAAAACTAAAAGGACCAATCATTACGTTATTTAGGTTAGAAGGACTAATGAGTACAATTTTTCGAAAGATTATTACAAAACGGCGACACATGTTTTTAGACCTTTGATAATTACTTTTGTGCTTACATAGCCCACTGTGGAAGTGTACTTCAATGGTGCAATGTCTTGCTTACGCCCACATATTTTTATCTACTAAAATTGACTTCGGTACGCAGAATATACAAAATAGCCTTAAAGAACAGAAAAAATACCTGGAAGTTTAGTTATATAAGAAATAATTACTAAAGAAAATAATAAAAAATACAAAATTGACCGCAATGCGAATTATCTAGAAATTTAGTTTACATGAATCTAGGACGAACCTTTCAACAACAAAAAAAGAATATAGGACCAACATCTCTCGTGTTTCACCCCAAAAATGTTTTGATCAGGTTACATTAATTTCTCTGGAGGTAAAAGAAAAGGCTTAAAACATTAAATTTTGTCTCAAATTCTAATTGGTTGTATTAAATACTCTCATGTAACGTCTCCGTGATCCGACCGACTGTCTCCATAGACTAACACACTTTTTTTTAGTATGTTTTATCCTCACTCACACGCATTATAAAAACTTTTCAGAAAGTCACCAATCCTGAAATTGTCCAAGGTCAAGTGCATTTAATTTTGAAGTTCTTTCAAGATGTTTGTCACAAAAGTATTGTGCATATTATTAATATGAATAGTCAAATCAAATCACTTAAATTTATCAGATAAAATATATCATTTACGAGGTATCACTTATAATAAATTTATTATTGTAAACCCATCGGGTTTAGTCCCTATATAGATAGGAGGGTAGTTGGGAGTTCCTTGTCCATTTTCTTGTACTCTTCACATATTAAGTGAGATTGTTTTGACCTCGTGCAAATAATTTTTTTACTGTACATCGTTTATACTCTATTCTTTGTATGTCTCATAACAAACAAAAAAAACTATTTCGTACTTGTCTATAATAGCCATCCAAAATGAAAGGGTGATAAGAGCATGAAAAGGTGAGAAGAAATAAGGAAAGGTGCGGGTTGAGTTGTCTTCCACGATAAATGCTTTCTAGATTCAACATAAATTTATTTAAATATAGAAAGTGATCGACAACTGTTTAGGTCTTTTTTTGGAGTTCACGGTTGATAAATTCGCATCCTCTTTTCTTTTATTTTAGATACATTGGCTTACTTATCACGTTACTTAATTTTGTGGGTAGATCTCACTTTTGTAGATAGGGTTTTGACTTGCTTATTATTCCCAATTATTAAGATGGTGACGTTTAATTCTTTTGATTACCAGCAGACCTTTCTTGATTTTGTCTTTATTGGAGTTATTGATGAAGCTCATTCAAGAAAATTATGTTTTTCATATTTACAATTAAGATTTTTTTGTATAATGGTTATATATTTTTTATTTAATAAAACTTCTTATTTTATTTATTTGCTATTTATTGGTGTTCTTTGTTGCTTACGTTTCTTGCTCCTTAATACTCTTCTATTTAGTTGGAACTATCAAAGCGTGGCCCATCTTATTATAGCATCAGCATTTGAACCTATAAATTGACTTCGTCTAACCAATTGAACTGGTAGCTAACAGCAAATCATCATCCATATGTTTGTATTAAAATGATCAAATATTAGTTTTGAGTCACGACCAGACCAATTAGACTCTGATTTTTAGAATATTAGTTGACCGTATCCCACTTTAAATACGAGGGGCTAAAAAAAGTTGGCTCACCTGTTGATCTCTCGTAATGAAGTTGGGATGGTGGGTGCTCATGGAGCCAATAAATCTATGGGCCTTGTTAATAATACAAGCCAGTGATCTTCCTTGGGGTTCACAGATTTGGGCCATCCGATGAGGCCTTTCACCGCTATTCCAGGACATCTATGGTGTACACGCAATGGCTGACCTGCGAACTTTTTTGTGAATTATTTTTTGGTAAGGAAAAGATTTAGGTTATACATAGTTAATTAAAATTAAATATTTTCCTCATTTAAAATTACATTTTAGTGTTGATATGATATTTAATTTTTCTCCAAGTAAATCATATGAACTACAAGTTTTAAGTACTAAGTTTGATATTTAAGAGTGATCACTTTAGTATTGTCAATTCTTTTCCTTTTTTTAATAAAGTATAATTACTGAAATTGGTAAAACTGTGCCATACATATGAGTTTTCAACTTTAATATCTTTATAGATTCTTTCCCATTAATGATTTTTCAAATTATTGATTTTTCATTGTAAAGTAGTTTATGATTTAGTGTCTTTATACATTAATTTTCCGAGGCTTCATGCATACAAGAATTTCGGGACTTTACTATATTCATTTTCTTGATTGAGCATAATCAACCTAAAATTTTTAGGTAAGTAGGACAAATCTTGGTAGTAGGACTACCAAAAAAAAGGAGTCTCTTTTGATATTTTGCTATAAAAAGAGCATTAAATGAAAATTAAATATCATCAAAATATGTTGATTAAATTTTCATAAATAACCTAAAACTTAGTGGCACGAGATGTTACCTTCTTATTCATCCAACATTTATTAAGAAAGAAACCCTAAAAAGCATTTACTAAGAAAGATGGTTCGACAAAATATTGACATACATAAAATAATTGAGTATTTTGAAATAGGAGAAAAATGCGACAATACTTTGGTATGTATTTAATTACTTGCATGTACGACCATATTTTAAACTTGGTAAACATGATAGAATTGTTGAAAAATGTGGGTTGGAGGATAAAAGAATAATTTTGGTATCGCCAACTTCAAGGATTTTTTAAGAATTCTTTCAAACAAATAGTTTGACCTTCCGGATAATCTGCGAGTACAACGGGTCTATGAACTTTTGTAGTCAGGATACAATGAAGCCTCGCACCGTCGTCGAGTTCAAGGATTGTACTACCTTGACCCGACCAAGAATACACTATGAGAAAAATCTGATGATGCTTAGAGAGGAAATGAATGTTAGATTGATTAGAAGTTAGATTATTAGATTGGAGGTGAAACCCACAATTTATAGAGATTGGCACTACCAAGTGATGCCATTTCATCACCCAAGAAGTTCCTGAAATAATTCACAAAGGTGGCTAATGGGAGAATCACTTCTCTTGAGTTTAAACTCAAGGAACACCAATTTCAAAATAAAACAAAGGCCACGGGCGTGGGAATTTTTAAAATTTCACAGACAAGCCGGAAAGCTGTAGATCGTAAAATTTCCATTCTAAAAATATATTATAATAGCAAAATAGATAAACGAGTCAAAAGTTATGCTATTTTGAAAATATCTAACATTCTTCCCCTATTTTTAAAATTTTAAAATAGTAAACAAAATAAAAGTTATAATAACGAAGTGACTGCATCACTTAAGTGATTGCCTACGTACCCGTGAAAGATCAAGCTAACGTAGTTCAAGCTAGGATAGGAATGAGCATCATCGTAGAAATCAATACATAAATGATAGGTATCTTTTGAATTTGAACCTTCACTTAGTGTAAGAAATTCAAAGTCTTATCGAGGTTCTTTGGTGAACGAGTCTTGAACCAAGTACCCCTAGCGATAAAACCAGAACATCCACACATATTGACTTCGGAAGCTAGTGTGTTATGTAGCTCGCACGTTAATGGCCATGTGCTTATACCCTGAATTTATGAGTCTTCTTTAGAGAGCGGTCTTACTCTCTTAGGGAACGGCCTGATTTCCGTACTCATGTAGGTAAGTCTCTTAAGGTGCTTCTGCGAGACACCTGTAACCACGTAGACTTATTAAAAATTTGCATTCATCCTCGTTCATGCAGAAATGTTGCACCAATTTAGAAATAGAAAGTTTAACTTGATGCACCATAACCACTCTAATGACTTATTGATACCTATTGAACCTTGTTTATCTATTTCAAAACATAGATTGGGTTTCCGTCATTGAAGGTCAACCTTCTTTTACAGACCTTAGCCCCATTTCCTTATATTTTATTGAAAATATTACCTTTGGTAGACTCTTCGTAAAAGGGTCTGCCAAGTTCTTCTTCGTTTCAATAAAGTCAACTACAACTACTCCTCTCTCAGGCAATTGTCTTACCATTTGATATCTTAGACTTGCATGTCTAGACTTTCTATTATAAGTCTTGTTTGAGACGTTATAGATCATAGCCTGATTATCACAATTAATCAAGACCGCTGGAGATGGCTTCTTCCATGATGGGATCTCTACAAGTAAGTTTCTAAGCCATTCTGCTTTCTTAGTTGCATCAGCCAATGCTATCAGCTTCGAAAATATCATCGAATCAAAAATACAAGTTTGCATCTTGGAACCCCAAATACTGCAGCACCTCCTAATGTAAAGATCCATCCAGTAGTGGACTTGGACTTAGATTCTACATTATTCTAATTAGCATCACTATATCCTTTCAATACAATGGGATAGCTCTGGTAATGCAAACCATAATTTATGGTTCCTTTCAAGTAGTTCAACACTCTTACAAGTGTTCCCCAATGTTCAAGTCCGTGGTTACTTGAGAAATGATACAGCACTTTCCACAGCTTGAGCTATGTCTGGTCTAGTGTAATGCATAACATACATAAGACTCCCAATGAAACTCGAGTACTCAAGTTGTGCATGTGTATGTCCAACATTCTTCATTAACTTTATACTAGGATCTAAAGGAATATGGGCTGTCAAAATGACCATACTTCTTGAGAAACTTCTCATTGTAATGAGATTGGGTTAACACCAACTCATCTCCACTTCTTAGGATTTTAATTTCCAAGATCACATCAGCCTCTCCTAGATCTTTCATATTGAAGTTAGAGCCAAAAAACTTCTTTATTTCTTCTACATAAGATATGTTAGTACCGAATATATGTTTAGCATCAATGTATAAACATAGAATCACACAACCCTTAGCTACCAATCTGACCTCAAACTTATCAATGGAATCATCGACATTCAATTTTCTTTTGAATATCCATTTATATCCTATAGACTTAGCACCAGGAGGTAAACCATACAATATCCAAGTTTCGTTTGACAAAATTGAATTCATCTCATCATTGATAACCTCTTTCCAGAAAAATATCTCTAGAACTCATAGTCTCAGAATAGGTTTTGGATCATCATCAACATGCGTAAAAGACAAGCATTCTCTGACATCTCAAATGCTCAATCAACATTGAAAAAAACTGGCACTAACCTTTTCAATGATTTGTAACTTGACAAAGTAGGTGCTTTCTTTGAACACTTGTATCTCCACCACGTCAACGAAACCATAATATTTTTCATAGGTCTACCGTTCTTTAATTGTGGCTTTTGTCCTTTTGAGTCACCAAATTAATTGTCCAAGTGATTATTTCAATTCATGCCCTTCCTGTATCACAAGAAAATAGCAAGACCAACTACAAGCATTCCAATTAAAACAAGTTACAAGTGGCAATCTCTCAGTCTGGAGCCCCATCTTTCTCCCCCCCCCCCCTCTTGCCTCCTCCTTACTTCCCTTTAACTCTTCCCTTCCTTAGCTCCTCTAACCCTTTATTGGCTTACCTACCCTCCACCCACCTTCACCCACTCACCTCCTCCTCGTTAAGTCTCCATTAATTACCGCCTCTCTCTTTATTGTTTTAAGCTGGGTTTGCTATTTTCATCTCTCTTTGGTCACCGATGGATCTCCCTCAGGGTTCTGTCCTACATAACTCTCTCTCTCTCTCTCTCTCGTGAGGCCGATCTCCTTAAATTTGGTCCCTCTATTGAAGTCTCCCCAGTTCTCGAAGCTCGTGGCCATTCAACTGATCTGGTTCTAGTTGGAAAACTAATTTCCTCTAGACCATTTTTAGTCCTGTCTGTCAGGGCGAGTGTTGTTAAATCTTGGTCCTCCTCCTTCGCTGACTTGGCGATCGAGGAGTTGGAAGTCAACGTGTTCCTGTTCACCTTTAAATCTTTGGATGCCAGGAATCGGTCCCTCAATAACTCTCCATGGTCGGTCTCGGATCAGCATTTGGTGTTAAAGGAATGGCCCGACGATGTTCCATGGCCTTCCATCGTCTTACAGTACTCTCCTTTCTACATTCAGGTTCATGGCCTCCCTCGCAATCTCATCAACAAGCTCTATGCTGTCTCTATTGCTTCTCAGTTTAAGAGATTATTGTGGGTTGACAAACAAGCCCTCTCCCACCCTGGGTTCTCAACCACCCTTTGCCTTCGGTTTGAGGTAGATGTGGATGTCCCTCTCCCTACTGGCTTTCGACTTCCTCATGTAGATGCTGATCCCTGGATTATTAAATTCACCTACGAGCGCCTACCCGACATGTGCTTCTACTGCAGTCGTATAGGCCATACTAAAGGTCATTGCTCTTTGGATGCTTCGAAGATCTCTTTTTTTCGTGCTATGGCAGCCGATAAGCTTTCTTATGGTCTTTGGCTGAGAGGAGGGCTCCCTTCCAGGCATCCTCCATCTGGCTCCGGTGGCCCTTTGTCAAGATCTCTGGAGTCTTTCAAATGACTGAGCCTTGGGGCTCCCTCTCCCAAGTCTCAGATTCACCCTCAGGCTAAGTCCCCTGTTCCAGGCAGTATTTTACCACTTTTTGATGATGGTGTTTTGGCGGTTAAGGAGGGCCATGCTTCCTCCTCGGGCAGTTTGCTATTATCTCTGACCTGCTCCCCTCATGATTTCTCTCCAGTCATGATGAATAATATCTCTGGCTCTCAAGATATTATTTTGCCACTGCCGGTTTCACCTTTGCGTGGGGACCCCTCACAGTTGACTCCCAACCAGACTGGTTTGCCCTCCACTAAGGAGCAAGTCACTTCGTTGGCGCCTCCATCTGCTGCCAAGTGGACACGTCTCAAATTACCCAGGTTGCCCCACCATCTTGATGAGGTGGCAATTAATGGATCACTTATCCCCTCCTCTTCTCACTGTATTCTCCCCAATTTCATCCTCTCTGTCCACTTCCCCTCCACTAACTCCAAATGAAAAACACAATCCACTACCCACTCTCCTTCCCCCTCCAAAGAGAATTAGGCTTCTAAGTCCACTAGGATTTCCTCTAACATTTTTTCTTCTAACTTAACCCATTATGCAGGCACTCTCTCTAGCAGTTTCTCCCATGGCCTCTCACCTGGTACCCCTTATGCTCTACGGGGCTCTGTAAAAAGGGTAAGAAAGTTGGCGGTCTCTCTCTCAGCCCTCTCTCAGCGGAGCTTGAGGTGGTTGGATTTTCCCAAAATTCTTCCGCCTTAGTTAGTCTTCAGCAGGATCAGGTTTTCTAGATTAATTCTAAATCTCCTTCATCCAGGGTGACAGGTTTCCTGTCCCCCGATTCCCAATGAATTGCTTATCCTGGAACTATCGGGGGCTAGGCCTCGCCCGGACAGTTCGGGTTTTGAAAGGCCTGATTCGAAACTTCTCCCCCTTTGTTGTTTTCCTAATGGAAACTAAACAGCGAAGTGGAAAACTTGATAAAATTTGTCGTAGTTGTCGTTTCACTCATTGCTTCTATGTCGATCTTGTGGGTCGATCCGGAGGCTTAGCTCTTTAGTGGTCCGATTTTGTACATATTGATGTCCTCTCTAGCTCTAAAAACTGCCTGGATACATTTTGTTCTGATCTTGTCAACAACGTCTCCTGGTTCTGTTCTTTCATTTATGGTGAGCCTAACTCCTCTAAAAAAATGTGATTTCTGGTCTAGTTTCTCTGGTTTTTGCAGGAACCCCGCTTCTCCCTGGATGTGTATCGGGGATTTGAACTTGGTTGTGATCCCTTCGGAATGTTTGGGTGGAAACTTCCCTGATCATTGGCAAATGGATTTACTCCATGACTTCATTAATGATGGCGAATTGATGGACCTCGGGTTTAAGGGTCATCCCTTTACCTGGTCTAACCTTCAGTTTAATGATGCTAACATGCAACAGAGACTTGATCGGGCCCTGGGAAATGCGATGTGGAGGGATCTCTTTCCTAGAGCCCAGGTCCTTCATGGCCCTTTCCATGGTTCCGATCAGTGTTACCTACTTTTGAACTTGACTTTTTCAAGAATCTTGAAATGGCCTTTCCGTTTTGAAGAGTTTTGGATTTAAATGCCCGAATGTAGAGAAGTCATTGATCATTCTTGGCAACATCCTCTGATCGGTTCTCCCCCCTTTAATTTTTCGTAAGAAAATCGCTTCCTGTGCTTCTGACTTGTCGATTTGGTCCAAAATTTTTAATGATAACAGGAAGAAACGGATAAATCTTCTCACTCTCCAACTTCAAGAACTTCAACAAAATAACTATGCACTAACCTGCAAATCCGAGGAAGTGCTTTTCAAGAAGGAGTTGGATAAGCTTTTGGAACTTGAAGAGATCTTCTGGCTCCAAAGATTAAGGATTAGCTGGCTCCGTTGGGGCGATCGCAACACAAAGTTTTTCCACACCTCTGCCACTCAGCGGAGGCAGGTAAACCAAATTGTTCAACTTCTGGACTGCAATGGTAATTGGGTTGATGATGCTCAGGCCCTGTATTCGCTTGTTCATAATCATTTTCAGGACCTGTATTCCTTCCATCCTTCTTCTAACCCTTGTTCGATTATCAACTGCATTCCTTCGCTTATTACTCAACCTATGTCTGCTAATCTCATTCGTCCCCTCTCTGATCTTGAGATCAAGACCGCTATTTTTGAATTGGGTGGGACTAAATCCCCTGGTCCAGACGGCTTCTCCGGTATCTTTTTTCAAAGATACTGACCCGTCATTTCTAATGATCTATTTGCTCTTGTCAGGAATCTTTTTGACACTGAAGTTGTCCCCAAGGAGCTCAACCGTACTTACATCACTTTGATTCCTAAAAAGGCCAATCCTTCCAACATCCACGGGTTTAGGCCCATCGGCCTCTGCAATTTTGCTTACAAGGTTTACTCCAAGGTCCTTGCCAACAGACTTAAACCCTAGATGAATTGCCTAATCTCTGACTGTCAGGGCACTTTTGTTCATAACAGATGTATCGAGGATAACATCGTCATAGCCCATGAAGCCTTTCATTCCCTCCATACCGCGGGTAAGAAAAAAACTCACTACATGGCCATTAAGCTTGACTTGAAAAAGGCTTTCGATTTGGTCAATTGGCAATTCCTTGAATCTGTTTTGACCAAACTTGGTTTTCCCCCCAAATAGATTGGTTGCGTGATGAGTTGTATCACTTCCACCTCTTATAGCATTCTGTTTAACGGGCAACCTCTTCCTTGGTTTAATGCCACTAAAGGTCTTCGTCAGGGGGACCCTTTATCTCCCTTTTTGTTCCTCTTTATCTCCAATACTTTTGCACATAATTTTAACCACGCTCGTCTTGCAGGTCATATTTGGGGGTTTCAATTTAGTCGTTCCTGTCTTTCTATTTCACATATTCTTTTTGCAGATGACACTCTCCTTTTTGGCAAAGAGACTATCCCTGAAGCTACCATGCTCAAGTCCCTCTTGAACAACTTCTCCAGCTCTACAGGTCAAGCCATTAACTTCCATAAATCATCCATTTATTTTGCTAAAAGGGAGCTGGCTGATACCAAACTTAACATCTCCACCATTCTTGGCATGCCTTTAATGCATCCGGGTGACAAATATCTCGGCCTTCCCTCCTTTTGGGGAGGTTCCAAATCTGATGCTTTAAACTTCATTTTTGAGCGGATGTGGAACAAGGCCCAAAGTTAGAAGTCTCGTCTTCTTTCCTTGGCTGGGCGTGAAACTTTAATTAAATCTATTTTATCTGCTATCCCTTGCTACGTTATGCAGTGTCTCTCTTTTCTGCCTACCTTTTGCTCCAAGATGAACAACCTTATTGCTAGATTTTGGTGGTTTGGTGATGTTGGCTCGAAGAAGGTCCTTTGGTTGAGTTGGCACAAACTCACTTCTTCCAAGCTTTCTGGTGGCTTGGGCTTTAAGGACTTACATCTTTTTAACACCGCTCTCTTATCTGAACAGGTTTGGAGGCTGCTTTCTAACCATTCCTCGCTTTGCTTCCAGATTTTAAAAGGCATGTACTTCCCTTCTACTGATATGCTGGAGTCTAAGAAGGGACCTCGTCCTTCCTCGGTCTGGTCTAGCCTATTTACTAGTTTGCAGGCTTTAAAAGATGGACTCCTTTTCAAGATTGGAGACGGCATGAACACTTATATCTGGAAGGATCCCTGGATCCCTGACATTCTGGGTTCTATCCCAGCCTCGCCTCCCTCTCGCCCTCAAAACATCAACACCGTCGTTGACCTCCTTTGTATGTCCACAAGAAGCTGGAATACTAATTTGGTGCAGTAACTATTTACTCTGGTAGAAAGAGATGCTATTTTGCGCATCCGTGTCCCTAGGGCTGCTAGGGTGGATCTCATTATTTGGCATCACACTGTGGATGGTATCTTCACAGTCAAAAAGGGCTACCATATTGTTAAATCTCAATCTTCCTCTTTTGACCCTCCGATCTTTCTGTCTCCCCCTATTATTGCAGGTTTTTGGGCCAAACTCTGGAAGATTAAGGCTCATTCGAGGATCCTTCACTTTATTTGGAGAGCTGCAAGAAATGGGCTCCCTATCTCTCTTAATTTTCATCAAAGGAACCTCTCATCTTCTGCACTCTGTCGTATTTGTAACTTGCAGGAGGAATCAACTATTCACATGTTATTTGATTGCCCCCACTCTCGTACTACTTGGCTTCACAGCCCTTTTGGCACTTGTTTTGATCCTGCTATTCACTCGAATTTTATTTCTTGGCTCTCTTCTATCTTCACTTTGTATTGCTCTTTGCCCTCTGTTCACCTTATTTCTCTTGCTGCTTATTTATGTTGGGGAATTTGGAACTCTAGGAACAAGCTTCTTTTCGAAGATGTTCCCCCTAATCCTTCTTCCACTTATATCTAGGCTGCTTACTTAAGCCGAGAATTTTTGTAGGCATCCAGGTCTGATGCCACCTACTTGACTGATGGGATCCGCTGCTCGTCGGGACCTTGCTCTTCCGGTTGCAGCTCTGCTCCTGGGACCTCTCTCGCCACTAATCCAAGTAATCACTCTTCGTGGTCTTCTTCGCCTATCAGAATCACGAAGATCAATTGTGACGCCTCCTGGGTCGGAGTTTTCCTCCCATCCGGGATCGCTTCCGTTGCTAGAAACACTCAAGGCCTTCTTCTGAAGGTCATTCAGACACCATCTTCGCATCCTCCTCACTTGAGGCCGAGCTTATGGCAATCCATTTCTCCATCTAGCTTGTGCGCCGTGCCTTCTCCAGTACTGCCACAGTTATTAAGACGGATTGTTTGCTTGCTCACACAGCTTTATCCTCTCCTCTGCCTCATGTCGGTTGGCGATTAGACTCCCTTGTCTCGGATCTCCGGGAGGACCTTAACTCCTTATCACTTTGTTCCTTTAATCTTGTCCCTCGACTTCAGAACCAGGTTGCAGACTGGGTTTGTCGTTCGACTAGATTAGGTTTACTTCCTAGTGATTGGATTTCTTCTCCTCCTACTTGTCTTGATAGACTTTTGTTCTCTGACTTTCCTATTTGAGATATTTTATATGTGGTTCTGTTCTTAAAAAAAACTACAAGCATTCCATAATTTAATAAACATCTTTCTGCCAACGAACTTGGAAACTATCAATTCATTCATTTCCTGAAATGGCAAGATGACACTTCTAGCAATAGTATCATGAACCGACACATTTAGTTTTTACCTTTCTTACGTTGTTTCCATTTCCTGCTCAGTTGTAAATGGCAAGAGCCACATGCAAAAAGTCATCATGATCATTCAATCACTATAATACATGATTGTTGAAACCATTGATTCCTCGGTAAGGAATTATAGCCATCCAGATGAATGATCATAATTTTTTTTAATTACTTCTCCTTGTTTGGAATAAGAGTTCTCTCGTCCATAAGTCACAAGTCAGAAATGCATAAAGCTTATATCTTTTTTTTTCTTTCAAAAAATTCAGTTCCTTCATAAATCGCAAGGAAACAGCAAGCGTTCCAATGTAATTAACCAAGTAAGTCCCTTCACAATCAAGGAACACTAAGTTAATATCAAATGACACTAACGTGTCCCTTCGCAACCAGAGAACTCTACCATTTCTGTCTCAATACTGTGATATACTTGATCAAGCGTGTCTCTAACCATCTAGTTTCAACATGCTAAATTAATAATGGCATTGACTACATTCTTCCAGAATGCAGGGGCCCATGCTCAAAATTGTAACCAAATTAAATTCCTCAAATGCAAATATATGGAATCATTTCAATTGGATCTGTATTGATCTATCTCCGACAACAAAACTTTCCCGAGGATTCAATGATTGTGCAGCCTATCTATTCTAGTTACCGGCGTACCACGACATGTTGAAACCATGTAAACAAAAATAACACTTTAAAATTAATGTAGATAAAGTAGGGATGGAACCTGATTTTTGTAGGGTCGATAAATTCGACGAGACATGAATATTGGTGCGTACCAAAACAGTAGGCTATTCAGAATGGTGGAGATCTTGACCCGTCGTTTGCTTCTTGTGCAAGAACCTTAGTATTGATTAACCTCGACCCGTTGCTGTAGTGAAACGCGAACCTAAAATCTGATGTGAATACGCCACAAACAGTTTGATAAGTGAATGGCCTAGCTAAGTAATCCAACCCGCAAGAACCAAAGAAATACCAAACTCACGTTGATTTTAACCCAAAAATAAACTGCCCTTTTATTGAATTCGTGGCCCCCCTTATATAGAGGCTAAAACTGACCTGGATAGACTCCAAAGTCAACAAGATAAGTTTTGTAGAGTTCCAAACTTATCATACTACCTAAATAAGGTCTAAAATGAATGATTATCCTAAGAATTGAAAAAATATAATCATTATCTACTATTGGATAACTCTTATTCCTAAAAAATAGCAAATTCCTAAAAGATAGCTAAATAACTCCTAAAAAGTCTCCAAGAGAGTCACAGGCATTAGACTTGTAGATTGTCTTCCAATGGGCTTAGAAAATGTGCTTTGAGCCCAAACCTCCTTAAACAGCCCATTGAACTCAGATTAAAACTTCTTGGCCCTTGCCCTTGTAACCGGTTCAATTGGAAGGCGAACTGGAATTGTCTCCTCCTTTTGATCTTGTAGCACAATGGACGTGTTCACATCACACCTTCCATGTCCTGCTTGTAAACATAGTGACAAGACTTGACAAATAGTTAGTAACCTACTTGATGATGCAAATTTTCGTGCCTCATTTTTATTATGATCGGCCTGACTTTATCTTCCATTGTCGATGAATTATTTGTTTGAAAATTGTTAGAAAATGTGGGTTGGAGGATGAAAGAACAATTTTGGTGTCGCCGATTTCAAGAATCTTTTAAGAATTCTTTCAAATAAATAGTTCGACCCTCTGGATAATCTGCGAGTACAACGGGTCTATGAACTTTTGTCGTCAGGATATAATAAAGCCTCACACCGTCGTCGAGTTCAAGGATTGTACTACCTTGACCCGACCAAGAACATACTATGAGAAAAATCTGATGATGCTTAGAGAGAAAATGAAGGTTGGATTGATTAGAAGTTAGATTATTAGATTAGAGATGAAACCTGCAATTTATAGAGATTGGTACAACCAAGTGATGCCATTTCATTACCCAAGAAGTTCCTGGAATAATTCACAAAGATGACTAATGGGAGAGTCACTTCCCTTGAGTTTAAACTCAAGGGACACAAATTTCAAAATGAAACAAAGGTCACGGGCGTGAGAATTTTTGAAATTTTACAGACAAGCCAGAAAGCTGTAGATCGTGAAATTCTCATTCCGAAAATATATTATAATAGCAAAACGGATAAACGAGTCAAAAGTTATGATATTTTAAAAATATCCAACAAAAATTATATCTATATTAAATTTATTTTAAATATCCCTACTGTATTTATTACATTAGCGTTTTAATATCGTAACTTGAAATTTCTTGATACACCGCTTAGTACAAAGCCTATGGATGAATTGTATAAATCTATCTTTAACATTGTGATGAATTCTATATATTTTTGTCACTTATTTTTTAATCTCTTTAATTGTTTCCATTTAATGATATTTCAAGTTATTAATTTTTGCAGTGAAGGAGATCGTGATCGTGATTTAGTGTCTAATAATTTCATTCTTACCTATACATTAATTTTCCTCTGGATTAGTGGGCCATTTGGGGACTAAATCACGGACTGTTCGATTAGATTTTAAAAAAAAAATTATAGATCTGACGGTCAAATTACTAATAGAATAAATTTGGTATTTAATACAATATCCCAAACCCTAAAAAAATAAACCTCCAGTACTCTCCTCCTTTTTCCCCGCCGACATCATCTCACATCTCCGATCAACAATCATCATTTTCTCAACAAAAAAAAAACAACAACCATCATCTCACGTTTCCAATCAACATGACTTTTTTCTTGCATCATCCTTTTCAGGAAGTGATGAAGAAGGACCTCGCTGATGCTACATCGGAGCCGGATCTAAACTTGAAGGCATGCTTGGCTGATGCTTATTTGCTTCCGATTTTTCGTTCATTCGAGGAAGATGAATTGGTTGAGGTCAAAGCAGGCAAGCTTGTAACCAATATTCCGGCCAGTGAGATCAGCTCTCCATTGCCTCCTTCTCTAACCTGACGGATAAACGAACGATTCAAATCGTTGTTTTGTAGTTTCGGGGGTTGGCACCTTCTCTAACCTTACTCGCTACTTCTCTTTTACCGCCTCTTGTATCTGTCCTTTCGTGTAGATCTGGTTCTTTCGGAAGATGCTTAATTGATGTTAAAGATCGAAATTTTTTTTTCCCAGATTCGTTTCTGACATCGGTATGTAACTGTATGAAAATCGGTATACATATGCAATCATAATTGTATGTATTGTATGTTTGTTCAGAATATTATAGTAATATTGGTATTTTTGTTAAGTGACATTGGTTGTTCTATTAGGTAAAATTGGTACATATTTCTATACATTGGTATGCGACTCTATTATCACTCGTACATCGTACCAATATCATTCATACGTATAATATCATTCGTGCATTGTATCAATATCACTCGTATATCGTATTGCAATTGAATGTTTTAATTTTAGTTTTTCTTTTTTATTTCCATAACTACCAGATCCCTAATTTTTTGCATATTAAATTCTAATTTTTATTTTATTTATTTTTTCTTTTTTAAATATTTTCATAACTATCCCTAATTTATAGCTTAGTTTGGTTAATAGTAGTTTTTTAATATTATCCCTAATTATTTTGTTATTACCTAGTTTGTCACCTATACTCTCTTTGATCCCCATGGATGGGGACAAACCTTATTCTCACTAAATTTTGATCCAATTTTTCGGGACTTAGTATGTACAAGAATCTTGTTTTGCTTTAAAGGAGCATTAAATGATATCATGAATGTATTAATTCACTTTCCATGATTAACTTTAAGTTTACTTGCACAAGATGAATTTTAGGGTAGGAAAGATAAATCTTGTACTTTTACTACCAAAAATAGGGTCCCTTTTAATGTTGACAATCAAGGAGCATTAAATAAAAATTAAATATTACCAACTTCCCATAATTAACCTAAAATTTAGTGTCACTATGTGTTGCCCTCCTTATTCTTTCAATATATATATTGGTATGTTAGAACTATAGTAAAATCTCTATATATTGCAGCTGACATCATAAAATGACCCGAAAGAATATAACATCCTTGTTATATTCATGGATACTCGTGACAGTATTAAGATTGTGATGCTCCCATGGCTAGCTCACGGCCATATATCTCCCTTCTTTGACCTAGCCAAGAAGCTCTCCCTCAACAACATCAAGGTCTACCTCTGTTCTACTCCAATCAACTTAGAGCCGTTCAGGAACAAGTCTCTCTCCCTCATTGAACTCGTGGATCTCCACCTCCCAACCTCATCGCTTCCTCCACACCATCACTCCACAAAGAATCTCCCAAACCATCTCATCACGACCCTCATGGCTTCCTTGGACGAGGCTAAACCCGGCTTCTGCAGCATACTGAAGGCCATCAAGCCGGACCTTGCCATCATTGACTTCCTGTTCCTGCCATGGGCTGTCGAATTGGCCAGCGACATGAACATTAAAGTTGTTACCATGTTTACATGTGGAGCAGCAACACTCGTGCCTCTTGCATATTTTAGTATCCGACCGGACTCGAAGTATCCTCTTGCCTACCCAGAAAGCCATTTACTGTGTTCTCCTCATTTCTTGAGCATTGAAGCTGGAGGAATGACCCACAAGGACAGGATCATGAAGACATTATGCAAGTCTTCCGAATTGATATTGGTTAGGACATCGAAGGAAATTGAGCCCAAAGAAGTAGACTGTCTTCCTGCTCTAACCGGAAAGGACATTGTCCCTCTTGGTACCCTCATACAAGACCATGCACCGAGAGAAGATAAACTCGGTGAAGGCGATTCCTACGTCGAGGAATGGCTGAACGATAGAGACCCTCGCTCTGTCGTCTATGTTTCTTTCGGGAGCGAGTGCTTCCTGACCAAAGAAGAGATGGACGAGGTGGCTAAAGGGCTGGAGCTGAGCAAGGTTAGCTTCATATGGGTTATAAGGTTCCCTGGTGGAGAGGGTATGACCATCAACGAAGCCTTACCTGAAGGGTTCTTGGAAAGAGTTGAGACAACGGGATTAATCATACAAGGATGGGCTCCTCAGGCTACGATTCTGGGACATCCGAGCACAGGCGGGTTCGTGAGCCACTGCGGTTGGAGCTCTACGTTAGAGGGAATCACTTCGGGGATCCCGTTTATAGCCATGCCTATGCAGTCTGAGCAGCCCATAAATGCTATGCTCATTGAGGAGATTGGTGTGGGGTTGGTGGTGCCGAGAAGAGATGGGAAGATCGCGGGAGAGGAGATGGCGAAGGTGATCGATGAAGTTATGATGGGCGAGGGAGGGAGACGAGTGAGGGAGAGAGCTGCAGAATTTAGCAGAAAGATGGAGGGGAACGAGGAGACAGATTTGGCAGTGAAGAAGTTGGTGCAGTTTGCTACTACTATTTGATTAGTTCAGAAATATGTTTCAAAAGCATATGTTTGATTTGATTGTTTGTTTCTTCAGTGAATTAGTTGTTTTCAGCACAATGGTTAAACCAATCACTACATCAATTGACAAAATGTGTTGGTTCTTTTAAGTGAGTTTTCTTTATAAATTTGGTCCATGTGTTTTCCCGGAATTTGGCAGCATATTGTCCAAGCTACGCTGATTGGGATGAAAAGGTATATTTTTTTCATGTAGGCCCAAACGATATCGTTTTGACGTCTACATAGCATGTTGACTAGATAAAAAGCATAACATAGTTTAGAGTGGAAAAATTACCATAATACTATTCAATTTATTTATAATTTAAAAATCGGCCTCTCGTTTTTTTTTGTCTTCCTCCTCTCTCTCTTATTTTCTCAACCAAAAATTAATGCCAAACACCCAAAAAATAAAGCACCTCTAGAGAGCACGGATATTAAGACACAAAACCAAGTCTTGGTGATGGACGCTTGCGGAGAAACCAGCCCATGAAGAACATCCTGAAAATTAAACTTGATTTGTACTAGTTTAGAATTATCTAGATATAGTAAAACGTAGAATTATTTAGATTACTCTAATTTATCTAGAATTTTTATGGTTGTACTAAAAATCTAAAAAATTATCTAGATAAGTTTAGAGTAAAAAATTATCTAGAAAAATCTAGGATATTATATAGTTGATATTTCTCTAGGAAATTATCTAGAGACATCCTAGTCGGTGCTAATTTCCTATATATAGGTAACGTGGGCTAGTAAATGGGAGTTGTAAATGGTGAAAAGCAAAAGTGAGTAGTGAGGTATAAAAAAGAGTCGCGAGTCCTGTAAACCAAGTGTTGTGTAATAAAATTCTTGTTATGTGTCGAGAGCAAATATAATCAATTTCCAATAAAATGGTATCAGAGCTAACTCCTAATGGTTAGTGACATGTTGAAGATCAAGAGAGTGTCTAAAGAGTTTTTGGCAGAAGCAGTTGATTATGCAATTTATTTGATAAACCGATGTCCCACAAAAAGTGTGTGGAACATGGCTCCTCTAGAAGCATGGAGTGGCGTGAAATCTGGCGTTTCACATTTGCGAGTATTCAAAAGTATTGCATATGCTCATGCGCCGAGTCAGATGAGATCAAAGTTTGATGACAGAAGTGCCAAGTATATATTCATTGGCTATGACTCTCGATCCAAGGGATACAAGTTGTACGATCCGATCAACCGTAAGGTCGTCATAAGCAGAGATGTGAAGTTCATGAAGAAGGCATTTGAGATTTTGGTGTTTAGGAAAAGATTATAATTTTCTCCCTATCTTAGAAGAAGAAGAATCACCAGAACCAGTTGCTCCAGCTATTTCACCACCTCCATCGCCTTCAACAGTGCCCTATAATGATCCATCATCATAAAAAGAAAAGCTCGAGCGAAAGGCCCTTACGGACGAGGAGTTTAGATGATATCTACAGAGACAATGTATCTCTCTTTTGTATTTTTGTAGATAGTGATCCAATAGATTTCGAAAAAGCTGTGAAAAGTGAAAGATGGAGAAAGGCGATGGATGACGAAATCAAAGCAATAGAAAAGAATAATACCTGGGAGCTCGCAACACTTCTGAAGGGACAAAGAGCAATTGGAGTAAAGTGGGTGTATAAAGCCAAGAAAAATGCCAAAGGAGAAGTTGAAAGATACAAAGCAAGATTGGTTGTTAAAGGTTACAACCAAAGAGAAGGCATCGACTATGATGAGGTATTTGCTCATGTTGCTCGTCTTGAAACTATTAGGTTAATCATTTCTCTAGCTGCTCAAAATAAATGGAAAGTTCATCAAATGGACGTAAAGTCTGCATTTTTAAATGGGCATCTTGAAGAGATAGTATACATCGAGCAGCCGCCGGGGTATGCAAATATGGAGATAAAGTTATGAAGTTAAAAAAAGGCTTTATACGGCCTAAAACAAGCACCGATGGCGTGGTACAGCAGAATCGACAAGTACTTCCAAGAAAATAGTTTCAGTAAGTGTCCGCATGAACATGCTCTCTATGTGAAGGTGAACGAAAAAGGAGATAAGTTGATCATCTGTCTTTACGTAGATGATTTGATCTTCACCGGCAATAATCCAACAATGTTCGAAGAATTCAAGAAAGAAATGACGAGTGAATTTGAGATGACATATATCGGTCTCATGTCATACTATGTTGGGCTCGAAGTGAAACAACAGAAAAATGGGATATTTATATCTCAAGAAAGATATGCTAGAGAAATCCTTAAAAGATTTAAAATAGATAAATGCAATCCAACAGTTACTCCCATGGAATGCGGAATCAAGCTATTAAAGATTGACGGAGGCGAGAAGATCAATCTAACTCTTTACAAGAGTCTCGTTGGAAGCTTAAGGTACTTAACATGTACAAGACCAGATATTCTCTATGGAGTTAGACTCGTCAGTCATTACATAGAGGCACTTACGACTACTCACATGAAGGTTTCCAAGAGAATTTTACGCTATATAAAGAGTACACTTAATTTTGGTCTATTTTACTCATCGTCAGAAAAGTATAAACTTGTTGGATATAGTGATAGCGATTAGGCCGGAGACCTGAATGGAAGGAAAAGTACTACATGATTCATATTTTTTTTGGAGATACGGGCTTCACTTAGAGTTCCAAGAAGTAACCAATCGTTACACTCTCCACCTGCGAAGTTGAGTACGTCACAGTAGCATAGTGTGTCTGTCACACGATATGGTTAAGGTGTTTAATGAATGAGCTAAAAATAGAGCAGTAAGAACCGGCTACGATATATGTGGACAACAAGTCGGCAATAGTTTTAGCAAAGAATCTAGTATTTTACGACCGCAGCAAACACATTGACATTCGGTACCATTTTATCAAAGATTGCATATTGGAGAATAAGGTATAATTAAAATACACGAAGACACAAGACCAAGTTGTAGATATATTGTCACGCCCTGATAAATAAGGCATGCCAACCGCCGAACCGCCGGGGGGTAAATATCTCTGCAAGGCATCTTTATTTCTCAAATCATAAAATCTATCCTCAAGTCATAAAATCATAAAAACCACAATGAAAAGTCTTAGAATGAAAAGCTGAATGAATGAATGCATGCCTTCGCCTCTAGCTATCACACCCGATCCGTCCCCATCGTATCTGAAATAAAATACGTATTTTGCTGAGTCTACGCAACTGAGTAAGCCGAACTCACAATTTAAAAATACATAAGCGTATATACACAGATTTCACAGACATAATCATAATCAACGACTCAAACACAGACGAACTCCAGAGTACAACTATCAGGAACCTGTGGGGCACAAAAGGCAAATTCCTCACTCTAAAGGCACAGAAACGAAAGGATAGTCTCACCACAGGGCACAGATATCACCGGTGCTCACATAGAGTACGAAATTCATCCAGAGTACTCTACGGGCACAGAAGTACCAGGATAATCCTGACCAGAATAGACAGAATAGTTCAGACACCCACTCGAACAGATCATATGGCAGAATACACCCACACTCGAATAGATCACATGGTAGAATATGAAACTAATACCGATCACATGGCAGAATATAAAACGAATACAGATCTCATGGCAGAATACGAAATGAATACAGATCACATGGCAGAAAATATATCACAGTCAAATTCGGGCAGAATACGATCATACGAATTATATACCACTCAAATATGGACGAAATACATCCCAAATACGGTCATACAATAACAAAACACAGTAATTACGACCTAAAAGGTATATAGGTTTGACTTACCTCGTTTCCTTCTAATCTAACCTCGCCAATCTGCGTCTCCCCTAATTTTTGGCGTCCTCCTCAAGTTCCTACAGTTTTGTGATCAATCAATCAATGACACCCTACGATTTCTTATGGATTCACAACGATTCGGACAAGACTGCTTACCCTAGCATCTCGGAAAGTGTTGTAGTGTTCTCCCTCGTCCCTGGACTCGCCCGGAAGATCTCTTCCACCTTGAAAAGAGAGAAAATAAAATTTCAGAAGGGTGAGCTTTAGGGTTTCGCCCAGCCTTCTTTTATAGGCGAAGCTAGGGTTTAGGGTTTGGCAAAAGTTTAGTTTAATCCCTGGGTTAATTATAGTTTGCTCCCCCATAAATTTTGAACTATTCATTATGATTTCCTGGTCCTCACATATATTCACGAAGCCACTAAAGCATGAAGTCTTCATCAAGTTGCGAAAAATGCTCAGACCTATCGGCAAATCATGTTTAAGAGAGGATGTTGAAAATTAAACTTGATTTGTACTAGTCTAGAATTATCTAGATTACTCTAGTTTATCTAGAGTTTTCATGGTTGTACTAAAAGTCTAAGGAATTATCTAGATAAATTTAGAGTCGAATTATCTAGAGAAATCTAGGATATTATATAGTTGATATTTCTCTAGGAAATTATCTAGAGACATCTAAGATATTATATTGCAGTTGTAAAAGTTAATTCTCTAGGATTATCTAGAGAAAGCCTAGTCTATGCTAATTTCCTATATATAGGTAATGTGGGCTAGCAAATGGGAGTTGTAAATGGTGAAAAACAAAAGTGAGTAGTGAGGTATAAAAAAGAGTCGTGAGTCCTGTAAACCAAGTGTTGTGTAATAAAATTAGTCTCCTTCTTGTTAAGTGTGGAGAGCAAATATAAATCAATTTCCAACAGCCCATTCATTGAAACACCTTCTGATTAAGTGAATAAGCATTACCAAGTGAATCTCCTGACCATGGAACACAACCTTGTTTCTCTGAAGCCAAACGTTCCGGCAAATAGATGCCAGAATAATGTACCAAGCCACCTTCAGCCTATCCTCCCGGACAAGGCCACACCAGGAGCCCCCGAACCATCCCGGCCGGTCACCAAGCAACACCTGCAAGTTTGAGGAAATAATTCCTAGCACTGGATGTGTAGTTACAGTGGATAAGCAGGTGATGAGATGTCTCAACATCACCACCACATAGCCCACAATTGGACTCCAGTTGATTCAGCATACCGATACAGACGAGATAATCTTCTGTTTTCACCTTTCCCTACAATTCTTGCCAAAGAAAACAACTAACCTTAAAGGGGTAAGATTAACATACCCCATCTTAAGGACCCCAGAGCCATTAGGCTAAAGTCGCTGAATAAAAGGTGGTCTAGGCCCTAGGCAGAGAAGCCCTCCGAAGACAGAGAAATTAGTCTTAGAAATTGAGATTTGGTCACCTGCTCCCATGCAATGACTTGAGCCCAATAAGTAGTAAGTTGGCCCGCCAAGGAAAAGAACATGTGCAGCTGGTGCGCACAAAACACGAGGATGACTTGAGACCTCCATTGTTGTACCTCGAGTTCATCCATTTCTCGATACAAAGTCACTTAAGGATAAGGCATTCATTCTTGATGTCCAAGTGCACGAGTCCAAGGCCACTATTATTCACCGCAGCACATGCGTGCGACCAAGGGATAAGGGACAGCTTTGTGAACGAGCCACTGTTGAATATAAACTGCAACAATTCCTTTCTTAAAGCATCTAAAATGGAATCCTCTTGGTTGCCGGAACGTACAAAGCTTCTAGAAATTGGAGTTTCTTGATTTTTGGGTGCCCCTTCTCTAGTGAATATCTCATAAAGTTCCCCGTCTATCCTTATTGTAAGTATTGGGATTATTAAAATTATAGAGAGGAAATAATTGCTCTACCATTTTGTCTTAGTGCTCCACCATGGTGACTTAGTGCTCCACTAAGTAATCTTCCACTAAGTAAAGCTAAAGATGGCAATTTAAATAAAATGAATTGCTACCTTAAGTAGTGCCAGGGAGAGGAATTGGAGGAGTCTCAGGAATTCCTTTCTTTGTTGGAAGGTGGAGAAGAAATTCTAACTCCTAGAGGACAAGTTGGATCCATCACAAAGAAAGGAGTTCCGGGAGAATTATTGGAGGATCTCTCGTGAAGAACTAGAGATTAGAAGCAACGACAGGTAAGTGGAATTTCGTTTTTTTAAAGTCTGTCTGAAATCGAATTCGGAATTGAACTCGATTCAGGCCTAATCACATACAAATCTGTTGTGAATTCGAATTCAGATTGAAATTCGAATCTAATTAGTGTTTATTCTGTTGTGAATTCAAATTCGGATTGGAATCCAAATCTGATCAGTGTGTTTGCTTTGTTGGGAATTCAAATTCGGATTGGAATCCGAATCCGATTCATGTTTCCTTTGATCCTTTGTTTGAACCCATTTCTGAAATCAAATTTAATTCGCATCTTCTTTGATTTTTGGTTGAATCCGAGTCTGGTTAGAATATAAATTATGATTTTATGATGGATAAGAGTTTGATTCCATTTGGTTTTGAATATGAAATCTGATATGATATCGTGTAAGGATTCAGGGTTTAATGTGCTTAAGGATTTTATTATGATTTTGTTATGGATATGATTTCGTCAAGGTTTGAATATGAGTGTAAATGTGAATATGGAGTTAATTATGTTCTGTTTGACATGCGGGGTTATTTTCACACCTTTTGGGCCCTATAGTTTATATGCACTATTTAAGAGGATACCGGGTAACTCTAGGTGCATGTAATCAAATGAATAGAGAGTGTGGAAATTATCTGGGCTCGTGGAGGGGATACTCGTCTATCTTTTGGGCTCGCATCGCGAGAATGGAATAGTATTTATCTGTGCCCCACGAGAACCTCATCATGATATGTTATATGTTAGGCTCCGGAGACCTATTTGTTAGTTGGCTAAGTAGTCGGTTAGGGAATTATTATAGTGAATGATCGAATATTTGATTTCATTGTGAGTTATGTTTATAAATGTTCCATTTACTGAGTTTATTCAACTCACTATAGTCGTATGTGATCAGATCGTTCAGGGGAGGCTCGGGAACGGGAGTAGAGAGGGTTTTCGCTGCATGCATCACCACTGTTGTTTTTCAATAATGAAGACTGTTGTTTTTCCTTATGAGTGTCAGTATATGATATTTGATGTCAACCTTTTGATTTTTAAGAAATGACTACTTTCGAATGTTGGAATGTATTTCATAATAAAGTCGGGAGCCTAACGGGGTATTTAATACCTCGGGCAATTGTCACTTCTATTTTTGGGTCGTGACAATTATAGTATCAGAGCATAATTTGTCAACATTTTTTTTAATCACACATTAGGATACGAAACTATGGCTCCATACGAGGCGCTATATGGCAGAAAATGTCGGTCGCCCATAAGCTGGAATGAGATAGAGAGAAGGAACTTTTAGGTCCGGATATGTTTAGGGAGCTAACTGAAAAGGTACCCTTGATATGAGGATGAATTCAAGCAACTCAGGACCGGTAGAAGAAATTTGCAGACCAGCATCGCAGGGAGGTAGATTTCAAAGTTGGAGATCATGTATTCTTGAAGGTATCTCCCACACGGGGAAGTTGGCTTAACGATTGGCTTTACTCCCGAGTCTGGCTGGGGTACATGATGTATTTCATGTATCTATGCTACGAAAATACATTTCAAGGGAGGGACAGGTGGTAAAAAATATTCCAACTGAGATCCACCCAAATATGAGCTATGCGGAGGTACCCTTGAGAATCGTTGATGAGTGTGAAAATACTCTATCATCTATGTATGTTATAGTATCGATTTTCTATTGTTTCTAGTATTTTTGTGTGTTATGTATCGTTGTATTGTTATATATTGTGCTTTGAATGTTTTAGTGTAGTTCTTATAATTTTTATTGCGTTTCGTTCATGATTATTACTAGGAGGCTTTGTGGTGATGCGAGGAGGATATTGGTACACTTTGGAGCGTGTCAAAGGTGATTGGATCAGCCTTGAAGAATGGTGCACGATCGGGACGGCGACGACATTAGGAAGACTGACCTCGAGCGACTCAAATGAAGATAACTTTTGCATACGAAGTCTAATAGAGACGAGTGAGGTAGTTCTAGAAAGAAGACATTCGTGGCTATAACTTTGTCTCTATGGTCTTCTTCAAATTCGAAGTCTAAAAGGGTAAAAAACGCGTATCAAGTTAAGCTTCAAATCTGAGAACTCGCATAACCGAAATTGGCCGAAATTCATGGCCCATTTCGGGACCATTCCGGAATTGTCCATGACTTTTCATGGCTGCCACTCCACCACTTCATGGCTGGCATTCCATCACCTAACTCACCAACTTCACTCCACTATCTCCCCATTTTTCCTCCACTACCTCCCTATTTTTCCTCCACTACAACCATCTTTCTACTCCACTACTCCATTAACTCCCTCTCTTTTTTAGAAAAACGTGGCTCATCATATAAGAGAGGAGGAGAGAAAAACGTGGCCAACCTTGGTAGGACTTAGAGAGAAAAACGTGGCCAAGAGTAGAAGCTAGGAGAGGAAGTGTAGAGAGAGCTTGAAAGGAACTTGAAGAAGGAGCTAGGAGGGATCTCTTGAAGAGAGAGTTTAGGAAAGCTCAATGATTCTTCAAGAGATCCCTCCTAGCTTCTTCTTCAAGTTCCTTCCAAGCTCTCTCTACACTTCCTCTCCTAGCTTCTACTCTTGGCCACATTTTTCTCTCTAAGTCCTACCAAGGTTGGCCACATTTTTCTCTCCTCCTCCCTTATATGATGAGCCACATTTTTCTAAAAGAGAGAGGGAGTTAATGGAGTAGTGGAGTGGAAAGATGGTTGTAGTGGAGGAAAAGGGGGAGGTAGTGGAGGAAAAATGGGGAAGTAGTGGAGAAAAAATGGAGAGGTAGTGGAGTGAAGTTGGTGAATTAGGTGATGGAATGCTAGCCATAAAGTGGTGGAGTGGCAGCCATGAAAAGTCATGGACAATTCTGGAATGGTCCCGAAATGGGCCATGAATTTCGGCCAATTTTGGTTAGGCGAGTTCTCAGATTTGAAGCTTGACTTTATACGCATTTTCACCCTCTTAGACTTCGGATTTGAAGAAGACCATGAGACAAAGTTGTAGCCACAGATGTTTTCTTTCTAGAACTGCCTCACTCATCTCTATTGGACTTCATATGCAAAAGTTATCTTCATTTGAGTCGCTCGAGGTCAGTCTTCCTAATGTCGTCGCCGTCCCGATCGTGCACCATTCTTCAAGGCTGATCCAATCGCCTTTGACATGCTCCAAAGTGCACCAATATCCTCCTCGCATCACCACAAAGCCTCCTAGTAATAAACATGAACGAAACGCAATGAAAATTACAAGAACTACACTAAAATGTTCAAAGCACAATATATAACAATACAACGATACATAACACACAAAAATACTAGAAACAATAGAAAACCGACACTAAAACATACATAGATGATAGAGTATTTTCACACTCATCACACCCCCACACTTGAATCATTGCTTGTCCTGAAGCAATACTCATACAAACACAATCACAATCACATAAGAAAGAAAACATGATAAGGACAAGACTAGGCATGATAAATTCACAATTTAACTCCCCTCAAAATCTCAAACTCACATAAAAAAGACCATCCCACAACCTAGCTAGTACATCAACCCAAACACAAAGAGTAAGAACCGGTAGACACCTCACCACTCGATGGTTTAACCAAGTGTTATCACTATGTAAAAGATATTAGAAAGTTGACCACTCAGAGGTTTAGAAATTTTTAGCTCACAATTTGTAAGTAGCCAACTTCCTATATCTCGCATACATGATCAATGTCTTTCAAAGTATCATACGTCCTACTCAACAGTGTCTCAAAGTCGTGTGGTTGCTCGTTAACCGGAGGCTTTCAATCGGGTTGTAATGGGGCTAAGGTATTGGTGAGATAATATATATGGATAGTAGTTAAACCACCCAATCCGAGGACTTGTTGCTAAAGCTTTTCGGTCTCTCGTCTATTCTAAACATCTTCACCATAAATAGTTAAAACACACTCCCAAAATTTACCCATTTTCTAAGACCGCGTAGCACGAGTTATGCCAATTGTTAATGTCTTATTCATCCTTCACTTTCCTTTCTTTCTTTCTTTTTCTTTTTTTCTCTTTTCTTTTCTTTTTCATCCTTTTTTTTCTTTTCTTTCTTTCTACCAATACAAACACATTGGCATTTTCTAGGCAAAAACTCGGCTTCTTTGTATGGCCTCTCAATTACCCAAATTCTCTATGAATTAACCTATAAGAACACTAAGCTACCAAATAAACCCAATACATATCATTTCCCAAAAGTGTAAACTTATGCGTCCTCGGATTGGATGACCAAAGGTCGGGAGGATGGTGGATATAAGGCTTAAAGTTGGTATACATATAATACGATCAAAGAATGGCTAGGCTCAATGGGTCAAAGCAATGGATATAAATATTCTTGGCTCTAAAGCTCTAGGCTCAATTTCAAAGGATTAGCCCCCGTCATTCACTAACGCCACACAACCAAGACCATGTCAAGTACTAGTAGGATACCTCAATCAACCAAACTCATGTAGGCACCTCATGAATAAATGAAGACGGTTGTCTCCTCCTTCGGCTCAAAGTTCCTCACAAGGTCACTCGTCAACCCTCTACTCAAATCTATATAGTGAGACCACTAGTCTAAACAACCGAGGGTGAAGTTTCTACAAGTTCTTAGGCCTTGTGCTCAAGTTCATTTCCTAATTAGGTGTGTGATAAGCTTCTAACACAAGTTGAAGAATTTTAAAGGGGGTCAAATTTTGAAAATTCATGCCAAATCATTGCCTAATCAAGACAAACTAGACCTAAACACACAAAGGATTCCTAAGTGGAACCACACCCCCACACTCGAAGAACACCTTGCCCTCAAGGTGTAGGGAGCACATAAACATCTAAACAATTAAGCTATACTAGCAAATGCATTAAGAACCAAGCATGGACATCAATCAAACATGAAGAATAAGACATCACAAAGACATATAGCAAACTCAAGATATCACGAAGATAAGAAAATAACTAAAAAAAACAAAGTGCTAGGAAACTTCCCTTAGTCTTGAGGTGGAGAGGGTGTGGTGGTGGGATGTTGTATCCGGATCGCTCCACCATTTGCTAGATGTGGTAGCCTTGATGTCGAAGTTCCCACTCTATTCGTTTGGTTCGGGCATTCATGGTGTGCATTACCTCAAGGACCTCACTCCATCGATCAGGTCCGAAACTAGGCACATGGGATGGTTCTGCGTCTTCACCTCCTTCATCTTGATCTGCCTCTCCTTCATTGTTACCTCCCTCCACAGACTTTGGCCTTTCATCTTGGTGTAGCTTCCAACATTGTCTCTCCGCTGGGTGGAGGAAATGAGAGTACTTGTTCACCACCTCTGCTCGCCGCATACTTTCTATTGTATAGAATGGTATTGTGGAGTACAATGCCCCATTCTTCATCGCTTCACAAGAAGAAGAATGGTGCGTTGTACTTTTGCGGAAGTCCTTGCTACCACGTGCTTTCATGTTTGCCGGAGGTGCATATTGAGCATCGACTCCTTATTTTGTCACTTGCTTGTCCTTCTTCGCCTTGGTAGCCTTGGGTGCCATTGAATTTCTCAAATTTGGGTTTGGGGCGAACTAGGGTTCAAGGGTGAAAATTTGTGGTTTTGGTAGTGGGTAATGGAATTGATGAGGTGTTTGAGGTTTTGTGAGGGAGGAGATGGAAATGGGATGGGTAATTGGTGTAGAGAATGAAGGAGTTGGTTGAGTAGGATGATTGGGAGAGTTTTTTGCTTGGAGTTCTAAAGGGAAGAATTAGGGATTTGAGTTTAGAGAGGAGAATGGAGGATGAGGGTTGGCAGAAGGGGCCACGACCGTGGCATGAGGGGCCACGACCGTGGCATCGGGCTTTTTACACGTTCCGGAGTGGCAGTAAGGTCGATCCCAGTTTTGGACGGGGGCTACGCCCCCTTGTCCCTTGTCGATCATCCAACCATCCAAATCACCTTCAAAATGCAAGAGATTCCATAAGCATGAACTAACACTTCAAAATCATACCCGAATAAGAACGCACGTAATAAGAAAAACACAAATAGACTATGACAATATAAAGACAATACAAAAACATGCTAAGTTATAGTCGTTAGCTTGACTTTACTCTCCTTTTTTATGCATCGGAGGGTGGAGTCACGGATTGCACTTCCGCTTGTCGTTCAATATTGCCACAAGGTAAATCTTGCACCTTTGGCCATTCACCTTGAAGACTCCTCCATCACTTCTTTCTAATTCAAGGGCTCCGAATGGAAAAATTCTCACAACTTTGAACGGGCAACTCCATTTTGACTTGAGCTTTCCCAGAAAAAGTCTCAATCGGGAGTTGTAGAGTAGCACTTGATCACCCTCCTTGAACTCTTTCTTCACGATGTGGGCATCATGTGATCTTTTCGTCTTCTCCTTGTAAAGCTTAGAGCTCTCAAACGCCATGTCACGGATTTCATCCAGCTCTTCAAGTTGCAACACCCTTTGCTCACCGGCTTTCTTGTAATCATAATTTAGGGTCTTGATGGCCCAAAATGCTCGGTGCTCTAGCTCTACGGGGAGGTGGCACGCCTTGCCATAAACAAGTTTGTATAGGAACATCCCGATAGGATCGTCAAGCTTGTTTGCCCAATCCTTTCTTGCTCCTTCAACCGTCTTTTCAAGGATCTTCTTCAATTCCCGGATAGAGAGTTCCACTTGCCAACTTGTTTGGGAGTGATAAGGTGTAGTAACCTTGTGTGTGACCTTGTACCTCTTCAATAAAATCTCAAATGGTCGATTGCAAAAGTGTGAACCCCCATCGCTAATGATAGCCCTTGGCACTCCAAATCTTGAAAAGAGCTTTTTGATAAAGTGAATGACCACCTTAGCATCATTGGTCGGTGATTCCCAAGCTTCCACTCACTTAGATACGTAGTCCACTCCTACCAAGATATACTTATTGCCATTAGAGGTTGGGAAAGGTCCCATGAAGTCCAACCCTCAAACATCGAAGAGCTCCACTTCCAGAATTCGAGATAGCGGCATCTCATTCCTCTTTGAGATATTTCCAGTCCTTTGACATCGATCGCACTGAGCAATAAAAGAACGGGCATCCTTAAAAATTTTGGGCCAATAAAACCCACATTCAAAGACGCGTGATGCGGTCCTTGTCACTCCATAGTGACCTGAATATGGAGTACTATGACATTGCTCCAAAACATCCATAACTTCTTCATCTGTAATGCACCGTCAAAGCAACCCATCACTACACCTCTTAAAAAGGTAATGCTCATCCCACACATAAAGTTGAGAATCCCTTAGGAATTTCTTGCATTGGGGATAACTCAAATCCATAGGAATGATGCCTCCAACTAGGAAGTTGGCGAAATCCGCATACCAATGTGCTTCCACATTATTCAAGCGCATCAACTCCTCATCCGGAAACTCTTATTTGATCTTTCCATGAGTCTCCATTCCATCACTTCTCTCTAGCCGAGAGAGATGGTCCGCGATAACATTTTCCGAACCCTTCTTATCCTTGATGGACAAGTCAAATTCTTGGAGTAATAAAATCCAGCGAATAAGTCGCGGCTTAGCATCTTGTTTGGAGAACAAATACCTCAAAGCCGTATGATCAGTGTAGATTATCACCTTCGACCCAAACAAACATGGTCGGAATTTGTCACACGCATACACGACCGCAAGCAACTCCTTCTCTGTGGTGGTGTAATTTAGTTGGGCGCCCGCTAACACTCTACTTGCATAGTAGATGACATGAAGCTTCCCCTCCTTCTTTTGACCAAACACACATCCCAATGCGATATTGCTTGCATCACACATCATCTCAATGGTAGTGTCCAATCCGGAGAAGAGATAACCGGAGCTGTGACAAGAGCTTTCTTCAAAGTATCAAATACTTGAAGGCATGGCTCATCAAAATCAAAGGGCACATCCTTGACAAGCAAATTAGTGAGCAGCTTCGCGATAATAGAAAAATCCTTGATAAATCTTCGGTAGAAACCGGCATGGCCAAGAAAAGCTCTTACTCCTTTAACTGAAGTCGGTACTTCCATCTTCTCTATTGCTTCCGTCTTGGCTCTGTTCACCTCAATGCCAGCTCGGGAGATCTTATGCCCAAGAACTATCCCTTCAACTACCATGAAATGACATTTCTCCCAATTGAGAACGAGGTTCTTTTCTTCATATCTTTCTAATACCTTATCCAAATTGGCCAAGCAGCTATCAAAGAAGTCTCCAAATACTGCGAAATCATCCATGAAGATCTCCATAATTTTCTCATTCATCCCCCAAAAGAATGCCGCCATGCACCATTGGAAAGTGGCCGGGGCACAACTCAATCCAAAAGGCATTCGTCGATAAGCAAAATTACCAAAGGGACAAGTGAAAGATATTTTCTCTTGATCCCTTTAGTATATTACAATTTGGTTGTACCCCGAGTACCCATCCAAGAAGCAATAGTGGAAATATCTGGCAATTCTCTCCAACATTTGGTCAATGAATGGAAGAGGAAAATGATCCTTACGTGTGGCGGCGTTCAACTTTCGGTAGTCCACGCATACCCTCCATCCAGTCACAGTTCTTGTAGAAATGAGCTCACCCTCATCATTGATCACAACAGTCATTCATCCTTTCTTTGGAACATAATGGATTGGGCTTACCCACTCACTATCCGAGATGGGATAAATGATGCCAGCTTCGATGAGCTTGATCACCTCCTTCTTCACAACTTCTTTCATATTGGGATTCAATCTTCTTTGCCTATCTACCCTCGACTTCGCTCCCTCCTCCACGTGGATGTGATGCATAACAATGTCGGGACTTATCCCCTTGATATCGGATATTTGCCAAGCCATGGCCTTAATCCGTTTGTTGACGATTTCAAGTACCCTCTTCTCTTGTTCCTTAGAGAGCTTGTTGGAGATGATAATGGGGAGTCTTCCTTCATCCTTTAAGAATGCATATCGTAAATGGGAGGGTAACTCTTTCAACTCCAAGCTTGGAGCCTTAGCGATGGAAGGTGGAGTACGATACTTCAAATGAAGATCCAAATCCTCATGGAGACTTTTTGTATCAGCTTCTCCCACGAACTCTTCCAAGTCATCCTCTTCTTGTTCTCAATTGATTTCTTCCTCCATTCCATCTTCAATCCTTGATATGCTCTCCTTGCCAAACTCGAGGACACATTCCTCTATGACATCAACTTTCATGCACACGCCTTCATCAAGAGGGTGGCACATTGCATTGGATATCTTAAACTCTACCTTCTCCTCTCCTATTCGGAGGACCAATCTTCTATCATGCACATCCACCAAGGCACGTGCCGTATTGAAAAACGGCCGGCCAAGGATTAATGGACAACTCTTGTCTTCATCAAAATCCAGCACCACAAAGTCCACTGGGAAGATAAACTTATCAATCTTTAACAAGACATCCTCCACGACCTCAAATGGCTTCTTTATGGTTTGGTCCGCCAATTGGAGACGCATAGAAGTGGCTTTCACCTCACACAACCCAAGTATCCTAAGAATAGACAAAGGTATCAAGTTAATGCTAGCGTCTAAATCACATAGGCACTTAGGAAACTCAACATCACCAACAAAACAAGGAATAGTGAAACTCATTGGGTCTTTTAACTTTGTCGGGAGATCCTTTAAGATGAGAGAGCTACACTTCACTGTGAGGGCCACCGTCTCTCCATCTTCCCACTTCCTCTTCTTTGTGATGAGTTCCTTCAAAAACTTGGAGTAGTGCAGAACTTAATCCAACATCTCCAGAAATGAGACGCTAATCTGGACATTTTTCATTTTCTCCATAAAGCCGAGAAATTTGTCGTCCATCACGTTCTTCTTTTTGACTCTTTGAGGAAATGGTAGAGGAGGGATCTTTGGTGGTGGTGGCACATACTCCTCTTCTTTCTCAATCTCAGCCAAAGGACTTTTCTCTTTGTCCACCTCTTTATTCTCCTTGGCATTCTTCTCTTTTTCATTAGCCTCCTCACAGTTTTCTCTTAATTTTGGGCTCGTCTCTTGACAAATGGTTTCCTTACCACTCCTCAAGGTAATTGCACTCACATTTCCTCGAGAATTAGCCTCCGTGGAGCTTAGAAGAGAGCCGGACTCTCTATGGGCACTTGCATTTGCTATTTGTCCAAGTTGCCTCTCTATATTATGCATTGCGGTTGCTTGCCCCTTGAGAATTTGTTCTAAGTTATTTTGTCTTGAGCTTTGTTGATTTATGGCGGCCAAAATTTGTCCTTGTTGGCTAACCACCCCTCCGACTTCTTGCATAAACTTGTCCATCTTTTCAAACTTCTCCTCAATAGTTCCCATTCGATCCATCAAAGAGAAACGTGGTTGGAAACCTGGAGGAGGCCCTTGAGGTGTATTGCGAAGAGGAAGTCCCTTATCCAGAACAATTGCCATGTTATCTCCACTACTTCCTCCGGTACCCCTCCAAGAGAAGTTTGGGTAATTTCTCCAACCGGGATTGTAAGTAGAGGAATATGGGTTATTTTCCATCCTATTTGCTCCTTGTCCTTGGCCACCCACGAAATTTACTTGCTCCATAGAAGAGCCCAACATAGCACACTCATTCTTCTCATGGCCAACATTGCCACAAACTTCACAATTTATTTGCACAGCCGCCACGTTACTTTTGTTCAAGCTTAGTTCCTTCACTTGCTTTGCTAATAAAGCCAATTGAGCTTAAATTGAGGAGGCAATGTCAACATCAATCACTTCTACTTACTCCTTTCTCGGTTGCCTAGCTCTCTCATTAGCCATAAGTGTTTTTGTAGTTGCCAACTGCTGCAAGATGTGGTAGGCTTCATCCTTCTCCTTTCCCAAGAAGGATCCATTTGCGGCGGCATGAACCATGCCCCTTGTAGATGATCCAAGGCTAAAGTAGAAGGTGTGGAGTAGAGACTCCCCTGTCAAATTGTGGTGTGGGCAACTCCTTTGTAGTCCCTTGAATCTTTTCCAAGCTTCACTCAAGGTCTCATTTTCAAATTGTTGAAAGTTGTTGATCTCCTTTCTGAGCCTATTTGACTTTGCGAAAGGGAAGAACTTTTCAAGGAAAGCATTGGTTAACTCCTCCCATGTGGCAATATCTGTTTCAACCAATTGCTTGTACCACATCTTAGCTTGGTCCTTCAAAGTAAATGGAAATAATCTAAGCTTCACGGCATCATCGGTAGCTCCGTTGAACTTGATTGTGTCGGCTATCTCCAAGAAGTTACCAATATGGTCATTGGGGTCTTCATTCGGCAACCCATAGAATTGAACTAAAGATTTGAGCATGTTTATCACGGATGGCTTGAGCTCAAAATTGTTAGCCTAAATGGTTGGCCTCGGTACTCCGGTCATTGCTCCCCTCAAGGTGGACTTATAGGAATCCAAGAGAGTCCTTCGAAGAGCTCAATCTCCTTGTGCATCGTCCCTTGGATGAGGTTGTTGGTTCATCCTTGCTTGAATTCTTCTTTCTTGTCGCAATGTCCTCTCCAAATATCCAATGTTCGCTTCAATTTCCACCAAAAAGTTGTTGGTGGAACGAGTGAGGGGCATGCGACAAACAAGTACCTTGTAAAACAAACAACAAAGGTACTAAGTAACCAAGTAAACAAAAATAAATGTCCTAATCCAAGTTTGTAAGCCAAATTAAGTGTCTATCCCTTAATCCCCGGCAACGGCACCAATTGTTGGGAAGGGTTTTTACGCCCCTCTTGCAATAAAGAGTAAGTACGGGATTATCGTCCCACGAGGACTAAGTGTTAGGCCACAAATACGACTCTACAACTAGTTTAGGACTACAAGTGATAGATTTGTCAATTCTAACACGAGTTGGTTACTACAACGACTAAATTATAAGAAGATTTAAAAAATAAAGGAAAGAGTGGGCTTGGTGTCAATGACACCTAAATAACTAAATGGCATATGGAGTTTATTAAGTTCGTGTTATGGTCTGGGTGTTTCTTAAGCAACTAATCAACGCTCCTGCCATTAATTAGTCTAAATTAATCGTTAATTAGGCTTAGTTGAACTAACTGCACTCCCGTGACTAATTAGCTAACTAATCCAACTAATTACCGATTATGATTATCACCCTTTGGACAACTAACTACCTAATGAGATCCCTCATCAATAGGCAACTAGTTAACTAGTTAAATAGTCCATTAATCCTAACCCCTCCCAGCGATTAGAATTAATTTAGTTCATAATCAAGGTGATCAAGCAAAATTAAGTATTAAACTCATTACAAATTTTAACATTTTAACCCCACTAAATCATAGGCTAAGTAAATACCATCAAGGCATCTAACCCACAAATCAACTACTCACACATATTCATCAAATAACATAAATTATCCATTGAACAATGTGAATAAATAAAGATAGAGTTTAGGAAAGCTCAATGATTCTTCAAGAGATCCCTCCTAGCTCCTTCTTCAAGTTCCTTCCAAGCTCTCTCTACACTTCCTCTCCTAGCTTCTACTCTTGGCCACGTTTTTCTCTCTAAGTCCTACCAAGGTTGGCCACGTTTTCCTCTCCTCCTCCCTTATATGATGAGCCATATTTTTCTAAAAGAGAGAGGGAGTTAATGGAGTAGTGGAGTGGAAAGATGGTTGCAGTGGAGGAAAAATGGGGAGGTAGTGGAGGAAAAATGGGAAGGTAGTGGAGTGAAGTTGGTGAGTTAGGCGATGGAATGCCAGCCATGAAGTGGTGGAGTGGTAGCCATGAAAAGTCATGGACAATTCCGGAATGGTCCCGAAATGGGCCATGAATTTCGGCTAATTTTGGTTAGGCGAATTCTCAGATTTGAAGCTTGAGTTGATACGCATTTTTTATCCTCTTAGACTTCGAATTTGAAGACGACCATAGAGACAAAGTTGTATCCACGGATGTCTTCTTTCTAGAACCACCTCAATCGTCTCTATTGGACTTTGTATGCAAAAATTATCTTTATTTGAGTCGCTCGAGGTCAGTCTTCCCAATATTGTCGCCGTCCCGATCGTGCACCATTCTTCAAGGCTGATCCAATCGCCTTTGACACGCTCCAAAGTGCACCAATATCCTCCTTGCATCACCACAAAGCCTCCTAGTAATAAACATGAACGAAATGCAATAAAAATTACAAGAACTACACTAAAACGTTCAAAGCACAATATATAACAATACAACGATACATAACACACAAAAATACTAGAAACAATGAAAAATCAACACTAAAACATACATAGATGATAGAGTATTTTCACACTCATCAATCGTCGATGTCAAACTTCAACAACTCCGTAGAAGAACTATTGAATATGTCAAAGTTCAATGGAGTAACCACTCAGAGAGGGAAGCCACGTGGGAATTAAGCTCTGAAATGAATGAGAAGTACCCATACCTTTTTGAACACTCAAGTAAGTTTGAGGATATACTTTATTTAGGGGGGGGGAATGTAAGTATTGAGATTATTAAAATTATAGAGAGGAAATAATTGCTCCACCATTTTGTATTAGTGCTCCACCATTTTGTCTTAGTGCTCCACCATGGTGACTTAGTGCTCTACTAAGTAGTCTTCCACTAAGTAAAGCTAAAGATGGCAATTTAAATAAAATGAATTGCTACCTTAAGTAGTGCCAGGGAGAAGAATTTGAGGAGTCTCAGGAATTTCTTTCTTTGTTGGAAGGTGGAGAAGAAATTCTAACTCCTAGAAGACAAGTTGGATCCATCACAAAGAAAGGAGTTCCGGGAGAATTATTGGAGGATCTCTCGTGAAGAACTAGAGATTAGAAGCAACGACAGGTAAGTGGAATTTTATTTTTTTTAAGTCTGTCTGAAATCGAATTCGGAATTGAACTCGATTTAGGCCTGATCACATACAAATCTGTTGTGAATTTGAATTCAGATTGGAATTCAAATCTAATTAGTGTTTATTCTGTTGTAAATTCGAATTCGGATTGGAATCCGAATCTGATCAGTGTGTTTGCTTTGTTGGGAATTCGAATTCGGATTGGAATCTGAATCCGATTCATATTTCCTTTTATCCTTTTTTTGAACCCATTTCTGAAATCGAATTCAATTCGCATCTTCTTTGATTTTTTGTTGAATCCGAGTCTGGTTAGAATATAAATTATGATTTTATGATGGATAAGAGTTTGATTCCATTTGGTTTTGAATATGAAATCTGATCTGATATCGTATAAGGATTCGGTGTCTGATGTGCTTAAGGATTTTATTATGATTTTGTTATGGATATGATTTCTTCTAGGTTTGAATATGAGTGTAAATGTGAATATGGAGTTAATTATGTTCTGTTTGACATGCGGGGTTATTTTCACACCTTTTGGGCCCTATAGTTTATATGCACTGTTTAAGAGGATACCGGGTAACTCTAGGTGCATGTAATCAAATGGATAGGGAGTGTGGAAATTATCTGGGCTCGTGGAGGGGATACTCGTCTATCTTTTGGGCTCGCATCGCGAGAATAGAAGAGTATTTATCTGTGCCCCACGAGAACCTCGTCATGATATGTTATATGTTAGGCTCCGGAGACCTATTTGTTAGTTGGCTAAGTAGTCGGTTAGGGAATTATTATAGTGAATGATCAAATATTTGATTTTATTGTGAGTTATGTTTATAAATACCATTTACTGAGTTTATTCAACTCACTATAGTCGTATGTGATCAGATCGTTCAGGGGAGGCTCAGGAACGGGAGTAGAGAGGGTTTTTGCTGCATGTATCACCACTGTTGTTTTTCAATAATGAAGACTGTTGTTTTTCTTTATGAGTGTCAGTATATGATATTTGATGTCAACCTTTTGATTTTCAAGAAATGACTACTTTCGAATGTTGGAATGTATTTCATAATAAAGTCGGGAGCCTAACTGGATATTTAATACCTCGGGCAATTGTCACTTCTATTTTCGGGTCGTGACACTTATCTTCCATGTCTCTATAATTCGAACCTTATATTTACATGAAATCAGCAACCTCACTTCCCCTAATTTCTTCCTTATGTGGGTGCTATCATGCACTCCTATAAGATTTTCTAACTTTGCAGATATGAGTGCATAAAGATCCAATGTCCATGCATGTAGTGAGATTGGACAAAGATTCATTTATGATGCCTTCATGTGTTTCTTTGGGCTTCCTTTTTTTTTGATAAAGTAAACTAAAATTTGTCTTAAACTAATTTTGGTGTAGAAAAGACGTTGGATTAAACGAAAACTTCTTCGAATCCTATCTTCAAATATTGTCCCATCAATTTTCATGGTTCTAAGTTTTTTGTCCCAGAACACAATTGTCGTCTTACTTTATTACTATATTGTCTTGACTCACTAATTATTGTGTTTCCTTTTGCATGACATCTTTTCCATTTCTATTATGCCTCTTTCCATTTTATTATATTCATCATGTATCCTTTCTTTTTATGTAAAAAAATGTAGTACTTGATGTACTAGTATTACCAAGCTATATGCAGAACAACCAATAAATAATTAAATCAACTGGAGAGTGTGTTGTCTAGTTTAAACCGATCTTGGCAATGAGTTTTTAGGAACGTAACAATGTTAAATATTTGTTAGGAGATTTTTGTCACCTTTCAAAGATCTCACACAGCTCAAATATGGATTAGTCGGCCTAGTAGGTCCGGATACCATATGATATAAACCAAAAAAAGACTATATGCAGAACAATGAGGATAGATTGCTTAGTTTTGTCTTATTTTGTTTCTGAGGCTGGGTTGGGTGCTGTCACTAATAGAGTGAACAATAATCCAAATCGTGATCTGAGTCATTAATTGGAGGAGAACGCACGTGTCTTTTTATCTTACGGTTGAGATCTACACGTACAACATACACGGGCATTTTAGGAACACACGTGTCATTAATATCTCAGCAAGAAAATACATTGATTATTTTCTTTAATGGTGTATTTATTCGATAAGAAATTCTCTATAAACAAATAACTTTCTCTTATTTTGTAGGTCCAATAAGCAACCTAGGGGCGATGAATTAGGAATCTAACAATTTTTGACTTCTTCGGTACTTAGTTTATTAAAGTAAACGAGAGTAGAGATAAAGAGTTTTGACACCAGATGAATAATGGTTCGGCTCGGTCCACTTGAGCCTACGTCCACTCTTCAACCGTACTCCCGCTTTTTATTATCCCTAATAAAAACACAAGAGTACACCACAAGTTTTCAAGGTTCACTTGTAACTTTTACAACCACTGGCTTTAACAGACTCCGGCTAGCTACCACACTATTTTTCCAAGCACACTATAAACCTTTCTCTTATTGATGCTTTTATAAATGTACTTCTTAATACTTCACAGTTGAGCAAGTAACATAAGACAATGATTTTCTCAATCACTCTTTGTCTTAACACACGTGATCACAGTTTTTCTCTCTTTAGATATATGAGTTTAGCTCTTGCTAGATTTGTATCTTTGAATCTTACTCACTTTCTTCTATCTTTCGTGTTGCTTTGTCTTTGTCTTTGTCGTTGTCTTCTATTTATAGGATATTCTTTGCCTTGTAGCCCTTGGAACTTGCTCTCCAAGTTTTGTCATCCACGTCAAATGTAGCCATTTCTAGCCATTGGAGGAGAAGCCTTCATTAGCTAACAAAGTAGCCAACACTTTACTTCCTAGGCTGATTTGAGTTGACTTCGACTTAGGCTTGATGTGATCCATAAAAATAGCAGTTACAAACAAAGACAAAAAGTAACTTCTGAAACTACTTTTGTATCGGATAATGTTAGTGTAATACAAACATAATTTAATCGATTATATCTTAGACAAAAAAGTGATTCGTCTATGGCAGGTATCCAATCATGTGGACTGCCTAAAATGATTATAAAACTCTTTTCAAGTTAATCACACTTATCCCTGGGAGAGGGTTTTAATCCACCAAGCAACCAAGCACTAGCGAGGAACTTATACGATGGGTAAAAGTCTTAATCATCTTTTCTTTTGATCTTGGTGAAGTTCGAATTTGAACTCACCTGGGATAAATATCTAGATCACTTGGTCAAGTTTCAACTTTACTAGAATGTGTAAGTAATGACTTGAACTAGATTTAAAAAAAATATTTACAACCCAACTTATAATATATCTTTGTTGACTTCCAAAATTCGTCTAGCTAAGAAATCGGACATCACACGAAAGATATGTTTATGACTTTTTGTAAGAATAATCTTAGTCTTTTTGGTAAAAGTCATTTACCTAACTCATAAGTTAAATCATCATAGCTTATGACCGATCGCTCGATGTACCTTGTTATCCCTTTATGCATGACTAGTATTTTGTAGTACTTGTAGATTACTGAGTTTATGGTCAGTGTACTACTATGCCTAGCCTATTTCGACTGATCTTAACCATAATTCTGATATGCACTTAATCAAAACTATTAAGACTTGCGACTTCAATTATATAATTATAAGACTTCACTATAATTAATGATATAATTAATTATGATTATTTTTCTAATCATGTAGTTATTGTCAACTGCATTATAAATTAGTACATCATGCGACATAAGCTCGTACTTCGACAGTATACAATGGTACAACATGTGAATACAATGATACAATATCTTACGTTGGGATCCACACGCATAATATACAATGTTACATCATCGACATACAATGGTACAACTGCATTATACATTGATGCATCATGCCACATAAACTGTCCTTCAGAAGTATAAAATGGTATAATATACACATACAATGGTTTCTTATTTATATCAGTTTTTCAATCTTCACGTTTCTCAAACTTTGTTTTTTGGCAGAACAGAAACTGCATAAATAAAATAAAAAGAGAAGTACAAGATGTGCCCAATAACCTACCTCCCGCTGGTCCTACAACTAGGGCATTCGAGGAGGGGGTTCCTCTGATCAATAGACCAGAAGAGAGCCCGACCACTTGATAATATATCTATGATGGTCTCACAGGTCGGGCAGTCAGAGATACGCCCTCAGCCAACAAGCCAAGAAGTGTCGCCTATCCTCTATCTCAGCTGTGCCCACAAGCCGACAGTCTAGGGGTCTAACCACTAGACAATAGTCCTGTATGTTGGCTACCTATACACCCTCACGTTTCTCAAACTTATTTTCATTAATGAGTGTCTTTTTTTCAATAAGAAAATTCGCATGTAATTATGCAACTTCTCTATATTCATGAATATCATTAATTACGATTATATTTCTAATATATAACTATGGTACGGTTTGCTACTTTGGCGGCATACAATAGTACACCATATGACATACAATGGTGCGGTATCCAACGATTGAGATTCACACGCACAATATACACTGGTACACAATGCAACATACAATGGTACGACTGCATTATACATTGGTACACCATGCTACATACATTACCACAACATCCGACAATGGTACACCATGCGAGGTCAAAAAAATTTGTGCAGTTTCTTCTATATAACCATGTTTTTTAGTCCATTTTCAATTTATACTGGTTTTTTGAAACTTTTGCGTAAATTGCCCATATATAATTTTTTATATTACAATATTGTCATCACGCACGCTGGTTGTTTCACGTTATACAGATTATGTTACTGGCCCCCGGCAACACCAGATCTAGTCTTTTTATTTCCTTAAGACTCACTTGAATATGTAAACCTTTTATATAATTAACTTAAAGTTTACTTGCACTAGATGGTTTTTTATGGTAGGACAAATCTTGTAATTTTTTTGTAAACCTTTTATATAATTAATTATTATTCTATTTAGCAGATGGTTCTTCCAATACTGTCTTTTCTATTCATAACATTTGATCTCAAAATTGATTCTCAAATCTTGTAGTTACTAAAAAATAGGGTCCTTTCTAATGTTCTTCTCCCAATGGAGTATTAAATCTAAATTTAATATCGTCAATTTCTTAAGTGACTACCATAATCAACCTATAGCTTAATGGAAAGTAGGTCAAATCTTGGTAGTTTGACTACAAAAAATGGCAATCAAAAGAGCATTAAATAAGAGAGTAAGTTTATTTTAGTACCCTGTAGTTTTATCCTTTTCGTGCGGAGTACCATGTAGTTTCAAATTGGTATTTTAGTACCTGTAGTTGACCACCAATTTTTCGGACAGGTCTAAGGCAGCTGTCTGTCCAAACCTGCCTGAAACAACGTCATTTTTTAGACGACATGGAAGACACGTGGCGATGAGGTGACAAGATAAAATGGTCCTAATTTTTTTATAACTTTTCAAAACAACCTCCCCTTTTTTATAAAGTTATAAAAAAATTAGGATCATTTTGAACCATTTTACCTTGTCACCTCATCGCCAGTCGCCACGTGTCTTCCATGTCGTCTCAAAAACGACATCGTTTTGGGCGGGTTTGGACGGACAGCTGCCTTGGACCTGCCCGAAAAATTGGTGGTCAATCACATGGTAATAAAATACCAATTTGAAATCAAATGGTACTCCGCACGAAAAAGATGAAACTACAGGATACTAAAATGAACTTACCCCTAAAATTAAATAGTATCAATGTCTTAATTAACTTTTCATAATTAACCTAAAATTTAGTGGCACTAGATGTTGCCCCCTTATTCACTCAATATAAATATTGGTATGTTATTATAGTAAAATCTCCATATATTGCAGCGGATATCAGAGAGTGACCCGAAATTTTTTTATAAGCAAGCAAGCTAACATCCTTGTTATAGCCATGGATACTCGTGAGAGCATTAAGATTGTGATGCTTCCATGGCTAGCCCACGGCCATATTTCTCCCTTCTTTGACCTAGCCATAAAGCTCTCCCTCAACAACATCAAGGTCTACCTCTGTTCTACTCCAATCAACTTGGAGCCACTCAGGAACAAGTCCCTCTCCCTCATCGAACTCGTGGATCTCCACCTCCCAACCTCATCCCTTCCTCCACACCACCACTCCACAAAGAATCTCCCGAATCATCTCATCGCGACCCTCATGGCCTCCTTCGACGAGGCTAAACCCGCCTTCTGCGACATACTTAAGGACATCAAGCCGGACCTTGTCATCGTCGACTTCCCGTTCCTTCCGTGGGCTGTCGAATCGGCCATCGAGATGAACATCAAAGCGGTTATAATGTTTATATGTGGAGCTGCAACGCTTGCTCCTCACGTACATAATAGTGTCCGACCGGACTCGAGCATTCCTCTCGCCTACCCGGAAGGCTATTTAACGGCTTCTTCTTATTTCCTAAGCGCTGAAGCTGGAGGAATGACACACAAGGAGAGGCTCTTGAGGTCACTGCTCGGGTCTTCCAACTTGATGTTGGTCCGGACATCGAAAGAAATTGAGCCCAAAGAACTGGACTATCTTTCTGCTCTAACCGGAAAGGACGTTGTCCCTCTTGGTACCCTTATACAAGAAGATCAGACACTCGGTGGGAACGATTCCTACGTCGAGGAATGGCTGAACACGAGAGACCCTCGCTCTGTCGTCTATGTTTCTTTCGGGAGCGAGTGCTTCCTGTCTAAAGAAGAGATAGCCGAGGTGGCCAGAGGGTTAGAGCTGAGCAAGGTTAGCTTCATATGGATCATAAGGTTCCCTGGTGGAGAGGGTATGACCATCAACGAAGCCCTGCCCGAGGGGTTCGTGGAAAGGGTTAAGACAACTGGATTGGTCTTACACGGATGGGCTCCACAGGCAAAGATTCTGGGACATCCGAGCACGGGCGGGTTTGTGAGCCAATGCGGTTGGAATTCGACGCTAGAGGGAATCGATTCGGGGGTCCCGTTTATAGCCATGCCTATGCAGTATGAGCAGCCCCTTACTGCTTTTATCATTGAGCAGATTGGTGTGGGGTTGGTGGTGCCGAGAAGAGATGGGAAGATCGCGGGCGAGGAGATGGCGAAGGTGATCGATGAAGTTATGAGGGGCGAGGGAGGGAGACGAGCGAGGGAGAGAGCTGCAGAATATAGCAGGAAGATGAGGGAGAACGAGGAGACAGATTTCGCTGTGAGGAAGTTGGTGCAGTTTGCTACTACTACTGTTTGATTGGTTTAGACAAAAACGTGTTTAATAATTGTCGTTGGGTTAATGTTTTTTAAGATTTACCGTTTTTAGAATAATAAACCAATGGAAGAGTCCGGAGTTGGGTTGGTAGCTATTGGGGGAAGTGGATTCAGTACTGGATGTGTAAAATACTCGAGAACTGTTCTGGGAGATAAATTGGTTCGCCATGTTATAATAGAATGTTTCGCCCAATCATGATAGAATGATTTCACGGATAAAAATGATTGGATAAAATGGTTCGTCCAGTTATGATAAAATGGCTCGCTCAGTTATGATAAAATAGTTTGCTCTTTAAGATCGTATTTGAATGGTCACTCCGGTACCAAATCTGATCCCATGAAATTGATGTACCTTTCTACTGCTTAATTAGAAAAAATGTTTGTCAACATGGTTCGAAAATTTTGGAGTTTATGAACGAAAGTATTTCGAATGAATCTCGTATATCTAGATTTACCCTAAACATAAAAGAGAGAGTGACTAGTTGAATCGAAATCTAGTATGTGGACCTTTCTGGGCTTTATACAGCTTATCACTGAATTATAATAATAGGCCCACACAAATTGTATTTTTGGCCCACATGCTTTCTTTAAAATTTGACATACCCCGCCACGTCTGATATTTTCAGATCACATGATATTTAAATATTATATTATCTAATAAGTTGGATTTTGAAATATGTTAAAGGTTTCTAATAAATATATAATATTATTATATTTTTAAGAACTTAAAGTCAAAAATATTTTGGTAAAACTAGAATAACAATTTTTCGAGTTCCACGACGATGCGGGAGAAATACATTGTTGGAATAATTTTTTATAGAGGATTAGCTCTTTTTTACGGGCCCGGTTCCTCTCTATTTCCGATAAGAAAACCAATGCTCCAGTATTACCCTCTTTTCTTTTAGAATCCAATATTACCACTTTCGTAATGAAATTAATAGAGTTTCCACTGTTTAGACTTTTTAGTACAGAAAAAAATATGAAAATAAAAAAAACTAACACAAAATCTGAATAATATTAAGCCATTTCTTATTATTAAATAATAATACCAAAAAATGAATCCAAGATTTCAAGAAAGAAGCTCGTCCTGCTTGAATCGAATTGTTAAAATGGATTACGTCATCGGGATTCCAGATTCCTCTGGAAACTACAACACCACGTAATTGCTGATGCAAACGATGTCCAAGAAATTAAACTATCGTGTAACTTGGTGGACTTTTGATTCGAGTTCCAAAAAATTGAATCATAAACATAATTTTATTTTATGATTGAATTAAAATTATTATTCAGCAATCTTTGAAGACATTTTGTTATTAAAACATAGTGCACATGAAAATTAACTGAAAATTAAGGCGACCGACACCAAACATTAGAGGACCAAAAAAAATATTATTTATATCAAAGCGAACAACTTGTTGAGATAATCATGCCTGGCTATGAAACTGACAGAACCAGACCAGCCGCCGGGACTTCTTATAATGCAAAATTAAACGGCTAATTATTAGATAACAATGAATCAACACTTGTTATTTTTCTATATCATTTAAGTATCTTGACATTCATAATTAATCCAATTTCGAGCGAGTAAGACATTACTTGAAGTGTTTAGTGAATAAAAGATGAGAATATCTATATGGGCTTCTAGGATAGTTCCGGCCCAATGGGTAGATGGAGTTAGGACAGAGGATATAAATAGGAGTAGAAGGAACTGCAGGGATCATTATGATATTTTGACAATCAACTCTTAGAAACTGTTACGTTTCTTCTATCCTTCTTTCCTCTCTATCTTCTCTTCTAATTCCCCTTTCCTTGATCGTCAAACCCTAAGTCCCAATTGGGTTTGTTACATAAGACATGCATTATATATATTAACATAGCTTAATCAAATAGTTTGAATTTGAAAGCAAAGGCTGTAACACAATGATGTTAATTTTTAGCTAATTTGAACTAATCAACATATAAAATTTTACCAAATTTAAATTAGTCAAGATAATTGTATACGAAGAACCAAATGACGTGTAACCTAACAGCATAAAACATTGTTAAATTTTAGAAGATCCATGGTTCAAACCCTCGCAATATAATTCGTATAAAATTTACCTTATAAAAAAATTGTATACGGAGATGAAATACATTTTATCATTTGTACACGTCAACATTGACGTTGTACATTTGTTGTCCAGATGGCGTACGACGAGAAATTTTTTGAATAATTTTAAACCAGGTGATTGTATATATCAAATCATCAAACTAAGGATGTACTTTTCTCTTGATTTTATATCAAAACTCCGAAGGCGGTTATCTAACTTATCAAAGATTTTTGGGAAAAGTCCACTTTAGTACCCTGTGGTATCGACCAAAATCACTTTAGTACCCTGTGGTAAAAAACCGATCAATCGAGTCATACTTATTCCAATTAACATCAAAAAGGGCCTCGGGCAGCTGCCCGGAGCTGCCCGAACCTACCCGAGCGCTGCCCGGGCCACGTGGCGCCACGTCACCAATTCTCCTCCTCCTCCGATTTTCCTCCTCCTCCTCCTCCTCCCCTCCTCCTCCTCCTCCTCCTCCTCCTCCCCGCGTCCTCCTCCTCCTCCTCCGCGTCCTCCTCTTTCGCGTCCCCCTCCTCCTCCTCCTCCTCTCCTCCTCCTCCCCGCATCCCCCTCCTCCTCCGCGTCCTCCTCCTCCCCGCGTCCCCCTCCTCCTCCGCGTCCTCCTCCCCGCGTCCTCCTCCCCGCGTCCTCCTCCTCCTCCCCGCATCCTCCTCCCCGCGTCCCCCTCCTCCTCCCCGCGTCCCCCTCCCCGCGTCCCCCTCCTCCTCCGCGTCCCCCTCCTCCCCCTCCTCCTCCCCGCGTCCCCCTCCTCCTCCGCGTCCTCCTCCTCCCCGCGTCCCCCGTGTCCCCCTCCTCCTCTCCTCCTCCTCCCCGCGTCCCCCTCCTCCTCTCCTCCTCCTCCCCGCGTCCTCCTCCCCCTCCTCCTCTCCTCCTCCTCCCCGCGTCCTCCTCCTCCTCCTCCTCCTCCTCCCCGTGCCCCCCTCCTCCTCCTCCTCCTCCTCTTGGTGACGTGGCGCCACGTCATCAAAATTGGTGACGTGGCTGACCACGTGGCCCGGGCAGCGCTCGGGTAGGTTCGGGCAGCTCCGGGCAGCTGCCCGAGGCCCTTTTTGATGTTAATTGGAATAAGTATGACTCGATTGATCGGTTTTTTACCACAGGGTACTAAAGTGATTTTGGTCGATACCACAGGGTACGAAAGTGGACTTTTCCCAAGATTTTTTTTTAAAAAAAATATATATATATATATATATTAGAGTTTTGTAAGATTAAAATGATTATTTTATTAATAAATATTTTATATTTTAATATTAAATATAATTAATAATAAAATTATTTTGGAAAAATTTATGTCCGAACAATAATAACAAGGAAGCAACGAAGCAAGTCAAAGTCAGAATGTTCCATTTCATTTGTCTAGCTTTCCTCCTCCCTTCCCGGCTCCCCACCTTGTGGGGTCCCCTCCGAACACGGTTTTTAAGCTTCAGAATTTTCCAAGCTCTATAAATTGGAGCACCCAGAAACCATTCTGACCCAGTTCAGATAGAAACTAAAAGAAACTAATCACAGAATTCCGAGAGAGAAGTCAATGGAAGGACATGGGAAGAAGGTGGTTGTGGTCGGAGGTGGGCTCGCCGGCTCCTTGATCGCCAAGACCCTGCAATTCACGGCTGACGTCACCCTCATTGACTCGTATGCTTTTCCAATTCTCTATAATTTTCATTTCCATTGGGATTTTGATTTCTGGGTAGCGATTGAATTGCATGAATGGTCACTAAAGTAGCGGATTGGATATCAAAAGCCATTAGAATTCGGCACGAATATGTTAGGATCTCCGTATCTAATCCAGAACATTAAAACAATAGATTGATGGATATTCCACGGTTATAAACAATCTTATCAGACTCACAACTAGCGAAAGAGGGGATTCTGCGGCAAACAGTAGCCATCACAATGATGAGTTACTGGAACCTATAGTCAGGATGTCGGATAGAGGGTAGAATGTTTTTTAGGATGTAATTATTTTTTATTTTTATTTATATATAGAGAATTGCTCCTCCATTTCCACCATTAAAAAAATAGCGATGTCTGGTAATTTCAACACTAAACTGTTCAAAATGGCTGAGCTTAGTGCTCTTTTATGCATAGATAGGACTTGAAGATTGATGATTGAATGTATGTTTGTGTGGCTTAAGCATGATCTCTAGGCCTAGCTAACCAAAGAATTTTGGAGCTTAATGCAGGAAGGATTACTTCGAGATCATATGGGCAAGATTGAGGGGAATGGTTGAACCCTCATTCGCCGAAAAGTCGGTTATGTATCACAAGGACTACCTTACCAACGGCCGAATTGTTACATCTCGCGCAACCAACATAACAGACTCCGAAGTGTTGACTGCAGATGGTCGTCAGGTTCCCTACGACTACCTTGTCGTTGCCACTGGCATCGCTAATCCTTTACCCGAATCAAGGACCGAGAGGCTGAGTCAGTTCGAGTCAGGTACACGAGCACTGAAAAGCTGAAGTTTGTTTCTGTTTTGCTGTTGAAGTTATAAGGAAATTATGTTAAATGAATGAGCAAAGTTTCTGCGTGTTTGGTGTAAATCCTCTGCTAAATGATCGGTACATTATATTTGCAGATAACGAAAAGATCAAGTCCGCTCGCTCTATCTTGATTGTTGGAGGAGGTCCAACTGGTGTAGAGCTTGCTGCTGAAATAGCAGTTGATTACCCCGAAAAGAAGGTAACTCTGGTGCACAGTGGATCAAGGTTGCTGGAGTTCATTGGACCGAAAGCCTCCGGCAAGGCACTTAACTGGCTGAAGAGAAACAGAGTCGAGGTGAAGCTAGACCAGAAGGTTGACTTGGATGCCATTGAAGAAGGTTCGAATGGAAAAACGTATCGCACCTCTGCAGGGGAAACTATCGAGGCGGATCAACTTTTTGTTTGCATCGGGAAGCCTCTCGGAACAGCTTGGCTTAAGAACACCATTTTGCAGAACAACTTGGATTCTCAAGGGAGGTTGATGGTCGATGAGTACCTGCGAGTCAAGAACAGGACAAACATTTTCGCACTTGGTGATATTACAGACATCCCTGTAAGTTCTGATACTCTCAATTCATTTCGTTTCGAGTCTGATTCTTCTACAGGCTGATGCTCAAGTGTTGCATTTGACTAAATGTGATTGATCAGCGATTTGACCCGTCGTCTCCTTTTTCGTGGAAATCGTTAACAACAGGAACTCAAACAAGGCTACTTGGCCAAAGAACATGCTCTACTGGCTGCAAAGAACATCACATTGCTAATGAAAGGAGGGAAAGAAACCAAAATGGGAAGTTACAAGCCCGGGAAACCAATCGCAGTCGTCTCGCTCGGGAGGAAAACCGCGGTCGCTCAGTTCCCGTTCATGACCATCAGCGGGGTTATCCCGGGGATGATCAAGTCCAAGAACTTGTTCGTCGGGAAATCGAGGCAGGATCTGGGTCTAGAACCTTGAAAAGATTTATGTTCAGAGGTGCCCATCGTCGTTATATTTGCAGCGGTTTTGTGTTTTGTAAGCGTGTATATGGTTTTAGAACCATGAAAAAAAAATTATTGCTATTTGGAAGTCCTCTATCTTTCGTATATAGAGAGGTTTTGTTTATGTAAGCGTATATATGGGTGTATTCTTGTACCATTCTGATTCCGTCTTTATTATTTTCTAATTAAAAATAGTTGGTCGATTATATATGAAGAAAGGATAATTTCTCTAAAGTGATATCTTTGAATTCAAGAAAAATATTACTTTAGAGAAGTTATTACATAAAAGAGGTTCACATTTTTTCCTCCAAAAATATTAAAATTGAGTTTTTGAGTAATAAATATATAAATACAAAAAATTACTTTGTCTATATTAAAGTCACAAAAAATCTGGTCGTTATGTAAATACTACAATTTGAGATATTTTCTTACAACAAGACCACAATCACAATGATCATTTCAAGACAATTGAGAAAATGAATGCTGTTATAAAATTTATCTAACAAACAAGTCAAACACAAAGTAGTATCTTAAAAAAAATTACGAATTCGTAAATTATGTAAAAATATATGTATTTATTGAAAAAAGATCACTTTATACAAAATTTGAGACTATGGTTTAGCACTAAAATTTTCTTAAAAAAGATTAGTTATTACGATAGAGGAATTATTAAATTTTAACATGGATGCCGACATAGGACTGAGAATTTATCAGTTTAGAGATATTATAACTTTACAGAACATCAGTTTTACTGTTTTGAAAGAAATTCAAAATCCAAAGCATAAGACCCAAATCGATATCAACATTAAGATCCCATCAAATTGGATCCCAACTGACCGAAATTAAACTGATATCTAACCGCGAGGTTTGAAACCACATCGTGCTTGCCAAAAGGTCGAAAATTAATTCGAACACAAAACACAAATTGACATATAAACAGAAAGATCATTGCCAACAAAAGCTATAAAAATTCAAATTCCGTCAAAATCTATATATCTTCATAATCCTTTCACTCTATATGATTTTTACAAAACATGGAAAACCCAAATTAAGCTAGGAAAATACAAGCAGATCACTAAATAATATCATATCATAATCCAATAATTACACTAGACGTGCTTCTTAACCTTATACCGAAAGTAATTACTGTTACTAATACTACAATTAGAGCCTCTACTCTTCAAGAAAGAACTCAGCCCCCGCCACCACCCAAACTGCCGTCTCTTAACCCTGATCACCGGCGGCTGCCCCCTCGATTTCCTTATCGGCACGACCACTCCGTTTCCGTTCAAAGCCGGCGGCTCGTAGTTCCTGATGAGCGCCCAGTTGATCCCACCAAAGAAACGGTGGCGTTTTATATCCGTTGCACCCTTCAACCGCCCGAGCCTTCTCCTCGGGTCCTTAACAAGAAGCTTCGCTATCAAATCCTTAGCATCTTCCATCTCTTTATCCTCCTCCACTCCTCGTAACGGGAACGACACGTGTCGGCTCGAGGCGATGTTCCTCACCGTCGCCTCCTTGGTGGGGCCCTTGAACGGAGTCTTCCCGAAGAGGAGCTCGTAGATCAGCACTCCGAACGCCCACCAGTCGACTCCGTTCCCGTATCCGCTCCCCCCGAGCAGCTCCGGCGCGAGGTACTCGTGCGTCCCCACGCACGAGCTCGAGAACGCGGCTGTTGGCTCCGCCGTGAACTCAACCACCACCTCGTCTGTTGACCTTCTGTGTCCCCGCGCGTTGCGGGTTTTTTTCCAAACCCGCAACGCGGGGGACACTTCGGCCTTGAAGCAGAGGTCGAAATCGGAGAGCATCACGTGCCCGTCCTCCTTGAGGAGAATATTCTCCGGCTTCAAGTCGCGGTAGACTATTCCATTGGCGTGTAAGTACTCTAGGGCAACCAAGACCTCAGCCGCGTAGAACTTCACCGCCTGGACCGGTAGCCGGTAGCTCGGTTGCTTGCGTAACAAGGAATGTAGGTCCCCGTTAGGGCAGAAGTCTATCAATAGGCAGGTGTAATGGGAGGCTTCGAAGTGGGAGTACAATGTAGGAAGGAAAGGGTGGTCGAGGAGGGACAAGATCTGGGTCTCCGTTTGGACATGGGCTAGCTTCTTCTTGGTTAGGTAGTTTCTGTCTATTACCTTTAGGGCGAAATTCGCGGAGGTGCAGTCCTTGAGCTGGCAGAGGAAGACCCGCCCGAGGTCGCCGGTGCCCACGTGGCGGAGGAGCTTGAGGTGGCGGAGATGGAGCCGCCCGTCCGACGAGAGGTTCTTGGCCGCCTTTATGGCCGACCATTTCGGATCCCACCTCCGGTGGGGGTGCTGATGGCATGGGGTTGTGGTGGTGGTGGTAGGTGGGGTGGCCGAGATAGAAATCCGCTCGTTGAAGCTGAGGGTGATACTAGACCTGGCCAGACTAGACCGGGCGCTCGAAGATGCGAGCGTCCGGTCGGTCGTGGTGGAGGTAAAGCTGAAGTCTAGGTCTGATGTATCTGAAGGGAAGTAGGGTTCCATTTCTTCCATTAGGGACTGTTTGTTTGGTTGGTTTTTTTCTCTTTTGTGGGGATTTTTTTTTACAAGTGGAATTGGAAGAATGGATAGGTTTTATAAGAGGGACAGGGAGATGGGTGGTGGGCACATTGGAGATTAATTAATTTATTTATTAAGTGTGATTGGTTGATCCAACTAGCTAGAGAGAGATTAAGAGGACACATTACACATGGGAAGTTTCTAATTGTTATTAGTTAATGGATTATTTTGGGTAATTAATATTAGTGGTAGAGGAGGAAGAGAACAAGAACATGATGTTCGGTTGACCTACTGAAAATTCCATGTGATGTTCTATAAAATTGTCTGGAAGACTCTTAATTTAGAAAATAGTACAGGGGACGAATGGAGATGGAATCGCATTAAATTATTATCTCATTCAGTCCATTTTTTGGCTATTTCTATTGTGTAGCGTTAAGATTATCACACTCGCAATTAAATAGACTTGTTTATAAATAGATTTTGGATTGTATATGAAAATTCTAACATAATAATAGTATAATTTCATCGCGTGATTCATTATTGTCGGCACAACTCATATAATATAAAGACACTTTAACGATGTCAAATTTCATACAAAGTTTGGCACGATATCACATCTCATACAAACTTCGTTGAAATTTGATTCAACTTACTACTTTGGGTTGGAGAAATTTATTGGAATCTGACTGGTTGGGATAAAAATATTGCAAACCCTGGGAAATTAATTTATTGTCTGATGTTGCTATCACATGCATTGCACCTCACTTGGAAAGTGGCTGATTACAAAAAATGAATGTAGTTTCTTTTTATTTAGTGGTCATCCCCAAGGCGTCAGAGCCTTCCATCAATCTGAACATATATTTTATATTTCATGCTCTATAGGAAGTGTACGAAAATATATCATACTTTATTTTCGACTAATGGTTTCGCTATTTAACTCAGTAAACACATGTAACATTTTTTTCGTTGCATATATATGTACCCGAAAATAACATGAGAAATTCGATCAAAAATATCAAATTTAAAATAAATGGATAACGGCACAACCCATAAATCATAATAACATTATCTCACAGACATCATCACTATCAATAAAGAAGGAAAAAACATTATCTCCGGAAACCCATAAAAAAGATAGTATTAGTCTCCAGATAAATATTATAAGCCAATAGGCCATGTACATAATTTAATGGATGACTCATACATATCATGAAAACTTGTCTAATGACTAAATGCATCCGTTTTTTTCTTTTGCTTTGATTCTAAGAAAGTTTAAGCAGTTTCATACAAGCGTATTACCAGAAAATATAAATGATATAAGTGGTATAACAAGTGAGAGAGTTATTCTATTTAATTAAAAAATTTTGAATCTAAATTTTTTTAAAGGTATTTGAATCTAAATTATTGTAAATAGAATAGTGTTAAATGATTGTTGGAAGAATTTTATCGCCGTTAAAATATTTTATCGGAATTGAATATGCCCAGTGAATATTGTATTGTGGATACCAAGTCGTTTCAAGACACAGAAAAGTTAATTTATTCTTATATATAGTAACAATAAATCCATATTTACTTGTGGTAAAATAATCATCTGATTTCTATCCAAAGTTAACCAATGAGATATTTCTTAAGAGTAAGGGCTCTCTGAAAAGTGTTTCTAGGAAGGAGGCAGGCGAAGACATCTTTTTATGGGCAAATTGAATTGATGGTGAACCGAATTGACGAGATATATACGGCGAGGACGGCCCCGTCTACTAATTGGAAGAATGGGGATGGAAGCCACGTCTTTAATAAATGAACGTTGGATACCAACAATTATTTTGGTCCACCAAGAAAAATATTATTCTAATTTAATCAGATTTCGAGTTTGATATATTTTGGTATCGCAATAATGTTAAATATCTGTTGAAATTTTTTTATCATCTTTCAAGATCTCATTTAACTCAAAACTATATTAATTAGTCTAATAAACTAGATAGAAATTAAATGAACCAAAAATAATGTACGTGGGATAGCGTGACAGGCAGGTACTCCTGAAATCGAAACACGCACTACGTAAATTAATTGGGGATCCCGAGGAGGAGGATTAATAGTCGGCTACGCGGTGGAACCTCACTCCGCAACCCCTTTGGCCTTCCGGGATTTTTTATCCATCCTCATCTCCGCTGGGCTTCCCATCTCCTCTTGGATGGAATTTTGAATTAACCCAAATTTTATTCGATTTAAATTTAAATTAATTAGAAAGAACTATTCTAATGGTATTAACCAAAGTCAAAGTCCCGCCTTGGGATGAATAAATCCAAAGGTAACTTTTAGGGGTTCTATATTCAGATAAACTTTTTGTGGGCATTTTAAGGTTCGGAAATTTTATTTTGATCTCAAATTTTGGATTAGAGTCCACTTTCAGGCTTCTATGTCTAATATTTTTAAGGTTTTTTTTTCAAAAACATGACAAAAGTAACTCATGTTAAAGTACACCTTACGGAATTACATGATATCTCTTTTTTTCATGACGACTATAAACTTGGACTTTTAAGAAAGCAAAATAATCAATTACGACGAAAGAAGACTGACCACCTCTTGACAATTTTCAAAATAGGTATTCAAATATGAAAGAAATATGTAACTCAAGAGGAGGTGTCACCAATGGCGAAGTCACGACCAAACCACCAAGCAGTAATGTTAGATTCTCAATACGTTTGAGAGGTTCTTTCAAACGATATTCATAAAGATTAATATTGCATAGATGTTGATGTCATTAACGTACAAGAAATGGGAGAAGTACGAACACAACAATAGACACAAGATAAACATAAAATTCTCAACAATAATTATAAAACAAATTACATTTAAGTACTCACTAAAGATGACATCTACCCACTATATATCATCTTATATGACTTAGAATTTAGTCCCAAGATTTTGATTGACATTTTGAAAAATACATAATAATAACCGAATCATGCCGAAAGCGATTCTTCTACAATAAACATGACGTTCTCCATCTTTTGTCCGACATATTGCTGTTCAATTAAACAGGACCCTTTTTCATTTTGATCATATTTTTCATTAATAAATTAAACCAATTGCTCGCCTAGAAATCATAATTGATCTGTCAACCACAAGCTAATACTTCCATCTTCAGAGCCCAGCATTATATTATCACAAATAAACAAAACGGGCCTCTTAAATTGTCATATAATTTTAAATTCATCAGCCTCGGTATCTGATTGAATTGGTTGGATATCCTGTTTAATTCTAAGCCGCAACTTGTTAGCCTGATTTATGCTTTAATTTTATCTTTTTTGAAACCACTTAATATCCAGGTATCTTCTTGATTAATTTAAATTTGAATCAGATAAAATTTTTAAAAGATTCGAATTTGAAAACTCGTATTTCAGTCGAAATAACTACATTTATAAAATCAATAGAGTGCTATTATTTATACTTTTATTTTGGACTCACGACAAAGCCAATACAACTGAATAACGACACAATATGTTATATGTTTCATAATGTGACAGAATTATTGACCGTTGGGTTGTTGGAGATCATGTCTGTTATCGTGAGAGTAATACATTGAACCTGAGCTAAAGTGTCAATTACGACACTTCGATTCATTCACATAATGTATGTATTTATAATATCGTAACGAACTCTGACCTCAATTATTATAATGGACATATGTCCCTATTTTTTTATACTGCTGGGATACTAATTATACCAACTGATTCATATTCGGACGGAGTTGAACTTTTGAATGATAGAAAAAAAATTTCAACAAATATTTTAATATATTTAATGACTTAAATTGAAGATCTATTAATTAAACTAAAATAACTTATTTGATGGTTAATGTAAAAGATAGACAAGAGAGAGAGGTCATTTGGTTCAATGATCATCAATTATTGGAAAATACAAACGTTTCGCATCTCGACTGTTAACGACTTGCGACTTGATTCTTCTCACCAGATATGGTCGGGCGATTAGAGGCAAAGTAATGATGGAGAAAATTCCTAGAACTTTCTAAGGTTAACAATTTGATATGTAGCACCTTCCATATCATTGATACATTAGCTTACATGTTGAAATATGAAGTATTTTTCTTGCTGATATTTACACGTTTTTTTTGGAACGGTAAATTTTTATTAGAGTAATATATACAGTCTATATGATGCAGAACTTTCTATTTCGACATTGCGATTGTTGGACTCTGTAAAACTATATTGTGGCAAAATTTTTTGGAAAAAGATTGTCACAGAAAAAGAGTACCTGGAAGGGTAAATTGCACGTTAACGTTTACATTCGCTAAAAGTAGTTCTATACCGATGTTCTAGATACACTTGGCCCCCACGTCCAGATTCCCATTGCAATTCGCCGAAGCAGGAATTGCATTAGAAATCTAGAAACTAATCTTGACTAGGCCCATACTTATCTCTGGCCGACTGGCCCAGAGGACCAACCCCTGATTATGGAGTATAATCTCAAATCTTCATTTGATCTTTTGCTAAGAGACTTTTTCACTTGAGCAAGCAATCAGAACACTTTTTGCTCAATTGAGAAGAAGATGTTGGATAATTATCTGTATGCAATTTTTTTTCCAGATTGGGAGAGGCATATATGGGTTGCTATAAGATAGGTAGATCACTTAGCAAGGGAGTTAGTTATGTTAGAAATTCAGCAATTTCGAGAACAAAACACGCAAAGAACACAGACATAAAAGATTACGTGGTTCAGCCTAATGCTTACGTCCACGGGGAGAAAGAAGAACTTTTATTGATGGATATGAGTCACAAAGCCATACAAAATCCTTAGGTAACACGTCCTTATATAATAGATGAACCCTTGGTGTACAAGAAATCTATCTAGGTCGTCCTAGGAGTCCAAAATAAGAGTCCGAACAAAACAGAAAATGGCTGTCAGCGCCACCTAGCGACCGCTAGGTCCCAAAATCAGCTACATTCTGGAATACCCCCTAGCGTTCGCTAGGGGGCTAGCAGTCACTAGCTCCGCCTGACTCTTTCACTATTTTTTTTTCTCGACACTTCTCAACAATCTCCACCTTGGCGAGAAAATCATCCCTTGCGAAGAACCATGAAACTTCACCCGAACTTCAACAAACTCCACCTTGTTGAAACACCGCCCCATGAAGGACCATGAGAACTTGCAAAACTAAACCGACTCCACCTCGAACCATAGATAACCACTATCAATAAGACCATCTAAACTTTCTCTCCTCATTTTGTTTAATCACTTGGGCCCCCAAGCTCGAGTCTCTGAACTTGCTTGGTCTATTTCCTCCAACTTCTATTGAACCTCAACTAGCAAGTCCACTTGCCGAAGCAACCTTGTGATCAACAGACACTCCTCTATTTTTTTGGTTAACCCCATGCTCTGCAACCTCGAACTGCTTTTATGCTGGACCTTATTGCCTCAAACTAATGCTACGTACCATAGCATACAAAGGACAATCTTTTGTTCCACCAAGTAGAACCCTCAACATATCTAGAACTCTACCATTCGGCCTTGAGTGAGATACCTGATTCGCCTGTGGTGTCACCAACGATTTTGCATGCCCAATACCAAACCTACCCAACACCTTTGACGTGCACGTCCCTTTAGACAACTATAACAGAGCCCAGCTAACAATGCTTCTCCGAGACAACCATGGCTCCTTGCCAACCATGCCTCCATGAAATAACCACAGCTTGCTATCCATGTCTTTCCGAATCTCAACTACACTCAAACCATCCATGTCAAGACTTTGCTCCCTCATACAAACTAACCGCATATGACCTGAGCTTTTTCCCTCTCTATCAGAATACAAAGATGTGACTCCACCTACAATAGTACCCCCCCCCCCCCCCCCCCACTAACCTGTAGGTATTTCTTGCATCTCTTTCACCTTTCATCACTACCATAGCATCCTTCTCTACCTCAATTAGCCTGCCTACAACCTTATAGCTACACCCGCTATAATCTAATACTCCTAATGAGATCAAATTCTTCTCCAACTTTGGAACATGTCTAACCTCACACAACTTCACCATGAAACCATCCCACATCTTGATCATGATATCACCTATGCCAATGATTTTACAAGCGGAAGCATCACCCATAGTCATCATACCTGAATCAATAAACTTGTACTTGTCGAACAACCCTTTATTGGGCGTCATGTGAAAGGAACAATCGCTATCCAAAATCCAAGAATCAGAGTGCTTTGGACCTGACAAAACATAAAGACACTCACCATCCGATCCGTCCGAATAACAGACCACATTCACAGAATCTGATCTTTTTCTCTCGCGATTCCGAGTTCTTCTCGGACAATCCTTCTTCACGTGCTCTTTTTCTCCGTACTCAAAGCAATTTCCTTTGAACCTCCTAGACCACGACTTGGATCATTTTCCATCTTTTTCTCCATGATCATGGCTACCCCTTACAACCAGCCCTACTATTTGATCATCTCTAATTTTTCTCCTTTAATGAAACCCTAGCAAAGCACTTGTAATATCCTCCAACATGAGGGACTCCTTCCCCCAAGTTAGAGTTGTAATCAAATTTTTGTAGGAGCCCGGTAAGGAATTTAGGAGCAATAATGCCTTGTCTTCCTCCTCGAACTTCACATCAACCTTTCTCAAGTCGCTCACAAGTTGACTGAAACCATTAATATATTGGCTCAAATCCGAGCCCTACTTCATTATGAGCCTGTACAATCTTTGCTTAAGATAAAGCTTGTTCGACAAAAACTTAGACATATACCTTGCCTCCAATTTCTTCCATACCTCAGTTGGTGACTCCTCATCCATGACGTGATACATCACATCGTCCGCCAAGCACAAGCAAATTATCGCCACCGTCTTGGCCCCTACCTCCTTCCACTCTAGGTCCTCCATCTTCTCAGGCTTCTTCTCAGAGAGCGCGATGACCATCCCTTGTTGCACAAGGAGATCCTTGACACGCCTTTGCCATAACTCAAAATTTGATCAACCATCGAACTTCACAAGAGCAAACTTCACACCGTGATCTGACATCCTCCAATCTTAGCTCTGATACCACTTGTTAGGAATTCAGCAACTTTGAGAACAAAATGCGCTATAAACACGGATACAAGAGATTATGTGGTTCGACCCAATGCCTACATCCACTGAGAGAAAGAAAAAATTTTATTGATGGATCTGAGTCACAAAGCCATACAAAACCTTTGGGTAACACGTCCTTATATAATAGATGAACCCTTGGTGGACAAAAAACTTATCTAGGTCATCCTAGGAGTCCAAAACAATAGTCCGAGCAAAACAGAAAATGGTTATCAGCGCCACCTAGGGGTCGATAGGGTCCTAGCGGCCGCTAGGTCCCAAAATCAGCTACATTCTGGAACACCCTCTTAGCGTTCGCTAAGGGGCTAGCAGTCGCTAGCTCCGCCTGACTTTTTTACCATTGCTTTTTCTCGACACTTCCCAACAAGTTAATCAACTTAACAAAGATATATCAAGTCCAAAATTTTGAGAATATAATATTGAGAAGATAGTTTTGTCACCATTTAAATGTCATACTCGCTTCAACTTAGATTAGTCTTCATTGCAAGTAAATACAAAATAGTTACAACTTAATCATTATTAAATTGATTAAACAAATAAGTTACTGAAGCTTATATAAAATTAGCATATCAATGGGATTTTTTACATGCCACGAACCACGTCTTTTTTACAAGTAGGAAAGAAGAACTAATATGGTGTGCCACGTCATTTCGACCATCTAGGCTCGTGAAGCTGTCCAAGGCTCTAAGTAATTCTAATTGAAAAAAATTTAACTCAATCGATATATTTTAAACCACAAGATAGTCATGTGATTTTCAACCAAACCTCAAAGTGCTAAATAAAATTTTCTGAAATTTTTAAAGACATTCAGTTTTTAATTGGCTTAGAAAATTTTGAGTTACTGTTTTGTAGTTTTAAAAATTAAACGGAATTTTATAAGAAATAATAAGGAATAGATATTTTGGTTATACTATTTAAATTTAGAGAATTAAAAGTTAAATAAAATATATAATTTATAAGTTTCAGAGTGAGCATTCATATTATTCATATCCGAACTATCCAAAATTACAACTATCTGAAATATCCGTACAGGTATTTTTAGGGAGAGGATTGGACCCTGATTTGAAAAATTAGTCTAGCCCATCTTGGATGAAATAAGGGCCATCAGATTGATTTATTAAATAATGTGCAAAATTTGACGGTTCAAATTCATGCGGGGTATTATTGTCTTTTACCTCCCTCTCATCTCTCTTCTCTCTCTCTTCCTCCTCTAGAGAAAAAACTCTTTATCTCCAAACTCTAAATCCGACGATCACCCCTCCTCACCATTATCTGGCCCGTCATCTTAGAGCTGACCAGGATTAGGATCGTTTCTTTCTAGACCGACCTGTCCATAAGTGAGCAGCCTCGTTCTTTGTGATAGCTGCACACGAGGTGGACCTGCAAAAGTTCGAGGGCAAATCAAAGTGAAGCGAGCAATAACGAGGATGATATCGCGTACGTGATGCTAGATTAGCTTTGAGAGAGCTTACTAGGTGTCGTACGGTGTTAATCAAGTATTGACTATGGTTAGTTTATCTCACAGATGTCCAGTTATGTCAAATGGTATGCCAATTATATTTAATAGTATGTCCGGTTATAACAAATGGTATGCTCAATTATATCCAACTATTTGTCCGGTTATGTCAATTGGTATGCCCAATTATATCGAATGGTATGTCCTCTCATGTCAAATGGTATATCAATTATATCGAATGATATGTTAGGTTATGTTAAATAGTATGTCCAATTATATTGAATTGTATGTCCGACTATGTCAAATGGTATGGCCAATTATATCGAATGGTATGTCCGTTTATGTCAAATGGTATACCCAATTATATCGAATGGTATATTCGAATGGTATATTCGAATGGTATGTAAAAGTACTTATAATAAAAAATTAAATAATTAATTAAATGATGTGGTACAGAAGTTGTATATTGCATATCATTTTGTCATGATACGTCATAAAATTTTATTATGATACGACATACCATTTTTTCATAACCGAGTGTACCATTTTCTGATGCGCGTGCCATCTTTTTCCTCTTGGTTATTTTTTTTATAAGTAAAAATGTATTGCCACTCAAAGTAACCCCAAGGATAATTACACCAACGGTAACTAGAGTATCAAATCTCATCCAAGATATTAGATAATGCATATCAAAACAAGATAAACACTATCTAAGTACAACACCACTGTGCCCAAAATAAATTTGTAACCAAAACAAGCCCAAAATGAACCAATTATACCAAGTAGGACAAGTTCATCAAACTTACCTAGCAACCTACCTAACTAGCAAGCTCACATGGATTAGTGAGGATCAAACAAAATGAAGCTTACAGGCCCTCACGCAGTTGCCTTAATCTCCTTGAGGATGGATGAGGCGTCTTCATCCTAAAAAAATTCCATAAAATTTTCCAAACGCCAAGCCTGGGTTGTTAGCTCCTCCTTAAGAGCATCGTCATTTGGCCTCTCCATGTTAGATACAAGCGAGAAACGGCTTTGCTATAGTAAAGGCCTCTTCGGGAAAACTGATTGAATCCTCGACAAAAGCAACCGAGAGCCGCCGTTTTGGCCGTGGATTTCCTAACCTGAGAGCTAGATCTTATCGGGATCATCAGCAATGACTTTCCCTTATTGATCCTCTTGGGCACAGATGGAGGCCGATCCATAACAAGCAAAAGCCTTACCTCTAAGATCAATACATAAATCACATCCATTGACCCATAATGCTACAAATTTTTCACTCCAACCGATGTCAGGAACTCTAGATGGTCCAGCAAACCTGTATCAGAACCAGTCGCGTCCAACTGCCCACCAACCAAGCCTTTAAGGGGCTGCCCCTCTTCTTCTACTATTCCCCCTTGGTAGATTTTTTTTCCTATTTTTAAATATATTACGATTGTACCACCAGTCCATTTGTGAATCAGATTGGTCCTGAATATGCCTTGTTATGCTCAATTCGGTCCCGTATTTTTAGTATGAGTATGAATTCTCCAATATATGATATCCTAATTTTTTCGAATACAAAAAATCTGAACTATCCAATTTTTTCAACTCTTCAAAAAATACACTAAAATATACTTTTGGTCCAGAACGATTCTTCTGCCTCACAAGTTAGACGAGAAGGGTTCCAAGTTCCAACAAAAATACTTAGACCATTGCTAGTGGTGGCAAAGCTTGACCTCGTCAAGCTAAAGGACAAAAAAAATAAAACAAAAAAGGAAAAAGAAATAGTAGCCCCCACCTGGGCGTGTGCAGAGGCGGGTGACAGCATATGACACATGCCTAAGTCACGAATTGTATATTATTTTTTCTTTTCTTAATCTAATCTAGTGATAAACAACACAATGTTATCTAATTTTTTATTTTTGAAAGGTGTAATTTATTAATCGCCTTGTCAAAATATAAAATTCTCCTACAACATACCTGAAAACAGCAACAGAAAACCTCTAGCAATTACAACCCAAAGAAGGTACAGAAACCTACAAGGCTTATTACAAACAGTAACAAACCAAATAACAACGCCTCCTGCAGATACAAGTAAGTGAGAATTGCATAGAGGAGCCCGAACACGAAATGCTACCCGAAGTCATAGAAGAAAGGACAATGTTATCTAATAAAACTATGAAAATTCATATTTTTTTATTCTCTATAAATTGAGCCCAAATTTTCAATTCTCTATGAAAATTCGTATAGATAATACTAAGAAATTTTTTTAGCAATTATTGATTCGAATAATTTTAATTTCTCAAGTTATCCACCATCTCAATCGTATATTTATTACAATTTATATGTAGCCATAAATTAATAGCAGATAATATATGGATGAGAGATAAATTAATTATTTATTTAATGAACTGGTCAAAATTATCTCACCACTTTAAGTAGAAAAATATTTAATTGGGCTGAGTTATATTTGGATGATAAAAAAATTAATTATTTATTTGATAATCTGGTTCAATGATATCACCACTAGACATGGTCTTAGGAGGGACCAGATTTGGTCCTGGAGGCCAAATCCAGCACGGTGCTGGAGGATTTTTATTGAAGGATACGCGGGAACTATTTTGCAAAAATAAAAAAATACAGGGGTGCAAAATAAAAAAAGTCCACAACCATTGAATCATAACTGGGTAAACTATTGAATCGTAACTGAGTAAACCATTGAATCGTAACTGAGTAAACCATTGAATCGTAACTGGATAACTGGGACGGACTCCGATTTATCTGGGACGGGAAAAAACGGACCATTGAATCATAACTAAGTAGACTATTGAATCATAATTAAGTGAACCATTGAATCATAACTAAATCAACCATTGAATCATCCAGGACAGTCCTGGTTGGATTTGGCCTTCCAGGACCAAATCCGCTCCCGTCTTAGGAAGGATGCCATTTCTTCTTCTTTCTACAACATTTTTTAGGGTAAATTATCTTAAGATCCCTGGTCTATAGTATAATTATGGATAGGATCCCTGACTTTTGAAAATAGCGTATGTCGTCCCTGCTCTTTAGAGAAATATTGGTCTAGGTCCCTAACTGACGTCATCACTAATTTTTTTATTTTTTATCATGAAAATGACTAAAATATCTTTAAACAAAAAAAATTATCTCCTTCAACCTCAAGAACACTCCAACTTAAAAATTCATCTCAATCATAAATTAATCTGTAAGCAACCAAAAAATGAATACAAGATGCAACTAACCATACCCAGTATCAAAAGTACCAAATTATAAGCAAAATCTCGAAACCCAACAAGAAAAGAAGTACAAGAACCCTATAGTCTCGAAACATTAGAAAATCGTGAGGGCTTGGGTTTTCTAAATTAGAAGCAAAATTGATCTCTTGTTCTTTTGGAGACGCACTCGACGGCGTGATAGACGACCTAGGACACGACCGAGTCCAACTTCCTCGTCTTTGTCAGCACCTTCCACGACGTCGTGGCATCGTCGACCGTCGGCATCCTCCCCGGCGACGTGGTTAGGACCAGCTCCGTCCGAATGGAGGGCGGGTCTGATGGACCAATCGGGTGTCAACTATCCAATAGAGGATGTCGTGAAGGTTGTAGTTCGGTCTCTTGCAATTTTTGGATTTCTGGATCTGGGTTGCTTTGGAAAAGAATTGATGTTCCCTCTAAAAGATGTTTCTGGGCTCCTGGAGAAGAGGGCAAACTCTAGAGGAAAAGTGGAGGTCGAGGGGATCTTTTGGAGGATGAAGTCGAAGCGTTGGTTAAAAAATTGTAGGATGAAGATGAAGGTTTCGATAAAAAATGGGGGACTTCGCAAAGGAGATTTTTCGGGTTATAGGATTACAGATCGGAGAACAGAAAAAGGATCTTACGGTCGTATCAGAAACTTTCTTGATGTTATTGAATTTCTGTTAATTTGTTCTTGTTTTTTTGTTAGTGTTCTTGATGTTGAGAGGTTGAAGAAACTATAATTTTTTTATTTTTAATCAAGGACATAAAGGTCATTTTTATGAAATTTTTTTAAAAAAATAGTACTGACGTTAGCCATGGACCCGAGACCAACATTTTTTTAAAGAGCAGGAACGGTATACACTATTTCGAAAAGCCAGGGACCCTATCCATAATTATGTTATAGACCAGGGACCTGAGAGTAATTTATCTCATTTTTTATTATTGCACCATCTGACCATGGTTTTAAAAAATGCGGTCCGACTGGTGGTTTGACCTGTTAGACTGCAAATCGGTAGCCACAGCAGGTCGTTTTTTGGCTTTGAGACAGGTGTCGTATAAACTGCTCAAAATCTGGTTGGACCGGGTGATTCATACTCTCGTCTCGACCGGCCAGAAGCGGTTTGTACGAGAACTTAAAAAAATGGGAAAATTTTTCAGAAACCAAAATTTCACCCCCAAAATTAAAAAACTATCGACAATCTCAAGAAACCCTACATGGCCTCGACAGACTCCCCTTGCTACAAACTCGACAACAGCCCCAAAATTGAGGGTAAAATATCGATTTAAGATTTTTTTTAAACCCCCAAATCGACAAACATGCAAAACAGGAAGTGGCCGACCTACCACAAATTGCCGACAACCACGATTCTCTTCGAGCCACCGTCGTCCACCTACGAGCCTCTCCAAGCCACCACTGGTCACCCTCGCCTCACGTGGAAGAATTTGAGGAGAGAAAATTTTGTACTAAATGAGGAATGAATTATGACTGCATGTGATTAGTACTCTCCTTTGCTAGTTCTGGAACAAAATTTTAAGGCAGTAAAAAAATAATTGGAGAGAGAGAGTGAGTGGGAGGGTTTAGGAGAAGGAGACTTTTAGGAGGAGTGGTGATAGTATTTTTGGTGGAAGGAATATTACTTTTTTAACATGGAAGGAAGGGTTGGAGAGAGAGAGAGAGAGTGTGAATATGGTGGGGTAAAGTTAAAGAGAATTCTATAGTAGTGGTGCTGTTTTTCATTTTTTTTAGGCGTGAGGGTTATATATTACTTATATTTTATAAACATTTTAAAAATAAAAAATTTTGGTCCGACCGAAAATTTTCCAGGTCAGACCATTCAACCCGGAAGATGGGAGAAATTCGGGTCAGCCTTCGAGTCTAACCATGCATCTGACCCATTAACTTTTTTTAATAAGCGGGGTTGTATTATTACTAAGAAAAGAAAATGAACAACGTTTAAGGAGATCATCGAGAGCGGATTGACAGGTGGTGCACTATATTATGTAGGCTAAGCTTCTAGCTAATCCACACTTTGGATAATTAAGAGGAACATTTAATAGCCAAAAGGCAAAGAACGCATATATAATCTATATTGTTTTTTGAAAGGTATAACTTATATCTTACCTCTAGGTAATCCCCAAGCTAAGTACTCAAATCTGACCCATTAACTTAAAAAGACCAGAAGTTAAGCAAAGATTTTTTTGATAAGTACAATTTTATTACCTATAAAAAAGTTACGTTAATTGTGCACGAGTATACTACATCATAGTGTCGTTAAACACTAAATTTTCTTTAAAAATTATCAAAAAATATACAACTATCTAATAACAATTACTACTTGATTTTTAATATCTTTGATTTTTGATATCTTTTATTTGACACCATCTTGTTTCCGCCTTGGGGCCTTGCTGCAAGTGGTCCGCTTGCCTCTTCCTTCCCTCCCTTTTTAAAATATGTGCGAACCCGCTTTGTAGTCTTGAATCATCACCTTCAAATTCAAGAACTTCTTGAAATTTTGATGCTAATTTTTTGAACCGGATACCAGATAATAGAAGTTAAGCAAAGATAATAGACGAACCTGAATCATCGACGAGGCCAGGGGTGGTTGTTGGGTCTCGAGAACCTGAATCATCTTGCGACAAGGCCAGGGGTGGGTGTTGGGTTTCCATAATTTCCCTTGCTAGGATTTCTAATTTTGGAATTTAGGTTTACCAAGATTAGGGAATAAGGTGTTAGGGACTTGGGGAATTTCTTTTATTTTGTGGGCTTGTAGATTTTTTGTGGGCAACTGGCAAGTGTGGGCTACTAAAAAAGGGTTAATGGGCGTGTGAATTTTTTAAAATTGGATATTTTGAATATCCAAAATAATAAATTTATCACTTACATCTGTATCCTTCAAAAAAATTATTTATGATAATTCAAATTATTCTAATTCAAAAACTTTAGGATATCAGATACCAAATATTTTTCAAACCCTTAAGCGAGGGAATTTAGAATTAGATATTAAAGCTTTTTTTTCTTTTTTAAAGGTTAAAGAGATCCCATAGCTAGCTAGCAACTTAGGTGCATGTCATAATAGTCAAATCTTCCGGGTGATACGTACTTTTTTTTTAGGGGAACCGGGTGATACGTACTGATTTGGTATATCGAAGCTTTTTTTTAGGGACTTCTGGTATATGGAAGCTCGAGGTTATTAAATAAGGCTAAAGACAAATTACTGATTTGATTGTTGTATATTTCTAAATATCCACTAATATTGCGTCACATCAATATGTACGATATTAACGTTTGATGACATAATTTTTATTACTGGATATATTAATTTTTTTGAAAGGTTTACTGGATATATTAATTAGGTGTGTCTATGCTTCTTGGGAATCAATCTATTACTGGATATATTTATTTAGGGTAACTTAATCAATTGTCGACTTAAAGTCACGACATTTTAAAATAAATCTAACTTTCTAACCAGGGTGTTGGTGTTTCAAAATGGGTATTTAGGTCAAAGAGTATTTTCCTCTGAAAAAAAGGTTAAAGAGTATTTAACATATGTTAGCTCACATATGTTTACCGATTATATCTAATATCTTTCTGTTTTTTACTGGATTTAACGCTTATAATTTAAATTAAACTACAAATAGTTTTATCATTTTGCTCATCTGGATAGAAAGAGTGCCGGAAATTACGAGAAACAAGAAAATCATCAGAACAAGAGAACCATATTAACTTACAAACGGCTACTTAGCTACTGATATTAAACAACATTTAGTAAACAGAAATAGCAGAAAATAGATTTATTAGAATATTATATAATATAACTACAAAATGCTACGCATATAATTGGGAATTGGTAGCTAGTTAATTCTTATGGGCTGCTCTTTGGTTTCTTGGGGCTTCCACCATTGTGATGAAGAGGGTCTGGTCCAGAAGGAACGGCCCGTAGTTCCCTAGCCTCCAATTCCACTACCGATCTCTTCAGGTCGGGAGTTGCTGTTAGAAGATGACCCTCAACTCCCTGAGCTGTAGCCACCATCACCTGCATGCACACCATAATAGATAAGCAGACTCGAACTGTTGACATCTATCAACGGTATCAGTCCGAGTTGATATTATCATAGAGGTCAATGATAGACAAAAATGTCCTCTCAATCATTGTTTATAACTATGTTCGTCGATAATCTCATTCTAACAACGATTCTAATTAAGTTTAAGCGACAAATGACAAATGTATGTATTTACCTTGCGGCCCTCAACGTGCTGCACCTGAGACCCTACCACCATTAAGGAAATTATTATAGACACCGAAACTAGAATCTGGAACTTGGAAATGTACAACGCCATTGCTCGACAGAGATTAATATTGTAGTTGCGTTCGTGAAATGTTGTGCAAGAAATATATTGGAACGTCGTATTTATAGAGAGGTGGGTCATTAATTAACTATATAATTAATTAGAAGTTAATAAAGAGAGATGATTACTGGGTGCAGCCATTTTTTGGAATGATTATGAAATCTGTTAGGATTTTTAAGAGATCCTATCCGTCAGGTTTTCAAGTGACTAGTGTCACGTCGCTCTGCTACATTATGGTTGATTTTTCGGCTGGATTTAACTGGAAATACGTCACCGTATCGGTATCGTACCGGCGATTTAAATATTAAAAGCTGCAGGCACCTCATCTGGGAGTCATTCTTGTAATTTCCCATTTCCGGTTAAATTCGTAAACTAATAAATGCATTGGGAAGGCTTCTTCCATACTATTTTTATGGAGCTTATGATTCGCCCTTAAAATCATTGTTGAGAGTTGATCGAGTAATAAGATGGTAAATTTGCCTATTCGCAAAAAAAAATGGCAAATTTGTCTTGATATTAAATTCTGTGAATAAAATTATGTCACCAAGAAAATTACAGTCTCTAAATATAAGATGGTAAAAAATATTCATGACCTTATAACTTTCTTTTTATGAATAAAAAACTTTACATATTAACAACTTGTTATTCACATATTAGGTATTGTAAAATTGTCTCGTACGAGTACGAAGTTGTAGTCACTGATCTTGTCAAAAAATTTCTATAGTAAAATTCAATAGAAAAACTGTAACACGAAAAGAGTACCAAAAAGTTGAGCCACTAACTTGCAATTCTACACCCCACACCTTGTATTACATATACGCCCCGGGTGTCGAAGATTTCCATTGCAATTAACCTGGATAGGCAATTGCCATGAAAATCTCTCGGAACATCCATTACAAAATAAAATCTCTCTTACAATTTTCTTTGGGAAAAGTCCACTTTAGTACCCTGTGGTATCGATCAAAATCACTTTAGTACCCTGTGGTAAAAAACCGATCAATCGAGTCATACTTATTCTAATTAACATCAAAAAGGGCCTCGGGCAGCTGCCCGAATCCTACCCGGGCTACGTGGCCAGCCACGTCACCAATTTTTGATGACGTGGCGCCACGTGGAGAGGAGGAGGAGGAGGAGGCGGGGAGGAGGAGGAGGAGGAGGAGGACGCGGGGAGGAGGAGGAGGAGGAGGAGGAGGAGGAGGAGGAGGACGTGGAGGAGGAGGAGGAGGCGGAGGAGGAGGAGGAGGAGGAGGGGGGAAGGAGATGGATTCCGGGTCCTCCGCGTCCTCCTCCTCCTCCCCGCCTCCTCCTCCTCCTCCCCGCGTCCTCCTCCCCGCCTCCTCCTCCTCCTCCTCCTCCTCCCCGCCTCCTCCTCCTCCTCCTCCTCCTCCTCCTCCTCCTTCCCTCCTCCTCCTCCTTCCCTCCTCCTCCTCCGCGTCCTCCTCCTCCTCCTCCCCGCCTCCTCCTCCTCCTCCTCTCCACGTGGCACCACGTCATCAAAAATTGGTGACGTGGCTGGCCACGTAGCCCGGGCAGGATTCGGGTAGGTTCGGGCAGCTCCGGGCAGCTGCCCGAGGCCCTTTTTGATGTTAATTGGAATAAGTATGACTCGATTGATCAGTTTTTTGTCATAGGGTACTAAAATAATTTTGGTCGATACTACAAGGTACTAAAATAGACTTTTCTCATTTTCTTTTGATCTTCGATTAACATATGCTGTACTGTAACTCGTTTTCAGATGACTACGACAAGATTTAAGCCAGCTTTCCATTAATTGTTGTGCCCATCAAAACTTAATAGCTAGTTGCCGATACTCTAGGTTGTCGTGCATGCAGGTTTTTTTTTTCTCTTTGGTGTTACAGTAGAAAATATTTGTGAATCTGGTGTCCGGAAAAAAATATTTGTGGATTTGACGTCCACATCAGCAAACGATCAAAAAAGTCGTATGTTTGACCAAGATGTTTTTTTTAAGTAGTATATTGGTAAGATACGATTTTTTTAGTCATTTCAAAGATACCACTAAAAAAGTAGTTACTTGGCAAAATACCACTTAAAAAGAAATATCTTGGTGGAAATTCATTTGCCATATCTAAAATCCGTACAAAACCATTTGCGAATGATGTTTTATTGTTAATTTTTTTAGATTGTTCTGAATGTGAAAAAGAATGATATATAATTTAAAATATGTAAGTATATATTATCGTTATCCTACATTACTAAATAATTTAAAAATAACCATTGACTTATTTCGTTATTTTCTTATTAGATTTATGTTTATCATATCGGGAACCAAAAGCATTTTGATGTTCATAACGACTAAAAAGTAGATTTCTCAAATTTTGGATATGGCAATCGAATTTCGACCAAAATACTTCTTTTCAAGTGGTATCTTGCCAAAATATCACTTTTTTAGTGATATCTTGAAAATGATTAAAAAAATTGTATCTTGGCAAGTATCACTTAAAAATTTTATTTTGATCATTTGTTGGCGTGGACACTAGATTCACAAATCTTTTGTACCGTAACACCTAATAGACCAAAAGCCTTGCATGTATGCTATCATTGGCTCCAATAGAAAATTCTCACTGCAACTTATGGCATAGTAGATATGTTCGAACCCTTGTTTTACTTTTTCAAAGAAAATGCATTTTGCCCCAAATTACTAATTGCGCAAAAAATTATATTTTATTTTACAGCTCATTGCCCATTGAACTTGTCTCCTACAAATAAGAAGATGGACAAGTGTAGGAGTTTGTTTGATTAGTTTGATTTTCATATATATATATGCCCTTTTGCATGTATTTTAGCATGTTATAGTGATGAACACGTTGATTCTATGTGTGTATATATATGAACACGTTGATGAACATCTTTTATATCTACTATTATTTATTATTAAACATTATGTTTTTACTACTAATGCCCAAACACAAAAGAAATTGTAGATATGTGATACTAAACATTTTAAATAATATGTCACCGTATCCTTTCAGTTTTTAAATACTTGTATACACTGTTATGAATTCCATCATCTGCCTCAATTTGTCATCAATTTCGCTATCTTCATCCTTGCCTCATCAATATAAAGAAAGGCAAGGATGATCCCTAAAATTCATTATCCATTAATTTATTCATAAATTTGTCAAATATTATTTATCCTAACGACAGAATATTCAAAGAGGTACACGATAAAAAATTTACCTTTAAAAAATATATTTATAAAATATATTATTTTTCTTATCTCATGAAAAAAGTTCAACAAATCTTATCCCCACTAGAGATTTTTTAGTGATAAATTTTATAAAAACTCGACGATTCTATTTGGTCAAATATTTGGTGGCACTTCATGAAATATATGCATGAGAAAATGATCAATAAACCCGATTCATCCAAAGTAGTGAAGCAAGAAAGAACTACTACGAGTTCGATGTACATTCTCCAAAATCTTGTTGCAAATTAAAATCCACAAAAGGAATCCACCAATACACATTTGTCTATATAGGTAGATTTAGGTCAAACTACTGAAAATAAAAACACTTGGGAAGCCAATTGATCAGGGAGAAATCCTCGGCTTCCTAGGGCTACCACCATTATGGTGCAGTGGGTCAGGTCCGGAGGGAGCAGCCCTCAGCTCCATACTCTCCGTTCTCTCTCCTCGTCGTCGACCACCGCTTTTCCGATCATGTAACCCGCCCTTCAGCTCAGCAACCATCTAAGATATGAAAAAAAAATTGATTTAAGTTTGGGAAAAATAATTAATTGGGTCAGCTTGTAATTATGAAAACCAAAGTTATAAATTAATTATAAGAATATTTTTGAAGCTACCTTCCTGCTTTGAATCAGCATTGGAGTGTGTTTCTTGACATTAGGGTTTTTGTATACGGTCATAAACCCTGCATCAACCATATATTATATATAATATTTAATATTAATGGAAGCATATAACAAATTAGAAAAGAGGGTATACGGTCAGACCCGAAGCTAACGTGACGGTGGCGAAGATCGCCATTATTATAAGGACAATCGCCAAGGAACATCGAGTTCTAGTAGTAGTGGCAGCCATGGCAGAAAAATTTTAAAAATATTAATTTCTCTCGATATCCTTTTGGGTCTCTTGTGGGGAAGAAGAAGAAGATAGAAATAGAGCTGGCTACCAATTAAATTTATAGGCAGCAAAAGAAGAAACCTCCCAACGTTAATTATCAACCCTTTGTTTATTGACATGACGAGGGGTTAATAAAATAAATAGCATTGAAGGGCATTAACAATTCTGAGCAAATAATAATTACCCATGCAGCCATTTTAGACCCTGAAGTGAAACGGAGATACCATAATAAAATTTTACTCGGTACAACGTATATTTAAGATTTCGAATTTTTCCAAATAATAGTGGGCACTTCAAAGTTGTGTTTATCTCTGTTAAATTTTTATTGAACATTTAATTACACAAATTTTAAAAAATTATAATGATCTTTCCACAAATATGATTTGATTACATTGACATTTTACCAATAGAAAATTTTATTTTGGGTACTACATATATTGCCGCTTTGTAAATTAAAGATTCAAATATTATTATTTAGTATGAAAAAACTATTATAAAATTACTCGTACATATATTATCACATTTTGGAAAGATAAACCTATCAAAAATTGAACTCGGAAGTCCATTAATTCCTATATACCTTGTGCAACAGTATCATATCGCTCAAAAGTTCAAATATAATCACTCCATATGTAACAATTACAGTAAAACTATTTGATACCATATCGCTCATGATTGGATTCACCTGGCTGCGCCGTCTTGTTGAGATGATACGTACAGTGACAGTTCTTAATAACAAACTCAGGGAGGGTAAATCTAAATGCCACCGATCAGGTTCAGGTCAATAGATATCAGATATCTGTCACGTTAAAAGAAAAAAAAAAGCACTATATACTGGTTTAGGACAGCTGTTTGTACATTTGATAACGTAAGAATCATGTCACATTTGATATATATAAATCAGGTTAGTACAGTACTATATCCATCTGTTTTCGTTAGTCTCATGATTCCATTTTTGGGTTACCGGATCATAAAGATTCCTGTTCGATATTTGAGCCCGCCTGCGTTTTCATTTCAAGCTGTTCAAGGACAACACAAGAGTTATAATTTTGAAATTTTTGCTGATTTATTCTGTCTAAATTTGAATTATTCTTTTATTTAATGTTCGAATCTCACATGATTTTAACAAAAATAACTCCTCTCCATTAAAAAATCACTTTCATACAACCATTTGAATAATTCTTGAAAGAAAAGAGCGTACAGTATTTTTTCGTAGGATGACAAACAGATCTGAGATCTAATTATATAGTTCGGACACTATACCACGACGTATCTTGGAACAACTGATTTTCATTCAATCGAAATTATAATAATCGAACTCTAACTAATTTTTAAATATGAGGGTCCAATTCTAATGTTAGGACCCTAGTTTTTTTAGTCTTATGTTTAAACTATGGTTGCTGACGTATACATTTTTGAACATGAATTTTGCTTGTATCAGGCTTAAGTAGATTTTTCTTGAATTTAGATTCTGCATTTAGTATTGGTGTGTGAATGGTATTTCTTTTACAATTTTTAATAAATAAAATGTAAGACACGTATGAAACATAAAGGATCTATATATAGGATCTGGATGGAACCAAATCTGAAAGGTTCCGATGGGAATATCCAAGAAATATAGGATTCGAAGGCCCAAGGAGAAGACAAGATCCCAAAAATCCACAAACTGGTAGCCTTATTGAACAAATGGCCGGTATAGGCCTTATCTAACACACGATTCTGCCATACAAGTGCCTCTAATTGTAAAGGGAACGAAAAGGACATGAGAAAATCCGACCACCAAAGTTCGAACTCAAAACCTCAAACTATGCGTAAATGTAATAGTTGTACAAGATTAGAACATGGTATCAGAAACCACACAAGTGAATAGACAGTAGTTAAGCCATTTGGAAGGCAAAGATCTCAACACATTTAAACAGTTTTTAAAGCACACGGCAGATGGTAAGGACAAAGCACCGTAAAGTACATAACAATAAAAAACCAGGACTTCTTTTGGAATATATCAATACATGTACCGGCACTTTGCCATCTTAAAGCTCCAAGTCAATATCTTCGAATCGCTCAGCAAGAATGTCAAAGCCCTTTCGTGCACAACCTTTCCTGCGACATGCTAATCGTCCTCCTCATGGTGGCGGCGGTGACGGTGCTTCTTACTCTTTTCGGACCGCTTTGTGCCCCTTCCAACCCGTAAATCCTCATAACCGCTAGCATCAGCATCTGCTTTCTTGCTTTTCCGCTTATGCCTCTTACCCGAATCCTCTGATACATCTGAATCAGAATCATCAGAATACCAATGGCTTCTCCTCCTCCTCTTTTCCTTCCTACTCTTCCTCCTATAGTGCCGTCTATCCTCTTCTTCCTCTGAGGAGTCATCTCTCTTCCTCCGTTTCTCTTTCCTCTTTCTCCTCCTTTCATCCTCATCCTCTGAATCACTACTACTAACCATTTTCTTACTCCTTTTCTTCGACCTGCCTCTCTTTTTACTGCGTCCAATATCAGAGTCAGAAGCATCATTATCAGAATGATCTTTCGTAGTCCTAGATGACCTTGCCTTACCACCGTTCTTTTTCCCATGCCTTTCAGCAATAATCCTCTCCATTTCCGAATCAATCTCAGAATCTGAGGTTTCGCTCTCATCTTCCTCCTCCTCACTCTCATCTTTATTCTGAACTCTATTCTTACCAGTGCCCTTAATTTTATCCAATTCAAACATAGCTGCAGCCTGAATTGCTTCTGGGTCTTTCTCTTTGTTGTCTTCCTTAATGCTCAAAAAGTTCCTACACTGAAAAGTAAGGTGCCCAACACGACCACATCTCTTGCAAGCACCGCGGACTTCATCAGTATTTGAGTTAGTTATACGAGCAAGGGCGAGGAGACCTTGGAAGCTGTCATATGCATTGTTAGCGTCGGGTTCATCATTGGAGGATATGTTCTGGGAAGAGACTTTAGCGTCATCCTTGTTGGGTGCATATGGATCATAACCTATAGCACTCTGCCATATACCATGGGTTTGGAGTGCAGCACTACTGTGCACCCTGTTGTTCGCAGGCATGCGAACTCTTCCAGCTGTAGCCGGCATGTTGAAATAAAAATATCGAACTGCAACAAAACAATATAGATAAGAATATGGAGATTGAAAGAGAACATTCATCAAGTTCTTATACATGGTCTACAGGGTATGCTACCGAACACTGATTTAGAACAAGAGTATCCAATAAACAGGAATTATGGATCCTTGACCTCCAGAGCATGGGTTAATCAATCCCTTACCACTACTTCCATTTATTTCCAAAAGCCCAATAAAAGTCATTCGAAAAATTGCAAACCAACCCAAATTAGCTATTTAAAATTGATCATAAAAGGTATATCCTACTAACCCAGCACTTTTGAAGTGAATCATCAGACTCCCCAATTGTTGGATCTAATAACTGAACCAGCGCGCATAAGGATAACATGTAATAAAATTTAGAACTAGATCTCTGTGTGTCAACGGTATCGTCCAAAAAAACATATCATGATTCGTGAAGTGAATTAAAACATCCCAAAAGAATACCAGGCAACATCTTTGCCTCACATGCTTTTTGGCTACTTAAAAGGTTCCCAAACCGAACGGTAAACACGTGTTCCCATCAAAAGCAAAAGAAATGGCCACATGATAGAGTAAGCATTAACAGATGTGAATTAAGCCATATAAACACAGTCAATGGAGCACAATGACCGTAAAACGTAATCCAGACCTTCTCGAGATCTTATTATTAAACACATTCCAGAACAAACACCCACCCACCCCCCCCAAGCCTAACTCTAGAAGACTAGAATTAGCCGAGCCAGCGGAGGACAAATTAACGTCAGAAACGCGGCGAAACCACCATCAAACAAGCCGAAAAGTCGAAAACCACCGCTATCCTATCCAACGAGCAGTAATTCGCCAACAAAAATATCCAACCACAACGACTCAGAAATCCTCGCAAAACCCTAGCTCCATATGCTATGACCAACCCGAAAGGGGAAATTCCATCCAAAGGGGGGAATCCATGAGCAAGGATCAATTCGAAACCTTAAATAAAACCCTAGACCGATACAAATTGAAGTATAACCCTAGTTGGAACAATCGCGATCATCACTCCCGGAGAATGGAAAAGAGAGAGAGAGCGGTTACCTCAACCGAAGATCCAAGGTCAATCGGGTCAATAAGGAAGGGGAAGGTCGCCGGGTACCCAATTCCGATTTTTTCTTTATCCTCTCTCTCTCTCTCTCTCTCTCCGTTTTCCTCTCGTGGCCAAGCTGGATTGGAAACGGGGGCAAGGAAACGAGGTCGTAACGGGTTCGAATAGGACATGAGTAGTAGTAGTTTGGGCCTGGGCCTGGGCCTTCTCACTTCGGGTCCTGGATATTCACTTTTCCGATTAATTTTTGGTTTATATTATCTGGTATTTGGTTAGTAAATAACCTAATTAAGATTGGAGTCAGATAATTTTTTTGAAAACTAAACTGAACAACTATTTAACACTGATGTGTTCCTAAATAATCAAACTCGAGATTTAGTCAAGATAGAATAAAGCCCACAACCACACCGACAATCTTGTTGATCACTATTCAATTAATTTATAGTTAAATTGTTAAAGTCTAAAGCTCATCTTACCAAACCTAAACATTTTTTTTGTATTTATACAATTCGAATTCAAGATATCTGATTAATTTTAAACAATCAATCATCAACATGTAAATATTTTTAATAAAATATACTTACTTATAAAAAGCAAAGGTATACTTGAGTATCTCGTGGTATCACCATTCTTACTTCAATACCATGTAATTAAAAAATTATTGTACTGTTAAATAATTTTTTATCACTTAGTGGACTCGAGATCCGGTCCGGGCTTTTTTGGGCAACGAAGTCATTGTGATGCCTATGTGGAGTAACCAATCAAATATAGAATGTAAATTTGAAAAAAAAAATAGCGGTGAACCAAATAGAATCTTCTCCTTACCAATATAGCTTAAACAAGATTTTGTCCAAGATTTTCTGTCTCACCTAAACTAACACTCAAACCAACATAAACCAGATCAATTGATAATAGATAAAGTTTTTCTCTTATTCAAAATTTTGAATTCTTGAACACATGTTTAAAATATTTGTTTGCATAAATTTATGGTCATTAAAAAAACCGAACCTGAATTAGTCGGATAAGGAAGACACCTTAGTATCTCAGCCACCTTGGTAACTCAGCTTCTTGTCCGTTAATAACAAGAGATTGCCTCCCCTAAATTGCGTTTCTTCGTCTCTAAGCAAATCTAAACCCCAAAACACAACTTCATTCGTTTCTCCACCTCTCCCCCTCCGCAACCCACGAACCATGGGCGACAGCGACCCCAACCAACGACCGGTCACCGGCTACCCTCTCCACCAAAACGGTCGCCCGCCTGCAACCGCCTATCCTTACCAGGCGCCGCCGCCCCCCTCCCAGCCTTCTAACCCCTACTTCTACCCAAACTACCCCTACAACCCTAACCCTAACCCGCAGGCGCTCCTCCTCCGCCGCCTAATCGCCGGACTTATAACCGTCACCCTCGTCTTCTTCTTCATCCTGTTCATCCTCTGGATCGTCATCAGGCCCCGGTACCCCGAGTTCGCCGTCACGTCGCTAACCCTAACCGGATTTAACGTCTCCGCCTCGAAGGTCACCGGAGAGTGGGACGCGCGGTTCCGGGTGTACAACCCGAACAAGAAGCTCAAGCTCGGGTACGACGACGTGGAGAGCTTCGTGTACTACAAGGGCGCGCTGCTGTCCCGGACTTCCGTGCCCCCAGTATCGCAGGGGACGAGGAATATAACCGTCTTGGAGGCGCAGTACTCGGCGATCGGCGCCTACGTGGACGCGGATAAGGCCAGCGGGCTGGCTGCTGAGCGGGCGCGGGGGTCGGTGGGATTTGATGTGAGGGTGTTGGCGGATGTGGGGTACAGGGCGGGGTTGTTCAGGGCACGACGGAGGCGCCTCGTGGTGATATGCGAGAAGGTGCCTGTCTCCATTTCGGGGAACGGTGGGTCCGGGAACTTCACCGGTGGGCTCCGGCAGTGTTCGATCTACAGCTGAGGATGACGATACCTTTGTAAGATTTAGGGTTTTATATTTTATTGTTTGATTAAAGAACATTAGCATAAGAAGCCTATTCAATGTATTGGTATCTCTTGGTGTAAAGTACTTTTCTTCGTATCTGAGGAACACAAGATCGATGGTCGGATAAGTACATTTCGATTTATTAGCACATGGTTTGGTTGAAATTCTTCGCATCATGTGAGTGAGGGTTAGCCTCGCTTCAATTTGAAGTTACTCTCCGCTCACCTGTTAGGCACAGGATCAAGGCCTGGTAACAGCCTCGCTGCTAATCGATTGTGTGAGAATTGACGAGGTGGAATAAGATTGCTGTTTGGTTTTGCATTTATTCTTTGCTTCAAACGAACTTCGGTTATCTATGAGGTGAATGTATATCAGGGTTTTAGAATATTATGGGGTTTAAGATGTGAGAGTTGGATGAGTGTTAGAGAATCTGGCAAGACGGTGCTTCTGGTGGAAGTTCTGAGTTGTTATGCTGACGGGTATAGGAGCTGTCCATACATCATTGTCTAGGTTAAAATGATGTGCAGATCAGTCGTCTTATGCAATTGTTAGTCATTGTTTCCGTGGTGTTGTTGTAGTTAGTTTTGGTACTTGTTTCATTTCATTTACCATACATGTTGATGGTGTCACTTTTGGTGATTGCCATATCCTGATTAGACAGAGAATTACTTAACAGTCCGTATAAGCCATACAGAAATCTGTATCAACCAGTCGTCGCTTGAATGAAAAGAATTAGATTGACAATGGGAAGTATTGCTTGGATGCGTGATTATTGGATATTTGGCCTCTGGATTTGATGGCCAGTCCCCTGTAGTCCTTTCTCTGGGAAATTTTTGTATGAACATGGTCCGTCGTTTACTATTATGGACTACTTTGGACTTGCTGATCTATGATGCACAATCCTGAGCTCGATGTGTTCTCAAAGAGCGAGAGCAAGAGCTTGGGACCTTACTTGGTTAAAAAGGTATCTCCGTCGGACAAGTTGTACATGTCTGTGTACTGTAGATTCTTTCGTAATGTTATCCATAAATGAATTTGTGTTTTTCTTTTTCTATTAAATGGCGGGAATAACAACAGACCAAATGCTTCTTTTCTGCTATTTTGAACTTGTATGATACTTTTCTCCTCTAGTTGCTTACTAATATATGCTGTCTTCAATCTCTCAGCATTTCCCTTGAATGCATTCTCGATAAGCACTCAGCCATTCTTCGTAAATAGCCCATCAACTCTGTCTTCATGTATGCTTTTTGTGTATTGAGCGGCTTCGAACAAATAGATGCGCTGTTGCTTCTGCAGTTATTTTCCACCATGAGGAACTTTCCCTTTCTCTTGTTTTATAATTCTGGACACGTAGTAATCTGTTCTTCATACCCTTTCACTCGATTACTGAATGTGAATTGGTATGCAAAGATGTGCATCTCTTAGTTATCTGCAAGTGTTCTACTGTGATTGCAGGTCCCAATTGCTATGTTCTTTTCATTTTCCTCTGGATTGGATCACTCTGGAGGAACGTGAGTCGTGTACGAAAGATGGAGATGGCTGGGAAGTGCTCGACTAATATCGACAGACGATACGTACATGGTTTGTAGCTTCAGTTCTTGTTATGAAGAGATCTATCTGCACTATTGCGTTTGGATCCTGGAGAAATGCCAACATTGGGTAATGAGCAACTCTATTGTGTTTCCTCTGAACTTTTGCTGTTCGATTTTTTAGCTTTAATTTAGGCCTATGCAATTGTGGGGAAGATCAGGGCACTAGAAGATGATGAACACCAAAAAGTAAACAATTGCCTGTTGAATCTCATTTCCACAGCCTCTAATTAAGTAATTATGGCAAGTGACATAGTCGGTGTGGTTTATATTTGTGAAATGATACTTGAATATTGTGTTAGATCTCGGAATACAGTAGTGTTAAATACTACTGTATTGTTTTTTCTCTTGCCATTAATACAAGTTTCTTATTGTTTTTTCACTTGCTGTACTTACTATTTCTGTTACAAACCCAATACTCAATAGTACACATGACAAAATTATTCCCATCAGATCTCACATTTGACCAAAGATTTCACACATTTTAAACCCAAATTTTTTGCCTCTCGAGTGTTCCATCTATTACATTGTTACCTTGTAACTTTATTATTTATTCTTATATTCACGATAAACCACTAATTAATTCAAAAATTTCATCTCTATTGTAATTGTACAACATGGGTACTAGACTCGGGAACGACATACCATGTGACTTCGGATCTTGGCAACCTCCCGGTCCATTCCGAGTATACCGACCTTGATGAAGCGCGATTTAGTAATGGGCAAAAATTCCCTCTCATGTTGGTGGTCTTTATCGTTATCCAAATCTTATCTCTCTCTAAAAAATGTTCTGTGTGACTAAAAGTTGCACTAACCTCGCTTCTCTTACTGCACTACCCGTGATAACAATGTTGTGGTTGACTTTGTGGGTGAGTTTTTTTGTTGTTGTTGTTAAGAACCAAGCCACGAAGGAGATTATACACCAAGGCGAGAATAAAGGTGGCTTGTACCCGATTCATGGTTCTCTCGTCCCCAGCGTTCCTCAAGTCCACTTCCAGTCGTCCGCTCTTTCAATAAGTGATTAACACCAGCGTTTTGGTCATGGCCATTTTAATGTTGTTAAAGCTGCATTCCGTTCGCAGACATTTCCTTTCTCTAATAAATATTTGTCCAATTGGTGTCATGGTTGCAGTGTACGAAAAATTCATAAATTATCCTTTACTGTGTCGTCGTATCAGGCCAATGTGCCTTTAGATCTTATTTGTAGTGATGTCTGGGGTTCCAGCTCCCGTGAAATCAATTGATGTATTTTTGTATTATGTCCTTTTTTATGATAATTTTTGCAAGTATGTGCGGCTATATTTTACGAAATACAAATTTGACTTGTTTGATATCTTTGTCCAATTTCGTACCTAGGTGGAAATTTCTTTTGGCCAACCGATTAAAATGTTCCAATTCGATTGGGGGACGAATTTCAGTAACTTACCAAGTATTTTTCAAATAATGGGATAATTCACCAAGTGTCCTGCCCTATACACCTGAACAAAATGACAATGCTGAACGTAAACATCGACATATCGTCGAAACAAGTTTGGCAACTCTTCACCATGCATCTATTCCATTACATTTTTGGTCACTCATTTTTTACTCTGCTGTCTATCTTATAAATCACATGTTTACACCTCTAATTCATAACCCCTCCCCGTATTTTCAGTTATTTGGTGAAGCAGCTAATCTTACAAATTTGCGCATAATCGGGTATTTGTGCTATCCTTGGCTTCGACCAATTACGAAAAATAAACTTCAACCTAGATCCTCTCCATGTGTTTTCATGGGATATAGCCGGCAACACAAGGGTTATCGCTGTTACGATTTATCCACTCGAAAATTTCATATTTTTCGTCATGTGCTCTTTGACAAATCTGTCTTTCCGCTTGCAGATCCGAAATATCGTGGACCAAGTCAAGCCCAGTCTAGTACGCATGAGACCCCTGCTACATTTCCGATTGGGGTATGGAATTTCCTTGAGCCCACAATCTCACCAGGGCAATCTGTGACCAGCCCAAACAACTCAAATGTTGCTTCACCAACAAGACCAACATGAGACATTTGCGATGGGCCTGCCTTGCTGCCACTGGCCCTATTACTCAGGCCCACGAAACCAGGCCCAAATGACGGAAGAGTTCAATGCCCTCATTGCAAATAAGACTTGGGTCCTGGTTCGTGCTCATCATGCTTCAAATATTCTCAGTAACAAATGGGTATTCCGTATTAAAAAGAATGCCGATGGCTCGGTTGCCCGTTATAAAGCTCGGCTTGTGGCGAAGGGTTTTCAACAATGCCCGGGTGTTGATTTCACAGAGACATTCAGCCTGTTATTAGACCTCAACTGTTCGACTAATCTTATCGATTGCATTGTCGTATGGCTGGCCAATTGACGTCTGCAATGATTTTCTTCACGGCCACCTCTCCGAAGCAGCTTATATGCACCAGCCATCTGGATTTGTCAATCCGGATTATCCAACACATATATGCCGCCTCATGAAGTTACTCTATGGCCTTAAACAAGCGCCAAGAGCTTGGTTTCACTACCTCAAGAGTGCTCTTTTGACTTTTGGTTTCCGAGGTTCTCGTACCGATACGTCACTTTTCTACTACTCTAATGGCTTGGCTCGTGTCTATGTGCACGTCTATGTCGACGACATAATTATTACTGTGACAGCAATAATATGAAAGAAACATTGAAACTCTTTATTACCTATTTAGTTGATTTCTCGAATTTCATACTTTAACTTATAAAAAATATCAATTTCTTCTCATTTGTCCAGAAGATTCTCCGTTGACCCATTGATCCTCTGAATTTTGTTAATCCCAAATTGTTAATCGTCTCGATCACGAAGTCATAATTTGTACCTCAAGATGCGGAAGGACCACTTACCACAATGTACCATCTGTCTACATGTGGTTGTTATAAATATGCAAAGATAAACGTTATGCAACCACTGCAACAAAAATAAACTTAACTCAAAGTTTATAAAAATTGTGATAAGTCAAATAAGCGTCTATACTAATTTTCGACGTTCAACATATGAAACGCGTTGATATAGGTCTAACTCGCGATAATTTTTTTTTTTAGTATAGACATTTTGTTACACACATGAATATTCCGATCAGTCGATTGGTAAAAGAATTGGATTACATACTAGAATAACGGAATTAGACTAAGACAATTGCAGTTGGCGTATCATTTTAGTGGTCAACAGTTCTACCATGCATCAAAGGTTAGATGTGATTCATAAAATAGTAAGTAATGCACGGTACTAGTTGCTATTTCCAAATCACTCATTTCTTCTAAAAGGGTAATCAGTCATTTTCTAGTTCCGTTAATACCAACGGAAAGAACATTTAGGCCACCCAACTAATTGACCTCTGATCTCCCTCATCCGAAAATTCAACTATAGAGATTATCAATTAGTACCATACTACCATATATTCTGAAATAATACAATGTATATAAAAGAATGTGTCCTCAAACTATTAGGGGTGAGATATATATACTTAACAACAAGAAGCAATTAGATCAACCCGCAAAGGAGCTCTTCAAACTAACCAAGAAGTACCGAGTTTAAGTTATTCGGTAATACTATTTTACAATACTCACCATTTGAAGCCCCAGAGAACAATCACCACCCTATATATAGATCAACCAAAACAAAGTAAATAAAAGGGAAACCAAAACCTCTTGAGGCCCTCCCACAACAAGTAACACCACATTCAGCTGTAGCCATGTCCAAAGACGACTGCGGCCGCCACGGCTACGAGAAGAAGGCGCTAGTCCGGTACCTCGCAATCGGAGCTATCGTCACCATCTCCGCCATCGGGCTCGCGGTCCTCATCGTGTGGCTCGTACTCCGGCCATCCAAGCCGCAGTTCCACCTCCTAGACTACACCCTTTACTCCCTCAACTTCTCCCAGCCATTCTTCCTAACCTCCACAATGCAAGTAACCATAGCCACCCGAAACCCGAACCGAGACGTGGGCATTTACTACCGCAAGCTCGACGTCTACACCACCTACAGGAACCAGCAGGTAACCCTAGCCACGGAGCTCCCGGTGAGTTACTTGGGCCACAAGGAAACCGCGGTTTGGTCACCCTTCATGTACGGGACATCGGTGCCCGTTTCGTTTTTCCTGGCGAACCAGCTGACGCAAGACCTCAACGCCGGACGGCTGCTGTTGTACGTGAGGGTCGCCGGACGGCTGAAGTGGAAGGTCGGAACTTGGATGTCCGGCTATTATAGGGTTAGGGCTAGTTGCCCGGCGTATCTCAACTTCGGAGGCCACCAGGTCGATAATGGCGACGTTAATGGAGGCTTCGCCGGTGGATTTGGAGTTAAGTACCAGTTTGTTCAAGATTGCATCGTGGAGTTATATTAATCCGACGTCATTAAAGGTTAATTGGTAATTAGGAGATTTGTGTGTTTTTTTTACTTTACTTTTGGTGGAAATTAGGATGATCTTTGGTCTGAAGAAAATTATGGAGAAAGGACCAATTACTTAGTTTTTGTAACACCTCGTAATCCGATCGATTGTTTTCATAGACCAACATGAACTTTATTATATTTAATCTAGAAATTTTCTCAAGACCTGTGCCACAAAAAAGGCACATCTTATTCATATGAATAATATCAATCAAACCATTAAACATTTATGAACATATCAAGCATTTTAACATATTCAAGGTATTGCTAGTTAAGTATTTTACTATCAAACATTTAAAATATATGGAGTTTCATGAATCAGTTTTTTATTTAATATGTGGGGATCACTTTTTAATTTTCTTTGCGTTGAACTTAATTTATACTTTTATAACCTTTAAATTCAACTCGATATTAATTGTTATTACTAAATAATGTTGCAAGTACAGGAAGGATGTGATAAAGAAGAAAGAAAATATGATTGTTTTTCCACATCTGTGTTACATTTGATTTAATTGCTATTTTTTGTATTTCTCTTGATTGAACAATTTCTCTCCTGTAGTAAATATTTCAGCCTTTTCCATCTCCATAAATAAATTAAAAGCATGATATGACTGTGGTGGGTTTTATTTCTTCATTATTTATTTTGTCTCCTCCAGAAATATTTATTTTGGTTGAAATAATTGATATCCGGAGTTTCGGCGGGTTTGAACCACTAGTACTTTTGAATAATGATAAAGTTCTCTTAACAACTATTTGGCATCTCCACTTGATAGTGCTACATTCACAATGACTCGAAGTCGATATTTTTTTTATCTAACACCCCTAATATAGGTTATTCAGCCTAAGAATCCTTTTCTTTTGTCGTTGATATATCGTTGTTTCTTGACGATATTGGTTTAGTGGCATTTAACAGCTTGACAATGGTCTATCACTTACTTAATTATCCTAAGGTAGTTGATGAGTTTATTCAATTACACGGCATCGTCTTTGACTTGACAACAGTAGTCACAGATCTAACGATGTTGGGGGTTAGTTTAATTACGCCCTTTAATGGCCGACAAAATGAGTTTAAACAATTTCTCACTTAGCTACCACTTTTTTTGGATCCTGTTCCTCTTGAGCCTAGCACATATCTAGACATGATTTCTGTGTTGTCCCTCATTTTCAGGTTCATATTTATTAGGTGTACTATATTAGGTGTAATTTATTAGGTTCATAATAGAATCCCTAATTGGCATTCATTCGTTTTGTAGTAAACGAGGGATAAATAGGGCCTTAAACTTTTATTAATCAAACCTGTAAATTATTTGAAACTCATCAATCAAATACCTGATCGTCGTATCTTTTACATTCAAAGATTCGGGTAGCTGTTGCCGATTGTCTGACCACCTGGAATGCCACATTAGCTTTCTGATGACGTGGCTGCCATCACTATAATGACGTGGTAGTATGTTGGCAAAATTTGAAAATAGTCTAAATTTTATTTAAAACATACTTCGAATCTTCGATAGTGTGTCTACAACACGAACAAGTTGCTTACCTTTAATCTATAGGCCTGTAAGTCGGTTGCAATTAAACCGCATTAATTAGTCTACTAAAATAGCTCCTTTTATTATTATTGATTTAAGCAAAACCCAATTGACTAGCAAAACAGGAACACTTAAAAATAGATGGGAGATCGTTGTATCTAATGATTCCCAATGCCTTAGATTTTCTTTTTGTTTTTAAATAATCAAAAAAATTTACTATGATTTCTCCACAAGTACGACTTATTATATCTAATAGTTAAAAATTTATTGAACGACAATATGTATTACATATTTAACTTTCTCTATCCTGAGTTTTACTCGATATATAAAAACCATCATAAAATTAAGCGGTACTTCACACTATTTTCATGTGGCAGGTGATACGCATACGGTTAGCCACGTGAGCGAAGTTGGAAAAGCTCAATTTTGTTATGGTATAATAAGGTCATTGAGCATAAAATATAGGGACCAAAGGTTAGGGAATCTTTTTTTTTTTAATATTTTTTAGAAGAGGTTAGGGAATCTTCAAGTATGCTTTTATTTTGCTTTAGAAAAAAGTCTAAAACAGACCGGTGATCAACTACCCCCAACAACTCTCACTTGCATTTCGGTACCATTTCAGAATATTTTGTATAATATATAGTTTTTCTGTAACTTGAAAACTTCAACTCCATTTTAATGCCTCTGCTGCAAAAAGATTTTCGTTGTTTTATGATAGCAACATATATACGGATTGACCATCACAATCGAAAGTGGAGATTGGTTGGATCTATAAGTGAAAGAACTCCAATTTTTGTAAAAGGATTGGAAGAAGTTCACCAATCAGTTCGTCATAAACATTTTGTGCATTGAGATTGTAACACAGTTTCAATATTGGTTAATTTTTATGGTTTGTTTTGTTGTTTGTCGGAGTGGGTGTACTTGATTAGGATCTTCTTCAGTCGAGGCAAGTGTTGGACACTTTCTCCGTAAGACGAGATTGCCCCGTATATTTCAGTGCGGTACGGGCTTCGGCAATCGTCCCCAAGATACAACGACTGTTTAGGGCGTTTCCAAGACCGTTGCACACATATCTCGAAACTTTCGGGCGAACCCTTATATACCCAGAACTTTCAGACTCTTTTCTAAGTGAAGAACGGGGGAAGAGGAGAAGTCAACAAATGCTCGGAGAATGCTTTGTTGCTGGGATGAGAAAATGGCAAGGAGGGCATGCCTATTTATAGGCTGGAGGAGGCAGGGAGGCAGCCACCCCGAAGGGACGTGTCCGCTCGGCCAACAGGCTGTCTGGCTGCGCTCGTGGTCCTTCGGTGGCTTCTGGACCCTTCCAGGCGCGCCAGGCTGCGCTCGTGACCCTTCTGAGGCTTCTGGATCCTTCCAGGCGCTCCAGGCTGTGCTGGCGCCCTTTCGCGACAGATTTCGCAGCATTTCGGCCTTCTGGAAGTCTCCTGGACTTTCCATCCCGTCGTGCCTCTTCGGCGGCCAACCTGAAGGCGCTCGCAGCTCCTCGTCGCTTCGGTAGCTGCGCAGCTGCCTCCGGGCTCGGGCAAAATACTTAAGGCTCCTCCAGCTCCTCGCGACACGTGCGAAGTGCCAAGTGCGCCACAAAGTGCCCATTGCGACCTGCGTCCAATGCGCCATGCGCACACGCACGTGCGCGTGCTCGTGCGCGTGCGCGTGCTCGTGCTCGTGCTCGTGCTCGTGCTCGTGCTCGTGCTCGGACGGTGCTTCGCACCGTCCTCGCAGGCAGCTAGCGGTGGGTCAGCCTTTTGGGTAGCCAATCAAGTTGAGAGGCAAGGAGGGGAATTCCTTATAAACAAGGAAATCCTCCTTGCTCTAATCAATGTGGTATTGCCCCATTCATTTCCCTTTTGGGCCTCCACTTTGGGCCTTTCCACTTTGGGCCAAATGCATTAAAAAATGCATTCAAAACCCAACAATCCCCCACATGAATGATGTTTAATGCATGCAGACTCTAATCGAAAGTTCTGACGTGTAATTATTGTATCGAGACAGGTAGCTTGCGGCTTTGAACCTTCTCTAGTAATATGTTATCGGATTTACTCGCTGCTCGGTGAACGTGATGTCTTGAGCCATCAGCTTTTGGTGTAAACCAAGACAATAACATTTACACAATAATAACCCTAGTATATTTAGGTTCTCACGTTGTTTCCGTTTCGGCCATGGACCGTATCTTGGATTCATAAGTGTTTTTCCCATTTGAAGCGGCCTCACTTCACACTTACATAGGTGATCTCCTATCAGGAGTATCCTGCCATACTCCACCTTAATCGAGGTATAGGAATCATTAAAAGCGTAATGCTTAACCTTACCACACCGCTGCAGGCTAACACCTGGGCAGCTTCTGAGAATGAGATAGGTTCCAGGTGATTTACTGAACCCTCCATAACTTAGTTGTCTCATTGAACCAAGTTTGTGGGATCTCCACTCATCATGGTTGAGTTACCGCTATGGACGTTCTTTATTGTGTGGATTTTAATCCCATTCCCCTTACTGCGTTGTACATTTGATCTCTATTGATTCCTTTCGTAAAAGAATCAGCTAAGTTGTCCTTGGACTTTATGTAATTAATGGTGATCACCCCACTAGAGATCAACTGTCTAACGGTATTGTGTCTCTGACGGATCTGTCGAGACTTTCCGTTGTACAATATACTTTGTGCTCTCCCGATTGCAGACATGCTGTCACAATGTATCAATACGGGAGGCACCGGTTTACTCCAGCACGGAATATCCTCTAGGAAGTTTCTGAGCCATTCAGCTTCTTCCCCAGCTTTGTCTAATGCTATAAACTCCGACTCCATGGTGGATCGAGCTATGCACGTTTGTTTAGAGGACTTCCAAGACACAGCTCCTCCTCCTATGGTGAATACGTATCCACTCGTGGATTTCGAGTCCTTAGTGTCTGATATCCAGTTTGCGTCACTGTATCCTTCTAATACAGCTGGATATTTAGCATAATGTATGCCATGGCTTATGGTATATTTTAAATACCGTAAAACCCTTTCCAGAGCTAGCCAGTGATCCTTCCCTGGATTACTTGTGAATCTACTAAGTTTACTAACTGAGTACGCAATATCGGGACGAGTGCAGTTTGTTAAATACATCAAGCTCCCGATAATTTGCGCATACTTCAGTTGCGATACTGGGTCCCCTCGATTCTTGGCTAAGTGTAGATTCAAATCTACTGGAGTCTTAACCGGAGGTTTGTCGAAAGCTTCAAACTTCTTGAGCACGCTTTCCACGTAGTGGGATTGTGTCAAGATAATTTTGTCAGCTTTCCTAGAAATTTTTATTCCTAGTATGACGTCTGCCAGACCCATATCTTTCATGTCAAAGTGGTTCTTTAACATGTTCTTAGTTTTCACAATAACCTCTTTATTGCTTCCCATAATTAGTAAGTCATCTACATAGAGACATACAATTACGTAAGCTTCAGGTGTGCCCTTAATGTAAACACATTTATCGCACTCATTGATCTTAAATCCATTTGACAACATTGTTCTGTCAAATTTCTCGTGCCACTGTTTCGGCGCTTGTTTTAGCCCGTATAGTAACTTGACTAGTCGACATACTTTATGCTCTTGACCGGGAGCCACAAACCCTTCAGGTTGCTCCATGTATATCTCATCTTCCAGTTCTCCATTTAGGAAAGCTGTTTTTACATCCATTTGGTGGATCTCGAGGTTATAGAGTGCTGCAACAGCTATGAGTACTCTAATCGATGTGATTCTTGTGACCGGTGAATACGTGTCAAAGAAATCATATCCCTCCTTCTGCTTGAACCCCTTAGCTACCAATCGAGCTTTGTACTTGTCGATTGATCCATCAGCTTTGTATTTCCTTTTTAGGATCCACCTGCATCCCAAAGGTTTGCAGCCCGGTGGGAGATCCACGATTTCCCACGTGTGGTTTTACATAATGGATTCTATCTCACTATTGATAGCTTCCTTCCAGAGAGGAGCATCTGGACTGGACAATGCCTCTTGGATTGTCCTGGGTTCATCTTCTAACGCATAGGTTAGATAGTCCGGACCGAAAGATTTGGTCACCTTCGTCCGTTTACTACGTCTAGGTTCATCATCTTTCTGATTTGACCCTTGCGTAGTCTCGTGAGCCCTTTTCTTCGGACTTGCTTCCTTTCTTTCCTTATTAGGAAAGCTATCTTCAAAAAATGTTGTGTTCCTTGATTCTATGACCATTCCCGTGTTTATCTCAGGGTTTTCAGATTTATGCACCAAGAATTGATAAGCACTACTATTTTGCGCATATCCGATAAAGATGCAATCAATGGTCTTGGGTCCTATTCGCACCTGCTTAGGCTTAGGTACTTCAACCTTTGCTAGGCACCCCCACACTTTAAGGTAACCGTAGGAAGGCTTCCTTCCTTTCCATAGTTCATATGGGGTTTTATCCCTTTTCTTGTGTGGCAATTTATTTAGAATGTGGTTAGCTGAGAGCACAGCTTCCCCCCACATGTTCTGGGGTAAGCCCGAGCTAATCAACATAGCGTTCATCATCTCCTTAAGAGTTTGATTTTTGCGTTCAGCTACGCCATTCGATTGAGGTGAATATGGAGCAATCGTCTGATGAATAATGCCATGTTCTTGACAGAGTTCCTCAAACGGAGCTACATATTCTCCTCCTCGATCACTTCGGATCATTTTGATTTTCACGTTGAGTTGATTTTCAACCTCATTCTTATATCTCTTAAAAGCATCAAGAGCTTCGTCTTTGCCCCTTAGGAGATATACGTAACAGTATCTCGTGCAATCATCGATAAACGTTATGAAGAATTTCTTCCCGCCTTTAGTTTGCACGTGTTTCATATCGCAAGTGTCCGTATGAATTAACTCTAAAGGCGTAGTACTTCTTTCCACTGAATGGAAAGGTGCTTTGGTCATTTTAGCCTCCACACATACTTCACATTTATCGGATGGGTTGAACTCTAGATTCGGTAATAAATTTAAACTTACTAACTTTCTTAGCGAGTTTAGATTTACGTGTCCTAATCTACCATGCCATAAATTAGAACACTCGGCCAAGTAAGAAGAAGCATTAACTTTATTTTCACCGTTAAAGGTGCGATGTACAGTTATTACATTCATCTTAAATAGCCCCCTTTCTAGATAACCCTTTCCTATGAATTGACCCGCTTTGGTCAGTACAAACTTATCAGCCTCAAATACAAGCTTAAGACCGGCTTTGCTTAACAGTGAGCCGGAAACTAAGTTCTTGCGGATGTCCGGGACATGCAGCACATCCTTAAGGGTTAGCTCCTTTCCTGAGGTCAGCTTCAGGACTACCTTTCCCAGACCGACGATCTTGGATGTTGCGGAGTTTCTCATAAACAGCTTTCGGCCGGTGATCGGGATATAGTTCGAGAACATCTCCTTGTCCGAGCAGACGTGGCGGGTAGCTCCAGTATCTACGAACCACTCTCTCGGATTGTCCACCAGGTTGGCTTCAAATACTACGGCTGACAGATCCATCTGGGACAAGTCTTCAGCAAGGTTAGCCCTTCCTTGGTCGTCCTTCTTCGGCTGGCGACAGTCCTTAGCCATGTGTCCGGGTTTCCCGCAGTAGTAGCAGTCGCCCTTGATCTTTTTCTTCTTGGGCTTTTGCTCCTTCTGCTTATCCTCGGACTTCTTCCTCTTCTTGCCACTTTTTCCCTCAGCGAGGTGCACGGTGGTCTCAGAGTTGGCCTTGCCTTGCTTGATTTCGGATTTTCGGTTGTCTTCCTCGATCCTTAGTCTCACTATCAGGTCTTCTAGTCCCATGTCCTTCCTCTTGCGCTTGAGGTAGCTCTTGAAATCCTTCTACAGCGGGGGGAGCTTCTCGATCATTGCAGCTACTTGGAAGGACTCGCTGAGTTACATCCCTTCGGCTTGGATCTCGTGAAGGATCAGCTACAACTCTTGCACTTGGTCAATGACCTTCTTGGAGTCCACCATCTTGAAGTCGAGGAATCGTCTGACGATGAATTTCTTCGTCCCGGCATCCTCCGTTTTGTACTTCTTCTCGAGTGAACTCCACAGCTCTTTAGCGGTCTTAGCTTCCGCGTAGACATTGTAGAGCGTGTCGTCTAGTCCATTCAGGACGTAGTTCCGGCATAGGAAGTCGCTGTGACTCCATGCATCGAGGGCGTTGATCTTCTGTTGATCTGCCTCATTTTCCGCCACCTTCGGAGCCTCTTCCTTCAAGAATCGGACCAGGTTGAGCGTCGTCAGGTAGAACAACATCTTTTGTTGCCACCTCTTAAATTCGGTACCGTTGAACTTGGCCGGCCTTTCGGCGTGGACAGTTCCCGGGACCGCTGGCACTGGTGCTGAGCTTATCGATGCCATCTTCAAGTACACAATCTCGTCTTACGATTGTTGTTTGTCGGAGATGGTGTACTTGATTAGGATCTTCTTTAGTCGAGGTAAGTGTTGGACACTTTCTCCGTAAGACGAGATTGCCCCGTATATTTCAGTGCGGTACGGGCTTCGGCAATCGTCCCCAAGATACAACGACTGTTTAGGGCATTTCCAAGACCGTTGCACACGTATCTCGAAACTTTCGGGCGAACCCTTATATACCCAGAACTTTCGGACTCTTTTCTAAGTGAAGAACGGGGGAAGAGGAGAAGTCAACAAATGCTCGGAGAATGCTTTGTTGCTGGGATGAGAAAATGGCAAGGAGGGCACGCCTATTTATAGGCTGGAGGAGGCAGGGAGGCAGCCACCCCGAAGGGACGCGTCCGCTCGGCCAACAGGCTGTCTGGCTGCGCTCGTGGCCCTGCGGTGGCTTCTGGACCCTTCCAGGCACTCCAGGCTGCGCTGGCGCCCTTTCGCGACGGATTTTGCAGCCCTTCGGCCTTCTGGAAGTCTCCCGGACTTTCCATCCCATCGTGCCTCTTCGGCGGCCAACCTGAAGGCGCTCGCAGCTCCTCGTCGCTTCGGTAGCTGCGCAGCTACCTCCGGGCCCGGGCAAAATACTTAAGGCTCCTCCATCTCCTCGCGCGAAGTGCCAAGTGCGCCACAAAGTGCCTATTGCGACCTGCGTCCAATGCGCCATGCGCACGCACGTGCACGTGCTCGTGCTCGGACGGTGCGAAGCACCGTCCTCGCAGGCAACTAGCGGTGGGTCAGCCTTTTGGGTAGCCAATCAAGTTGAGAGGCAAGGAGGGGAATTCCTTATAAACAAGGAAATCCTCCTTGCTCTAATCAATGTGGTATTGCCCCATTCATTTCCCTTTTGGGCCTCCACTTTGGGCCTTTCCACTTTGGGCCAAATGCATTAAAAAATGCATTCAAAACCCAACAACTCTCGCACGACTTGTGATTGAGAACACGAAAGACAAAAGGCATAGTTAAGCCCAAGAACATATATATAGTTAAAAAATTGAGTGTCAATTATATCAAGATTTTGAGTTGAATATAAAAATTCTAAAAATTTCGGTATATATGACATGACTATTTTGATTTCGTTTTGGTTGAAGTTGTCTCATTTGGTGGTTCTCTAGGAGGATGTACATTTGGTTGCCTGCTTTGGTGATTATTCGTACAAAGCTACGTGGTATGGGGACCTGTTTGGCTGGTTCTCTTTTGATCAAGGGAGCTAGACGATATTTATCAAATAGTACTACTATTTTTAAGGATAAAGTGGCGCGATACCTATATTAATAAAGTAGTACTACTTTGATAGGTATTTTTTTGTTCCATTCATGATGTAATTATCTGGATGTAACTATTTTTAAGAATTTTTTTAAGAATAATACAATTTTACTTTTAAAAAAATTGAATCGGATCGTTACGATTTTTTACTGTGATCATAGTCATTTGTCTAGACCAGATTTGCAGTGAAAATCGAAAGGCGGTCAACAATAATACAAGTACAAACCAAAAATTACTTGCTCTATTGGTATAAGATTGACATTAACTGTTTGATAGGGTAATGGAATAAAATGAGCATTATTGAAGTGCTGTCCCGTCGGTTGTCCTTATCAAATATAATTAGTTTTTTATGAGAAGTAAACATAATTAGTTTTCTTTTTTTTGAGGAAAGTAAACATAATTAGTTACTTGCGTGTTGTTTCAACTCTAGGTAAGAAAAAGACAGGGGAGCTGCAATTTGGTTCAGGGTTAATCAGATCACCCCTTTTAGGTTTGGTTGGTAAGTCATTCTGTCTTGTGATGTTGGTTCTATTATCAACTCTGTCAAAAAGTGTAGGATTACTCATTTTCTGACACCTAACTGTTGAATGTTGATAGGCGACTTCCCCATAGCTTTCAGCTCAAGGGACCTAATTTATTGTATCTTTTTTTTGGTATCAACGATTCAATTCTTCAACCAGATACCATATTAGCGTTAGAATATATGGAAAGTCTCTACATGATGACAAAGAAGGAATTCAAAATACTAAAGGATGTGAACACCTTTTATTTTGCTTATGCGTAAAAGATTCAGTGCGAGAGTTTTTTTTTTTGAGGAAAAATTCAGTGCGAGAGTTGAATATCAAAAATCAGCTCTTTTCAACCGAATCGAGAAATATCACATACATTACATCAAGTGCGTACGCAATAAGGAATATTCCGACCTGTTAACCCAATTAGAGATGACAGAAATACACATGGTTGGATCTACTTTTATGTAAGTCGAGGGTGTGTTAACTTTGATTGGATCTAGGGTAAGGTATGAGTATGAATATGAGTCCACTTTTCGATATGGGGTCTAGGGTAGGTATGAATCCTATGAATTCATACCATACCTTTACCCATTTATCTTAATTTAGACCATACCCTAATTAGACCCTAATTAGGTTCCTTTATTTTTAAAATTTACTTATAAATTGTAATAGTATTCTCAAATATTTTGGAATATGCTCAATGATATTAACTATAAAATTTGAAGTATATATAATTCTAATTTTTTTTATTGATATACTAGATATTGCATGATTAATCTTCACATATTCATTATGATTTATTTGAATTTTATATTTAAAAATTATCAAAAATGTCTTGCATTTAATTCAAGGATCAGACCTTGTAGACCCTGCGGATCCTGAAAGTAAGGGTATGAGTCTAGTAATAAAATTTGTCGAAAATCCAGGATAGAGTCTAACTTTCTAAACTACGGTAAAGACATGGTCCTACCAATAGCCGACTCTACTTTAGCTATTGCCATCCCTAAACCCAATTTTACCTGAAGAGACTTGTTCCACCCAGTGGCCCTTTGTGGGAGTTCATCCTTGGCTTAATGCGGACGCTCGGATTTCCGGACGCGATCTTTCTTTTGGCACTAGTCTCGTCAAAGCTTGACCGGTTAGAGGTACACACTGTTCAATCGCTACCGGTCCCTGTTGTTCTCACAGTGAAAGAGGAATCGCGGAGAAACATGGGCCCCAAAATGCCCAAATCACAATAATAATAAAAAAAGACCGCGTACGTATGCAATAAGGAGGGCTTCGCAAGTCGAGCGTCCCCAAAAAGAAGATAAAAACACAGAAGTTACCCAGATCATATAACAAAAAAGAAGGGAGAACAGCTTGACTGGGAAAATGGAAGCGGTCTCCTCAGGAAACTCTGCCTCATTTCTAAAGATAGGCTTTCAGTTTAGAGACAGAACTTACGATGGCTATTTTATCTGTTCACATTACTATCAAATTGTACAATCCGAATGAACTTATTGCTCTTTAGCCCTCTTTCTTGCCAAGAAACGCTCTTTAGCTGCAGCTACTGCATCTACATTTCTTTTATGATGGTCAGGCTTCGGTTGTTCGACAGCTGGTCCTACGCTAGGAGGTTTATCTGAGGCGGATTCATTGGCAGCTGACTGAGGGCTGGACAATTCAGTATTACCTTGCTGGTCCTGTTTCCACGGTGGAGATTCACCCTGTTGCGCTTCTTTCTTTGACAATGATTCTGAACCTGGTTCCGGAGCAGCCGGAGAACGATTTTGATCTGATGTACCAACAGATGCATCATCAGCCTGCATCTCTGGTGGTTTCCTGACTTCAGGTTGCTTCTCTTGCTTCCTTGGCTGACTGTCGCTGGCTCCATAAGCAACATTTTTCTCAAGGTTGAAGTAAAAGTCGCTCAAATCGGTCTTCTTTGTTACCTTTGGAACAATAAGACGGGATATCAGTTCACAACAGAAGCTTAGCATTATATAGGAAATCAATATATCTGAAGGATGAGACACATTAGAAGAAAGCTTGACGGCAAGTATTTGAGGAAATCAGTAAGTGTAACCGAGATATTGCGGAAGACCTGGTTAACTTGCCCAGAAAATTGGACAACCAAAACTATCAAAAGGAGAAATAGAGTTTACATCGTCTTTCTCCTCCTTAAGTTGGCGAATACGATCTTCCTCAATCCACTTTGCTTGTTCTGCAAGCTTTTTCTTATAAGCACTCGTGACAAATTTGTCTTTGTCTGAAAACAGATGGTCCTCTTTGCTCCTTTCTTTGGCAAGCTTCCGATCATATATGATCTCTTGCTCTCGTTGGCGCTCTTCTGCTTTCTTGATGATTGTCTGAATATATCTAGGCTATAACGCAAAACCACCACTTGTTCAATTCAACATGGTTTGAGATGTTTAAAATAACTCATTACATTCAGCATGCTTTGAGATGTTCAAAATAAATAGTTTCGAGGTACATCAATTCAAGCCTCTCCAGCCAAAGTAAACAACCATCTCATAACATCTTATAGCTCCAACCAACCACCGCAGAATAAAAGAAAATCAATAGAAGTAAAGGGCAAGTCACTTGTTGTCGAGTATCCCTATCTATAAGAACAGGCAGCAATTCATATTTTTCATCCATCCATTTTACAACAATTTAATCTCAGAAACTAGTGTAGTACCTTTCTTTCTTCCCGATCTTGTGCTCGTGGACGGGCTATTTGCCCTTTCATCTCATCATAGACACCATCATAATCAAAAGCAGAAGGATCCTCCTCCAAAGCTTTTTTGTGTTGCTCCTCGACCTTGCAACAACAAAAAAACCATGTCAAGAAGAAAATACTAAATTCCAAATCAGAAAAACAGAGTTACCTATTTGAAGTGGTCACTTACATCCCTTAGAGACTTGTTCTTGCTTGCGTGCCGAGAAATCTCCCTCTCAACATCATCGTCATCGTCATCTCGAAAACCAGCAGGAGGGGGAAGAGGAGGCCGGGTTGTACCTTTCTTCTGCTGCGAGGGAGGCACTCTTAGCTGCAAACCATACTTCTTCATCTCAAATGTTATCTGGTGACATGAAAATTAGGTACATGTTAGGAGTTGTTCATCTTAGACTTAGACAATGAGTTCCTTCAAAAGATAGAGGATGAAACTGATGACAACAAGATGGAAAACGAGGGGCACAGGTTTCAGCAACAAGCGAGGTATAAGTGTAGACGGATACAGAAGAAATATTTTGATGTCAATTGAAATGGTTCAAAGGAGATCTACTTCAATCTGTGGCTCTCTCTCTCTCTCACTGTACCTTTAAGAACATGCAAAACCAGCTTAAACCCAGTACTCGCAATGTGCATGATTGAAAGAGAATAAATGTTTCAAAACAACTAGCACAAGAAACAAACAGATCCAAGCTACATATCTAAGAATCAAACAATTTCGACCGCAAATTGTTAGAAAAAGTCATGATATACAACGTAGGTGTAGACACCAAACTACGAAAACCAACGAGCAAAGGAAAACACAACTTCAAGCACTATTGCAGAACGGAATCCTAACTCTGATATATTGTATAGCTGCTCCTAGTTACAATCAGAACTTTACAACGAACGGGTTCACTTGGCACAAAGGGTTTCATCGGTCGCCAAATAAAACAGGCCCAGCACCTTCCAAGATCGGAACTTTATGCAATACCCGACCCGGTCCGAAGTAGACCACAAAATCCACAATTCAGCTAAGCCACTAACTAGAATGGGGCTCATCAGCTGACTCCCAAACAAGCGACCGAGGACAAAAGTTTCCTCAGGTGAAGCAAGCACAAAAAACCAACAAAATAAATTAATATCTCCAAGTTTTACACGCAATTTCTCGCCTTCTACTAAAAATAAATGTTCAATTTAGATTAAAAACCCAATATTTTCCTTGCGGAGCTTCGAAGGCTCAACAACCCAATTAGGCAAACGACAAGGAGTCTTTCAAAAGATAGACGATAGGGAAAGCTTGGAACTTTACAGTTGGGGGCGTGGTCAACGACTCGCCGCCGGCTCCCGGCTTGTAGGTCTCGGCGGCGGGTGTAGATCGAGGGGAGGAAGGGGGCGACGTGGTGGAAAGGCAGGGACGGTGACGGGAGGGGGAGGGGGAGGAGGAGGAGGAGGATTTTAATTTGGGGGAAATTGATTTTTTAGGGCTGGTCGAGCGTTTGTGTTTTATACCTGCAGGATACAAACGATCGGTTTTCTGTTCCCTCGGTTCTTTTTTCGTTTTTTAAATATATATATATATCCGGACTATTACTTAGACCAATTAATATGAATAAGAATTAATTAGAATTTTTAAAGGGAAAAAACTCACAAGTCTCTATGGTTTACTATATTGTACTCATAAGTCCTGTATTTAGTAAATTAGTCTCTAAGTTTTAAAAAATCGAACTCTTTAGTCCTTCTGACTTATTTATGTCTCAAATAACAATATGAGATTACTAAAATACCCTTACCTCAATTAAATCATAAAAAAATAACTCACGGTATAAACCGATCAAAAGAGCAAAAACCCTAACTTCTCTATTAAAGAACCCTAAACCCCAATTAGAACACTTCCCTCTTTTAGGCAAAATTCTTAAGCTGTTGTAACTAGTAAACGAGATGTTCGTCAATGGCCAAGTCCAACATCGATGGGAATTCGACACTGAGAGGTAATAATTTTTTGGGAATGTGAATCATTTTTATTTAGTTGCCATATCCTACTGAACATGCGATTGTAAGATTAGAATCTATCTTTTTTTTTTCATGTTTGAGTATTGAAGCCTATGAAAGTGTTATCGACAATGACCTTGAGAGGAGGATCAAGCTTTCCTGCCAAAGCCAACAATAGAGTGGTCTTAATTTGTCTATTTGTTGTCGATGATTTGCTGCCTTTAGGGCCCTTTCAATCGGATTTTAGCTTGTGAATGGCTTTTCATCTTTTGGAACAGATTTTAGTTTGTGTTGATAACTCATATCAATCGGGTCTTTTTATTGAAGAATCAAATTTGGTGAATAGGTTCCCGGAGAGACAGAATATGTTGTATGATCCTTTTCTGGTGAATGCTTATTTTTTTTGTTGAATGCTATTACCTGATCGATTTTAGTATTTTACTGTGGGGTTAATTTTTTTATAATTTAATTGAGGTAAAGGTATTTTAGTAATCTCATGTTGTTATTTGAGACATAAATATGTCAGAAGGACTAATGAGTTCGATTTCTTAAAACTCAGGGACCAATTTACTAAGTGCAGAACCTATGAGTACAATATCACAAACCATAGGGACTTCTGAGTTTTTTTTCCATTTTTAAATGGTCATAGTGTGTTGCATTGTGGAATTTGAGATTTTTTTAATTAAACTATAAGATTATCCACAGTGGTGATCCGGTGCAACCAAGTAACTAAATAAATAATTAATTTTTCTCTTATTCACATACAACTAATTTAACTAGATATTTTCCTACCCACAATGAAAATTTAGTCTAATCAGATAACAAAATAAATAATTAATTTCTCTCTCATGTATGTTTATTATTTACATGAATTTTCATAGAGAATTAAATTTTTTGACTCTATACGAGTTAAAAATATTAGCCTCTATTTATAAATAATACAAAAATATAAAATTTTCATATTTTTACCAAATAATATTGTAAAAGAATAAAAATTAAACAAATTGTAACTGGGGCGAGTGTCAGAGGCTATCACCCTCTGCACTCGCTCAGGCGAGGGGGCAATTTTAGTTTAGCTTTTAGTTTTTAATTTTTTTTTCATCTTACTTAATCAAGTTAGGTTTAGGCCACCATTATGAGTGGTCCATGTGCTAGTGCTCGCTGAACTTTTTAGTTTATGCATAAAAATGCAATGTCGTAGCATCGGAGTTTTTATTTGAATAAAGTCATATAATAAGTTTGTCCCCTACCCGCGACTTATAATTAAGTTTGTAATCTTATGTTCTTTGAAATATTTGTTGCCCAAAAACCATACAATAAGTTTTAGACAACAAAATGAAATGGTTTCAAAATTTTGTATTATTCTCTTCAAAGAAATATTTGTATTCCATATAATAAGTTTGTTCCCTTCCCGTGACCTAAAGATACGAAGATGTCGAAACATGCTAATCCACGTGTAAACAACACTGAGTATGGCCATTCCATTGTTTTATCCCTGATCGTTGACATTTTTACAGAAACTTCCATAAAAAATTCAAGTATTTAATTGGTACTTAATCTTCAAACTCAATACCTTTTATTTTTGTCAGAAAAACGTTCTTGGTACTTGATATTTTTAATTTACTAAATTGTTGATGAATAAAAGTTAGGGAGTAAGTGCCCCTCATTTATTTAAAAAAAAAGTGTTGAAATTTAACAGGAGGAAGATTTGGAGTCAGAGTTTCAAATTCTCTTGTGGAAGGTGGTTTTTTGAAATTTAATATAGTCTACTAACGTGAAAAGGCCTCCTAAACTTATTAGTTCGATTTTGTAAGTTAGAACCAACCGAGAGTGAAAAATTATTTTCTTAATCAAATTCTCAACTCTTAGCCAAAAGACATTTAATATAAAAACCTATCATAATTTGACAGAAGATCATAGTTCACACAATGATAAAGTGTAACTAAGTATTAAAATTTATCTTTCATTACATCACTAATTTGTAAAATTGTTCATAAATTTTGAAAATCGACATAGAATTAGCGGAATGAAATTGCCTATGAGATTCAAATTACGTTCTATTAAAACAAATTAAAGGGTAGATTTCCCCTTAGACAAAGGTACTTTAGATAAATTAATACGCCGAACAACTACAATCCTTGTCCTAAACGGCGACCAACCGTCACAAACAAGGGGAAGACAAAAGAAACCGAAGAAAACAAACATCCTCTCGCTAATTAGTTAAATAAATCCAATTCCTAATAATTTCCTCCTCATCAGATAAGGAGCTCGAGGTGGGAATTGTTCTCCTGATCAATCACATCCAGGAACACCGGATCGACGGTGATCTTGCTGTCCACGTGGACCTTGAACCCGTGGTCCCACCACATCACCCTCGCGGCCCCGACGATGTCCACCTCGGCATCGAGCACCATCTCCCGGTTGGCGACGTCGGCGAAGAACTTCCCGGCGTGGTGGCGGGCGAGCTCGAGGCCGTTGAGTCGGGCGGGGAGGCGGATGACCTGGCAGGAGCGTGGGCCCTGGGACCCGGCCTCCACCTGGGCCGACCCGAGCCGGGACCCGTCGTAGAGGATGGACATCGTCGCCGGCGAGTAGCGGATGGGGGCGGCGTTGGGGTTGGAGCAGTGGACGTTGAGGACCAGCTCCGCGTCGAGGAGGGGGAAGTTGACCTTGAAGGAGGTGAGCTGGATGGAGACCACGTGGAAGGTGGGGTCCCTCGGCTTCACGTTCATGAGGGCCACCGCTGCCGTTGCCGCCGCCGCGCCTACCGCCGCCGACGACCAGCTCCAGTTCGCCTTCTTGGTCTTGCTCATTTTTGGGGAGGGAGGGAGGGAGAGAGAGGGGTTAACGTAAAGGGCGTGGATTGTGAGGGAGATTGGACTTTTGGTGGACTAATTTATTGAATTTGTTGGTGATGGAGTTGGAAATTACTAGAATAGCTTTTGACCCTTTTTCTCTCAAAATTATTTGGCACATGATACTCATTTAAATGACTGATTAGGATGCAAGTATAGCATGGTTACAAAGGGAGCGGATTTGGTCCTGGAAGGACAAATCCAATCAGGATTGTCCTGGACGATTCAATGGTCGATTTAGTTATGATTCAATGGTTTACTTAATTATGATTCAATGGTCTACCTAGTTATGATTCAATGGTCCATTTTTTCCCGTCCCGGATAAATCGGGGTCCGTCCTAGTTATCCAGTTACGATTCAATGGTTTACTCAGTTACGATTCAATGGTTTACCCAGTTATGATTCAATGGTTGTGGGCTTTTTTTATTTCGCACCCCTGTATTTCTACATTTTTACAAAATAGTCCCCGCATATCTTTTAATAAAAATCCTCCAGGATCGTGCTGGATTTGGCCTCCAGGACCAAATCCGGTCCCGGTTACAAAAGCATTAAAATTAAGGAAAAATAGTAAGATATCTCTAATCTTTGAAAAAATTAATTATTCAGGACAGTCTATTATTGATTAGTCCTTGATTATAATGTGAAATGCCTTAACATATTTTTTGAAAGATAATTTTTCCATTAATAATTATACTTAGTCACTTCCATCAAATCTAAAACAAATAACAAACACTAAAACAAATCTAACAGCATAACTTTTATATTAGGTGATGAGAAATTTGGTGTCAGTCGCAAAATTTATAGAATTTATTAGATCGACAAATCAAATTTTAAAAAGTTAAATCAGAAAATACGATGAAATTTTCTTTGCCAAATTTTAACATAATTTCTTTCAATTTCGAAACTTATGGTTAGATTTACTAGGTGGTTTATAAAATATCTAGCGATAATTTAAGACACGTGGACCACGTCATAAAAGGATGATTATGCAAGTCCGAAACCATCAACAGATTTCGCAAGTCAAATCAGCTTATAATAACCCCCTCAAAAAAATCAGCTTATAATAATCATCAATTTTTAATGGAATAAATGTCAAATAAGTCCCTCTATTTGCACAAAAGGGCCACATAAGTCCCTGTACTTGAAAGTGGCTCACATAAGCCCATGTATTTGCATAAAAAGGCCACATAAGCCTCTGTACTTCTCTAAATGAGTCAAATAACATATCGATAGCATTTTTTCGGTCACCGGTTACACGTCATCAGTTGATGTGGCATCTTTGTCCTAAAAAAATATGCCACGTCAGCTGGAAGTCAAGATTTATCGTAAAAAACTACCTAGTTTCCAAATTAATTTAATCCAAAATTAACAAGAACAAGCATCGAGTTAGAACGAAATAAGATTATTGACTCAGAAATGTACCAATTTTTGGCCATGTCATATCCATAAGCCAACGTACTAGTAGCGATACTTCTAAAAAAATAGAGTGTGTTAATATTTACAATCTATTTAGCTGGATATGATATCTAATGATCTAATAAATTTTAATATTTAAATATTCAAACTCGAAATTTTTAGTTAACTCATAGAATTAAATAGGAACTTAAATCTTACGTGGCATGTTTTTTATGACAAGGACGCCACGTCAGCTGAGACCGAAAATATGCTATCAGGGTGTTATTTGACCCATTTACAGAAGTACAGGAGTTTATGTGGCCCTTTTGTGCAAGTACAAGAACTTATGTGAGCCACTTTCAAGTACAAGAACTTATGCGGCCCTTTTTTACAAGTAGAGGAGCTTATTTGGCCTTTGTTCCATTTTTAATCTATGATATTTAGAGTCGAATACTACTAAATCATATTTAAAAATAACTTTTTCTGTCAGATTTTTTATATTCGTGAGACTTAAACAAAAGAACCGTCTTAAATAAATTTAAGTCATTTAATATTTAGATCAACTCCATCTGTCACTTTAAACATGGGCCTACGCTCAAAGGGCATATTAGTAATATCCGATCTTGGGATGTTTTGAAGAGGGAGGAGGACAAAGGGGAGTTTTGGAGAAAAGGAGGTAATGAATGAGGAGCACGACGGGAGACGACAAAGGAAGGAACTGGTGGTTCTCTTGGTTACATGATCATCCATGTACTAAGGTACTATATCCTTAAAGTTGGTCCAAATTTTGCCCATTTTCTTTGGATTGGATAAGCTGGGGATTGGATATTTGGGAGAGGGGATAAGATTTATCAGAATTGCACAATGCATCCATGAAATTGTAAAAACAATGTATCTAGTAGCCTACAATTAAGTAGTAGGTAATAAGCTAATTAGAATGTACTTGTTCTAAATTAATATTGGGAAATAATTCTAGTAGTCCCACTATAGAAGGAGAAAAGTAGGGGATCAGATTTGGTCCTGGAGGCCAAATCCAGCACGGTGTTGGAGGATTTTTATTGAAAGACACGCAGGGACTATTTTACAAAAATGCAGAAATACAGGGGTGCAAAATAAAAAAAGTCCACAAAACCATTGAATCGTAACTGAGTAAACCATTGAATCGTAATGGAGTAAACCATTGAATCGTAATTGGGTAACTGGGACGGACCCCGATTTATCCGGGACAGGAAAAAACGGACCATTGAATCATAACTAGGTAGACCATTGTATCATAACTAAGTGAACCATTGAATCGTCCAGGACGGTCCTAGTTGGATTTGGCCTTCCAGGACCAAATCCGCTCCCGAAAAGCATCAACAAGGACTAATAAAACCTACTTACAAAAAAAAACACTAATAAAACCGGGAAAAGAAGACCAAGACAGATGCCGTCGTGGATGCCTTTGTGCGTACCATTGTGGTGTGAGCGATGATGGGACGAGGCTCCTCCGGCTGCATGATATGGAATCCACGTGCCACCGCCCCGGCCTCGGCCTCCTCCTCCACCGCTGTGGCCTCCGCCGCTGTGACCTCCCCCGCCACCTCCTCGCTTGATCGTTACCGACGCCGGCACATTGGTGAGCTGGTGATCATTTATGGAAGCTGGTTCCTTCGGTGTCCCTTCTTTCTCCGGTCTTTGTACCTCTTCAGCTAATATAGGAAATTGCATAACCAAAAGTAGTTAGATATTTTAACGTGTTCGACTCTAAATATTAGAGATTCACGCAAAATCTTGTACTAATAAAAAGAAAGGAAGACAATACCCGTTGTTAGTGGAAGATGGGGATGGAGCAGACAAACCAAAATAAGAACCAAAAGTGTCGTCCTTAATCTCGCGAACCTCATCTTGCTTCTCTTTGAAGTATTCTTTAAATTACAAAATCCCTTGGCTTGGCCTCTCTATTTATTTATAAGACAGGATTCCTCTTTTTTTGGGAAAGACGAAGAGGGTTTCGTTTGTGTATTGAATAGGGAAAATAATTAAAGCAATCTTCATCAAATTTCCTATTTAATTATTTTCCCACCAAGCTTCCAAGAAAGCATACGGCTATTATGTGCAGGGGAAGTAATCTTTTAAGGCAAGGCGGTTTCTAACATAAAGAAAACACGTCGAGGCTTTTACATATTAGGCTAATTGAAGAAGATTGTAAGGGATCGTTCCTTAGATATGCGATCCAAATATGGTTGGACTGTCAAATTACATTGTTTTGGCGATCGTACCGCCGTTTAACACTAGGCGGTTCATTTTATACCGGACAATTAGACCAGTTATTTTACTAGTTGGATCCGCTAATCGAGATTAAATTAAAAAATAATTATTAAAATTTTCTTAAATAGATGACGAGCTTGTCGAGATCCCTCAAAATAAACCGATATTTTGCGGCTCACTAATTAGTACCAAGAAAGTGGAAATACCGAGTCGGATCCAAAGAGGGTCAAATACTCAATTAATCTAACTAATAACACAAAAGTAAAAAGGGTGGTTTTGTGGGATTCAAAGTTGTACGAAATCAGCGAACACAAAAGAGAGTAGAAGTAGTGAAACTAATAAGAGAAAAGCGGCAGATTCGAGATCGGAGTACCACGACAGGTTAGTTGATCACTGGTTCACAAAAGATAATCTAACACATATAGCAAGTAGGTGTAAATCTCCCGCAACCGCAAAGAGACCACAAACATCTAACACTCAACTAGTCAAATGACCACCTAACTAGTTGTTTATCACCTAATAGACAGAATATCGACCGATTTCTATTCTATAAGATAATAGCATTAAGAATAGATGTTCCAACTCTTATCGATTATACTCAAAACCTTGGTATCTACAAACAAGCCTTACTTATTCTTAGTTAATTAGTTTGGTAACGACCGTTCCTCGCTGAATTAACCTTTCTCCTAGTTCAATTCCTAACTGCAACCGCTAATCAAGAATCAAAGGCAAATCTGTTCAAGAATAAATTCACAAACACAAACAATTCGAGAACAATAATATGCACAAGAAAATAAGTAAATGCTACTGAATTAAATTGATAAAACAAGATCCTCACAACAAAAACCTGGGTCTCCTCCCTCGAATCAACTTAGAGGTTTAGTTCCTCATAGTCTTGACAAAGGCAAAAATAAGGTATATGTTCTCTAGAATGAAAAGTTCTTTCTGAAAATAAGTCTAGAGGCTTATATATAAGTCCTCCTAACTCTAAAAACCTAGAGAAGTCGTTTCGAGAGTCCTCCGCGATGCAGAAACTAAATTTCCATTATTGCCCCGAATATTCGCCAATAAAATCTGCCAGATCAACCTTCAGTATTTTTGTCATAACTTCCTCTTCTGATCTCCGATTTAGGCATTTCTTATATGCACGGAAAGAGAAAAGAAAGATCTTCAATTGTCTGTCAAATACGCGTCCTCCAATTCGGCTCCCAAATTGACCCTTGCAAGTCAGCTGTCTTTGCTGGACTCCTTCTTCAAGTATAATTTCTTTCCAAATTTGTCTCATTTTCCTACAATTTAGCACAAAGAACTCATTAGTCACCCAAAACTCAAATATTTACTAAAATGATACTATACTAAAGACAAAAGTGCAAAAATGACTCAAAATTCTATGCGTTTAATGCGTGTTTTAGACACACATCAAACATTCCCACACTTAAACTTTGCTTGTCCCCAAGCAAGACTCTAAACTAAGACTTAGACTCAAAACACTAAGGACTCAGGACAACAAAACAAATCACTCAACACATGGAACATGCAAATAAATATTGTCAGCCCGAGCCCTAGGAATCCTCATGCCAAGTCAATTTCAAAATTCAAGTCCAGCCCATAAATTAAAGTAGTTCCCCATAATTTTTAATCATTCAGAAAGTGGTGAAGACTACTAGAGACTCAACATCAATAAGCACAAGGCATGAATGGATATTAAGGCACTTATAGTGCTGTTTAACTTGGCCTCATCCCAAAATATTTTACGGTTAGTATGGTTAGCACTCAAACTTACATGGCATTTGAGACTTCGCTCTCAGATGTCAATAGGCCGGTTTATAACTTTTTATTGCTCCGATTGTACACCTATAACGATCCTCAAGCTCCATCCTAGTCAGGTCGAAGGCAACATCAACTCCAATTATTTACCTGACTACTACCCTTCCGCCAGCATTCATACACATTCTACCTTTACATTCCACATTTCAATTTTCCTTCCTTCCTTTCCCATTCCTTATAAATATTTTTTTGTCTTTTCACAACTTAGAAGGGTAGCAAATTTTTTCATATGCCACTTGGTTAATCCTCACGCAAGTCAGTCAAAACATGTTTATGATACAGGCGGGAGTTGGTTACTACAGCCATGACACCCGAATTCTCTCAAGTGTTATATCAGTCTTGTACACTAGTGGTCGCTTAATTTAATTATGAGATTTTTGAAAAGCAAAAATTATTTCTTAATATGGACTTTATCCCATCCTTGCTAGTTTTATCTTGGCATGAGCTTTCCTAAGGATATTAAGTTGCTAAGGGGTCAAAAATTCAAGGTTGCAAGTTCAAGCAGGTGGTTGACTCGACACGCAAAACACACTAAACATCCCCACACTTAGAGAACAACATGTCCTCATAGTGTAGGTTGACTCTAAACATGACATACTAGTGATTCCCCACATACCCACACTTAGAAAAATAACATGTCCTCATAGTGTAGATTGACTAAAATAATAATAATAAAACAAAATACATAAGACATAACAAGACACGAGAAAACAAAATATAATAAATAAATTTAAACAAAACAAATGAGTTTAGGGGTCAAGGGCTCCCTCGTATGGTGTGTCGCTTCCTGTAGAGGGCGGTAGAAGGCGGATGATGGAAAGCGGTATTAGATTTTCTCCTTGTTTTCGCTTGCGTTAATTTACTGGCATTACTATCTTCTTCTTTAGAGGCATGATGAGACTTAAAATTATGTAGCTACGGTTCCTGCAAAAGTATCAATTGATTAAAGCAAGCATAACATGATTATAAATAAACGAGTGAATAAGGGATGATTGAGAAAATAGCCCAATTTCCGTTATTCTGAAAAGGAATCCAACTAGGACTAAAACTGTTGGCACGCAGAATCCTTCAGCATGGAGCTTGATGACGTGGTAGTACGTGATTGGGACGATTTTTAGGTGCGGCAAAGGTCTGTTGCGTGAGAAATCGTCTATTTTTTTGGGAAAAGTCGGGTATGGATTGGGCACGGAATGCTCAGATTCCGAACCGTTCGGAATGAAGACACGCGGGGACTTTTTTGCAAATGCGCTAAAATACGGGGATCAAAATGAAAAAAGCCACGCACAAATGCAGGCTGGATACAAATGCCATTATCACATAACTGCGCATGCCAGTATCACATAACTGTGCATGCCAGTATGACCTTTTTGCAAAAATGCTAAAACATGGGGGACCAAAATGAAAAAAACTACGCGCGCCATTATCATCAACGGGGACTTACCACTGTCACAAATACACATGTCATTATCGCATAACTGCGCTTGCCATTATCACATAACTGTGCTTGCCACTGCGGTCCCCCTTCACTCCAAACCGTACGGAATCGATTCCTTCACTCCGTGCTCAATCCACTCCCGGAAAAGTCAACATAAGTACCCTGTAGTATTTTCGATTATCACTTCAGTACCTTGTGGTTTAAAAATGATAGAACCGGTCTAACTTTTTCCAAATTTTCTCACTTAAGTCTACCCGACCCGATTCACCCATTTTTTTTCAAAATGGCATCGACTAGGCGCTTACGTGGACTGTCACGTGGTAGTGACCGGATTACTCGATGTTGACGTGGTGGTGGATAAATTATCGAATTAGTACCAGATTTATTTTTTATTTTTCCAAAAATCCTTATCTCTCTCTCTTTCTCTCTCTTCTTCCATTCATCTTCAATCTCCATCCCCATCTTCAACCTCTACGCAATAAACACCCAGAAGCAAACAACAACCAAAGGCAAAAAGGTACGATATTTATGGGCAAAGGAGATTAAGTTATATTAATACCGGGAAGTTCCTTGGGATCCCACTTATATACAACGGTCTCGCGGATGATGCCGAGCTTGAGCTTTTTCCTGCAAATCATCCGTCGGGTAGAGCCTGAACCCCGGCGGCCACGCAAAATTCTCGGAAACCCAAAAACCTAAGTCAGAGGAAGATGGTTTAGTAGCGGTGGCATAGATACGTGTTCCCGGAGAGCTCCTTCTTCCTCGGCTTTGCGGAGATGGTGAGGTGCCCTGGTGCTTGAGGATCTAATCGGAGAGAGATTAAATAGGCGAGGTCCGGCTGCTTCCGCCACCCGTTGAACTCGTCGACGATGCTGAACGGCCTCCCCAAGTCGGTCCGGAGGACATCAGCTAAAGCTGACGGTGGTCTGGTCCTGGGCGAGCCAGTCGCTCGTGACGACGCCAGGTGGAGGGCCCGCGCCTTATAGTAGGAGAAAACCGGGGGTTTGGTCGTGTTCAGAAGGCGCTGCCCATCGTGGAGGACGGCGACGGTGGGGAGGACAGAGTAAGGATTTCTCAATTGTTTTTGTTGTTGTTTTGATGGTTGTCGAGGATGAAAGAGGCCGATTTCCTCCACATTTATATTTCCTGTGTTTGGTCTAAATTCTTGTTCCTTCTCCAGTTTGGTGCCTCTTCAAGTCTTTGATTTAATTTCTCTCTTTAATTACGTGATTGAAGATGGGCTGGAGGTTAAAGATGGGATGGAGGTTGAGAGAGAAGGAGAGAGGGGAGGATAAGGATTTTTTGAAAAATGAAAAATAAATCTAGTACTAATTTGATAATTTATCCATCACCACGTCAATATCGAGTAATCTGGTCACTACCACGTGGTAGTCCATGTAAATGCCTAGTCAACGCCGTTTTGACAAAAAATGGATGAACCGGGTCAGATAGACTTAAGTGAGAAAATTTGGAAAAAGTTGGACCAGTTCTATTGTTTTTAAACCACAGGGTACTCAAGTGATAATCGGAGATACCACGGGGTACTTATGTGGACTTTTCTCTTCTTTTTTTGCAACGTGGAAGTCTATGTTCACTTCGTGACGTGAAGTATTTGTCGCGCCGAGTAAAGTCGGAAAAATTTGCTTTTTTCGTTCTACGCATCTTTCTTCGACGCGAGTAGCTGTCAAAACCTCTGTACACTTCGTCACGAGAAGCCTTTGCTCGCCAAGTCTTGCTTTTTTTTCCTGCAAAACCAAGAGAAATAGAACTCATGTCTCCTAAAAATTAAAAATCCTAAGAAAATAAAAATAAGAAAATAAATAAAATAAAATTGGGTTGCCTCCCAATAAGCGCTAATTTAACGTCATTAGCTAGACGCTTCTTTGCTCTTTTTCAATCGAGATTAAATATGTGATTTTGGTCCCAAATCTTCATCTTAACTCTGGAAGGTTGTGCAATCTTCCTCTTCATTTTCACTCTTGGCGCCTTGTCATCCTCTTCTACTATATTTAGTACGTAAGTGTACTCGAATTGATACGAAACATGCTATCTATATATGGTCCACCAACTTTAACTTCGAACTCCAATTGTTGTAATTTTGTTGGTGTCACCATAGGTAGAATGATCTCTAGTGGTTCTTCGATGAGCCGTGGCACGATCATCACCTCACATTCATCTTATTCCTCTTCTTCAAGGTCCACCACTTCCTCTTCGTGTTGAATCTCAACCTCTAATTCTTCCACTTTAATATCCTCTTCAAGATTCACCATCTCTTCTATGTCTTTGATATTCATCATATCTTTCTTTACCTCAAGCTCTTGGAACTCCACATTTTGTCGACTTGCCTTAATCTCTCTTATGTCAGCTGCAAGTTAGAATATGTGCTCTTCAATATTCTTGATGCTCGCTTGAGTTTGGTTGGCGAGATTTTGAATACTTTGATTTGTGGTGATGGCCAATGTCATAATAAGATCTTCTAATGAGAAGTTGGATGCTTGTTGTGGACGTGGTTGATAAATACGAACATAAGGATCATGATTCCATTGAAATCGATCTCCATAGTACTCCGTATGATAGTAAATCCATCCATCACAATCTCGTTTAAGCGTAGAGGTTCGTGGACCTGCAAATGAAGCTCTATTGAACATAATAGGTTAGATCAATAAAATGATACAAAAACTCCCAGGCAACGGCGCCAAATTTTGACGAGCGTGTTGAGACCCCTCAAAATAAATCGATATTTTGCGGCTCACTAATTAGTAGCAAGAAAGTGGAAATAGCAAGTCGGATCCAAAGAGAGTCGAATACTAAATTAATCTAACTGATAACACAAAAGTAAAAAGGGGGTTTTGTGGGATTCAAAGTTGTACGAAATCAACGAACACAAAAGAGTGTAGAAGTAGTGAAATTAATAAGAAAAAAGCGACAAATTCGAGACGGAGTACCACGACAAGTTGGTTGATCACTGGATCACAAAAGATAATCTAACACATGTAGCAAGAAGGTGTAAATCTCCCGCATCCGCAAAGAGACCACAAACATCCAACAATTAATTAGCCAAACGACCGCCTAACTAGTTGTTTACCACCTAATAGACAGAATATCGACCGATTTATATTCTATAAGATAATAGCATTAAGAATAGATGTTCCAACTCTTAGCGATTATACTCAAAACCTTGGTATCTACAAACTAGCCTTACTTATTCCTAGTTAATTAGTTTGGTAAAGATCGTTCCTCACTGAATTAACCTTGCTCATAGTTCAATTCCTAACTGCAACCGCTAATCAAGAATCAAAGGCAAATTTGTACAAGAATAAATTCACAAACGCAAACAATTCGAGAACAATAATATGCACAAGGAAATAAGTAAATGCTATTGAATTAAATTGATAAAATAAGATCCTCATAACCAAAACCTGGGTCTCCTCCCTCGAATCAACCTAGAGATTTAGTTCCTCATAGTCTTGACAAAGGAAAAAATAAGGTATATGTTCTCTATAATGAAAAGTTCTTTCTGAAAATAAGTCTAGAGGCTTATATATAAGTCCTCCTAACTCTAAAAACATAGAGAAGTCGTTTCGAGAGTCCTCCGCGATGCAGAAACTGAATTTCTATTATTGCCCCGAATATTCGCCAATAAAATCTGCCAGATCAACCTTCAGTATTTTTGTCATAACTTCCTCTTCCGATTTAGGCGTTCTTTATATGCTCGGAAAGAGAAAATAAATATCTTTAATTGTCTGTCAAATACGTGTCCTCCAATTTCTTTCTCAAATAAGTCTAGAGGCTTATATATAAGTCTTCCTAACTCTAAAAACCTAGAGAAGTCGTTTCGAGAGTCCTCCGCGATGCAGAAACTGAATTTCCATTATTGCCCCGAATATTCGCCAATAAAATCTGCCAGATCAACCTTCAGTGTTTTTGTCATAACTTCCTCTTCCGATCTCTGATTTACGTGTTCTTTATATGCACGGAAAGACAAAAGAAAGATCTTCAATTGTCCGTCAAATACGCGTCCTCCAATTCGGCTCCCAAATTGACCCTTGCAAGTCAGCTGTCTTTGCTCGACTCTTTCTTCAAGTATAATTTCTTTCCAAATTTGCCTCATTTTCCTACAATTTAGCACAAAGAACTTATTAGTCACTCAAAACTCAAATAGTTACTAAAATTATACTATACTAAATACAAATGTGCAAAAATGACTCAAAATTCTATGCATTTAATGCGTGTTTTAGACACACATCAATAGATTGCTTGAATTATGATTTTATTACTTGTAAATGAAAAATGGTTGAATAATTAACCAATTGTGGGAGTTAGCCGCATAGAAAATGTGCATTGGATCTTAGGTCGAAAAGTTAATTAGAAAGAAAAATCTAATTAAATATAATCACTATATAATTAAATGAAAAACTTTGAGCAAATTAGAGTCTAGAATTATACAATTACAAAAAGTTCAAAATGTATTAAGCTAATTGCTTCCTTTTGAATATGGAGTTTGTGCATTTGATAACTTACTTATCCCTAAGGTTAGAAGCTAATTGGTGGGTAGATCGAGTTTAAGAACATACGATTTATTGTGACTTCGTCCAAGATTCAATTTTAGAAGACTTTATTTTGTTGGAATTGAATGAAAATTCAATGCAAAGGTCCAAGGTGGGAGGCCCAAGATGGGAATGAAAAAATGCATTACCATATCGAAAAATGCATCAAAGTTTTTCGAGTTTATAAAGAGATGCTCCTTGTTAGCTAGGAACTAAGTTGACCACCTGGAAAGGCAACTCAGACATGCTACGAGAATGGTACGTAACACCATCTGAGCACGAGCATGCGCACATGGCATATTGGACGCAGGTCGTAATTGACGCTTTGAGGTGCACTTGGCACTTTCGCGTGCCGCCTGCCGCCTGCCGAAGGGGTGCCTACAAGCACTGAAGAGCCACAAACTGTCTGGCGAATGGGCTTGTCCAGAATGCCCACTGAAGAGCCACGAGCAAACTGGCTGGTCGAAGAGGTGCCTGAAGGGCAGCCTGCTTGCTAGACGAAAGAGTGTGTCTCCTCGGAATTACCTTGTGCCCCCTCGGAAGTGGCTGCCTCCTCCCATCCAGAGCCTATAAATAGGCATCTCCCCCTCATTTGCATCTTACCCCCCACAACTCATTGCATAACATTTCTTTAGCAATAATTGTTCTTCTCTTCCTCTCTCAAGAAAGTTTCGAGTATCTAAGGTTCGCCTGAAGCTTCGAGAATCGTTGTGCTACGATCTTGGAAGCAACAAAGTCGTTGTATCTTGGGGACGATTGCCGTAGCCCGTAAGCACTGAATACAGGGGGCAATCTCGTCTTAAGGAGAAAGAGTGAAACTCTTGCATCGACTTTAGATCCTAATCACGTACACCACCTCCAACAAACAACATATTTACATTAACGATATTTACAATTTGCTTCTTCAATTATTATTGTGAGTATTCCTTATTATCTCATGTTATGTTTCTTATATGCTAATTTGCCCAAATATTACATGAGAATATTCATAGATTACTAAGACAACCAACATAAACTTTGCCAAAAATGTAGTTTTTAAGAATTATTTGATAGTTTAGTGCTAAATAAAATTAATAATTTAAAGGGATAAAGATAGTTTGAAATAAACACTTTGTATCATATGTTATAGAAATACCCATTTTTTAATGACACTCGGAATCCTATTGTCATATGATTTTTTATTTTTGTTGATATGACACTGATGACATATCTTCGACTTGCACATATGATGTCAAATTATTTTACTAAAATTACAAAAATATGTTTCCTTTTCTTTGAGAAAAAGTTTACACGGTTTCCTTTGTTATAAGGAATTAGAATTTGGATGAACCGCCTTTAATGGAATAGCACCAAACCTTCAGCTCCATTTACCACGATGCTTCCAAGAAAGCATATAATAAAAGTGTGAAGCTAAGATAGATCTACTAGAACTTAGCTAAAAGATAACCGCCATTTGAGTCGGTGAAGAAAAGCTTCGATGCTTTTTTTTAGGAGAAGAAGAATATGAACTGTTTCTCACACTATGTACATGTGTCCAGCTCAGCTATTTATAGGCTGGCTTAGTAATCAGATACAACCAAGACTACACTAGCACACATAAAACTAAGCCTTAAGCTCACGAGGCCCATGTCACAACTTTAGGCCCAAATGAAACAAACTAAACTTAATACGTTCCCGTGCTCTGCTTGCCATCATCTACAACAACAGAAGCTGTACCTTTCATCATCCCCCCGTAAGTTGGACGATGTATATCAAAGAGTCCCAACTTACCAACAAGGAACTCGAAACGCTGGATGGTTAAGTTCTTGGTGAACAAGTCTGCAAGCTGAAACTGAGTGTTCATGTGAAACAATTTTATCAAACCTTGCTGGACTTTTTCACGTACCAAATGACAATCGAGCTCGATGTGTTTTGTTCGCTCGTGAAAAATCGGATTCTCTGCTATATGAATAGCAGACTTACTGTCACAATATAGCAGAGATGGACCATTCAGTTGAACCCCCAAATCTTGTAGCAAATAGGAAATCGATTGAATTTCACAAGAGGTTGCAGCTAAAGCTCGATATTCAGCCTCAGACGAAGATCGGGAAATGGTGGGCTGCTTCTTGGCTTTCCAAGAAATGAGTGCATCACCCAAATAGATGCAATAGCCAGTGACTGAACGTCGTGTGTCAATACATGAGCCCCAATCACTATCAGAATATGCTTTCAATTTACAAGCAGTATCAATCCCATCTGAATAAGCTGTCAACTGGCAAGTGGAAGTAGAAGGAAAGAATAGACCGTGTCCTGGCGAGCTCTTTATATACTTCAGCACATGGTAGGCAGCATGGAGATGAGTATCACGTGGATGAGTGAGAAACTGACTGAGTTGTTGAACAATAAAACAGATTTCAGGACGAGTGGCTGTCAAGTACAACAATTTTCCAATAAGTCGCCTATAGAAGGTAGAATCTTCAATGATATCTTTGCCATCAACTGTGGTCTTGATAACTGGTTTGCCTTGTGCATCGTAAGCAAGATCATCCAAAAGTTGTCCAATTGAAGCACTTAGTTTGACACTCACATCCATTGGTGCTCTGCGAGGTTTACATCCCAAGTACCCGGCATCCTTGAGTATTTCCAAGGCGTATTTCTTCTGGCAAAGATATAATCCAGAAGAATTACGTGCAAGCTCTATCCCAAGGAAGTACTTGAGAGTCCCAAGATCTTTTAACTTAAGAGTACGCTCCAAGTGAACCTTCGTGGCATCAATGTCATCAGCTGAATTGCCAGTTAATATAATGTCATCGACATATACTAACAAGGCTGTGAGAGAATCAGCTGTCCGCCTGGTGAAGAGAGAGTAATCACTCTTCGATTGAACATAACCAAATTCTAGCAAAATTGACGTAAGTTTGGCAAACCATTGCCGACTCGCTTGTTTGAGGCCATATAAGGACTTACGCAACCTGCAAACCTTCCCAGAATCACTGGCACTTACTGGCAGTCCTTGAGGAATGTCCATATACACTTCCTCTGTCAAATCACCATGCAAAAAAGCGTTGTTGACATCCAACTGCTGCAAGAGCCAACCACGACTGATGGCAATAGATAACAAAACTCGGATAGTAGTCATCCTAGCCACAGGACTAAACGTATCAAAATAGTCAATGCCAAGAGATTGCTTGTACCCTTTAGCAACAAGACGGGCTTTGTATCGTTCTATAGAGCCATCAGCCTTGTGTTTTATTTTGAAAACCCACTTACTGCCAATAGTATGCTTCCCAGGAGGCAAGTAAGTTAAAGTCCCAAGTGTGATTCTGAGAAAGAGCCAGTAGTTCGAGTCGCATTGCATCGATCCAACAGCTCTCTTTAGCAGCCTGTTCATAAGACTCAGGTTCTACAAGACTCGCTACAGACACACTAAAAGCTCTAAAGGAAGGAGAAAGGTTAGCATATGTAAAGTAGGATTGGATCGGATAAGGAGTGGAAGTAGAACAAGTGACTCGAGAAACGACCTGAGGGTGATCAGGGGAGTGCTGTGGATTGAGGAAATGGTCATAATCCTGAAGATATGCAGGAATGGTGCGGGTTCTGGTTGACTTACGAATTGGGAAGTCAGATTGTGGGACAGAGGTGGAAGTAGATTGGTTTAATGCTGCAGGAATATGAGTAGGATTAACTGATAAAGCTGGACTAGAAGGATTGCTTACAGGAGGTGAGGGATCCTGTAATGGATGAAAGAGTGGGATATCAAGAGTGGTTATAGGATTGGTTGTAGGAGTGGTCATGGGAGATGAGATTGGATCAAGATAAGATACGTGGGCAGGAAATAGAGCACCTGCAGGTGGATTATGATCTGGTACCACATTGACTTTGTGGAAGGGGAATATATTTTCATAAAAGATGACATCTCGTGATACTACAATCTGGTGGGTCTCTAAGTCATAGAGCTTGTAACCCTTAATGCCAAGAGGAATCCCTAGCAGCACATACTGCTTTGCTCGGGGTTGAAATTTGGTTCTATGAGCCGAGGGTGTGGCCGCGTAACATAAGCAACCGAAAACTCTAATATGACTATATTGAGGTGGCTTGCCATATAAGAGGTGATGAGGGGTTTGGTTTTGGATGGCTGAAGAGGGTAACCTATTGAGCAAATATATGGCAAACATGACAGCATCACTCCAGAAGCTAATGGGAAGATGAGCTTGAAACAGCAAGGCTCGGGCTATATTTAGGATATCTTGGTGTTTTCTTTCCACTCGGCCATTTTGTTGTGGAGTGTATACACAACTATACTCATGGATCATTCCGGACTTGGAAAAAAATTCATCCATTTGAAATTCTTTGCCCTGATCAGACCGCACACGTTTGATCCTTTTGTCAAATTGAGTGGCAACCAAGGAAACAAACTGCTCAACAGTGGTTCTAACAGATGATTTATCTCTCAACATATACACCCAAACAGCTCGAGAATAGTCATCAACTATCGTAAGAAAGTAACTATAACCATCATAAGAGGGTTGGCTATATTTTCCCCAAATGTCATTGTGTACCAGATCAAAACAAGAATCTGAAACAGAGTTGCTATCCGGAAATGACAGCTTCTTTTGTTTAGCATAATGACATACATCACAATGAGCATGAGTTTGTGAAGAAACAGTCGGATCAAAGCTAGTTATTTGTTGAAGCCTAGGGAAGGAAATGTGGCCTAAACGACAATGCCACTTATCTATAGGTTGTTCAACAAAGGTAGAAGCTGCAAAAGAAGAGTTTATGGTTGCTGATGGCTTGGCAGATGGGTTAAGCTCTAAAATGTAGAGGCCTTGAGTTTCCACAGCATTACCAATCACCCTCGTACTGATGATATCCTGAATAAGACAAAAAATTGTTTTTAAAACAAAGCTGAAAGGGAAAACTAGACGTCAACTTGCTAACAGATAACAGGTTAAAGCTAAAGTCAGGAACCAGAAGGACATTGAAGAGGAAGAGTTCTTCACTCAATTGAACTGTGCCTACATGAGTGGCTACACTCTTATGGTCATTAGGAAGGGTAATAACAGTGTTTGTGACAGGGTGCTTATCTATGAAGTGAGCAGAGGAGCAAGCTATGTGATCACTGGCTCCAGAATCTAGGATCCAAGACATAGGTGAGTGAAAACTAGCACAAACTCTAGAGGTAAAAGGAATACACATACCAGAAATGGATGTCTTGTGTAAGGCATTGACCTGAGCATGGTCAGATGAGGAAGGGAAAGGTGAAGCACTAGGAGACTGAACAGGGGATGTTGCTGCAGTCGACTGTTGAATCAATGCAATCAAGCTGGAACATTGAGCTGGTGTAAGATCCAACTTATGAAGTCCATCATTCATCAACTGATAAGCTGGATCATAATGATGAGAACCAGAATGATGCTGCCCTCCATGAACAACATAATGGTCTGAACTCTGAGCAGTTCCTGCAAATGACGGACTAGAACTGCCTGAAACACTTCCAGGTCGATTCTGAGTCTGATTCCTGAATCTGAAATTAGGAGGAAAACCGTGTTTTCTGTAGCATTTATCCACAATATGTCCTTCTTTTCCACAGTAGCTACACACAGGCTTTTTGTTCCCATTCCAATTCTTCTTAGAATTACCACCAGTACTAACTAGATTCACAACAGCAGATGAACTAGCAGATGAACTAGCAATCAGATTCAGACCTCCAGTGTTAAGTAACTGTTGTTCATGTTGCAAAGCTAAATAAAGCGCTCTGCTCATATTAGGTAACGGATCAAAGTGTGAAGCTAAGATAGATCTACTAGAACTTAGCTAAAAGATAACCGCCATTTGAGTCGGTGAAGAAAAGCTTCGATGCTTTTTTTTTAGGAGAAGAAGAATATGAACTGTTTCTCACACTATGTACATGTGTCCAGCTCAGCTATTTATAGGCTGGCTTAGTAATCAGATACAACCAAGACTACACTAGCACACATAAAACTAAGCCTTAAGCTCACGAGGCCCATGTCACAACTTTAGGCCCAAATGAAACAAACTAAACTTAGTACGTTCCCGTGCTCTGCTTGCCATCATCTACAACAACAGAAGCTGTACCTTTCATCAGCATATAGCTACGACATCCGGTGCCAATTCCGGTGACGGAGGTTGAGAATGCAATCCAAAAATAGATCGAAGATGATTCGGTTTCAAGTGATAAGAACATAGCAGAGTCAAAAATTAAAAAGAGGAATTTAAATTAGAATCAATCGGTTCAGTAAATTAGGGATGTAAGATAAATTTTACAAATATTAAGGGCCACCATTAATTACATAATGTAATGCATTTGTGTGTTAAGAAAAAGAGAGTCTATTGTAGCCAAAAATTCTAGTAGAAGTTAATTAGCTAATTAGAATGAACTTGTTCTAAATAATTTTATTGGGAATTATTCTAGTACTCCCACTAGAGAAGGAGAAAAGTAGCAACAAGGACTAATAAAACCCGGAAAATAAGACTAAGATAGATGCCGTCGTGGATGAATTTGTTCGTACCGTTGTGGTGTGAGCCATTGTGCGAGGCTCCTCCTCCTGCTGTGTGGTAGGGAATCCACGCGCCACCACCTCCTGTTCCTCTTCCACCGCTGTGGCCGCCTTCCTCGTCACCACGACCGCCGCCACCTCCCCCGCCACCACGACCGCCTCCCCCGACCGGTACGGGCTCCGGCTCAGGCTCAATGGTGAGCTGATGGTCATATGTGCGAGCTGGTTCCCTCCGTGGTGTCCGCTCTTTCTCTGGTCTTTGTACCTCGTCAGCTAATAAAGGAAATTGCATAACCAAACTTAGATTTCGTATTTTGTTCGAGTCTTCCGAACGAAAAAAATATATAATTAATTTAAATGATCGGATTCTATATATTAAAGATTCACTAAAAAAAATCGCACTAATAAAAGAAGGGAGGGGACAATACCCGTTGTTAATGGAAGATAGGGATGGAGCAGACAAAGAAAAATAAGAACCAAAAGTGTCGTCCATAATCTCTCGAACCTCATCTTGCTTCTCTTTGAAGTATTCTTTAAACTACAAGATCTTTTTGGCTTGGCCTCTCTATTTATTTATACCCAGCGTATTTATTTATTTAATTAAAACGTTTATGACCAAGTTAAACTTGAACTATTCCACTTGAAATTTAGAACCATTTAATTAAAAAAAACAAAGGGGAGGAGCGTACGACTAGGATAACAAAGAAGGTCGCAGTGGTATTGTTGGAGTGCAAATTTGTATCTCAGTCCGATTTTCTCTCGTAGAAATTTTAATCGGATTATAAGAATTATCTTTTATTAAGATATTTGCTACAATTGGTTACCATAATTTCATATTTTTTATTAAGTTTTATCTAGTTTAGTTTTAATTTTTTAATTAAGTTGTTAGATATAATGGCTAGGGATGGCAGAAATACTCATACCCTGAGGGTCGGACCCTACCCTTACCCTACGGGTCTAGGGTATGTTGACTTTGACTGAGTCTAGGGTAAGGTATGAGTATGGGTCCATGTTTAGAGGTAGGGTCTAGGGTAGGGTATGAATCCATAGCTAGACCCCGTGGGTCGGACTCTACCCTTACATTTTTACCCTATTTTAGACTCTACCCTAATTAGACTCTAGTTAGACCGTATTGATAATATATATAATATACTTTACGGTTAACTTTAACATATTTATTATTTTATTCCGCAACTACCTTAGAAAATGTCGTGAATGATGGATCAATAGAAGCTGACATGCTATATTTTTCTTTTGTTGAATTGTTTATGTACTTCAAATTCTAAAAAAAAACTTTGGACTATTGAAATTAAATTGTAAAATTTGATGTTTCATCAATTTTCTATTGAATGTTGATGTGTAACGTAGTAGATGTCTTGAATTTATTTAAATTTTATATAAAAATTAAGTTTTTATTAAAAATTATCAAAATGCAGAACGTTAAAGGGTCGAACTGTGCAGACCCTGTAGACCCTGGGTCTCCAGGAGAGTAGGGTATGAATCTAACAATAAAAAATTTGTAGGGTCGAGGGTAGGGTATGGATCCATCCAAAAAAACTAGGGTATGGTAGAGTCCTATCAATATCCTACCCTACCATACCCATTGCCATCCCTAATAATGGCACTAGGTGATAAGTTGTTAACTCCTACACCCAACATGTTCACAACCATCATCCAACCTATTTTTCTACATCCTCCATAATAGAATTATTTTATCTACTCATTCTTTTCTTTTCTTTTCTACCCATTCTAATATATTTCTCCTTAACCTTATTTCTTATTTTTCTGCCAATTTTTTTCTTTTCTACCCATTCTGTCTTCACCTTTACTCTTCTTCGCGATCGTCCTTGGAACGACTACTCCGAACCAGTCTCAATTTTATTCACGATGTTCTATTATAAATTTATTTTGCAATAGGTATAGCAATGCCACTTCACATGAGCATACTAGTATCCCTGATATACAATTGTCAGTACACATGGGCATAATAGTGTCAATTCATATGGATATACGAATGTCACTGCACATAGGCATACTAGTATTACATGCTTTAAATACAAATTTAAAAAATTACCCATATATAATATCTAATATTACAAATTTGCTATTATGACACTCGGTCAAAGCACGATAGACTAGTTAGTTCAATGGTTGGACCAGTCAGTCCACCTACAAATGAACTTTTTTTTTTGGAAAAAATAGATATTTAGAGTTTTGTTAAATTATGATTTTGATAAACTCTGAAACAAAATAAACAATTATTTAGAATTAGTTGTTATTTTAATACTAAATATAATTATTTTAACATATTCTGAGTACAATTGACAATTCAACCGATTGAATCGAAAACGAAGATAAAATCAGTTCATCTCCAGTAAAAACATCGGTAACAATATATTAAGCTTTTGCGAAAAAAAAAATTAGGTATGTACTTGACGTAGGACTGCACAAGACGACACGATGATAAATTTAGTATATACGGTACTCCTCTTGAGCATATACGATATGGTTTTTATATACAATAAAATTCTTCTAGAGTGATTCTTCCCAAGTTGATAATCTCTCTAACAGTTTGTTTGGAAAAACTTAAAATAAGAAATAAAATTTATTTCCGGAGTTTTAAAAAATTTAGTCTGTTTGGAACTAAATATTTTCGGAAAGGAATTCCTATTTTGTTTAAAAGTCCGGATTTAAAATTTCTTTAAAATTAGGTCAGATTTATAGGGAATTAAACCGAATTTGGTAGTAAAATGTCTATTATACTCTTTGAAGAAAACTATTCTATCTCATCTGAGATTGTTAAGAGGGTGTTTATGTAATATTTCAAATCAATTCCCAAAATTTAACTTATGGTTCCAAACAAAAAAATAGAAAAGTGATTCCTTTCCATTACCATTAAGAATTGGAAATAAAATTTCTTTCCTGTTGGAATTGGTTCCAAACAGGCCATAAAAGAACTACAAATTTCGTTTCCAAACAAAGACCAATTGTTGAAGATTGAAAGATATAGGCACACATCAGCAGAATTCTGCAGCACATTCGACACCAACTTCTATTGTATTGTGGCAGCACTAATTAATCCATCATTGCTTGTATTTGCTTGCATCCTCCAATCTTCAACGATACCTCAGCTTCTAAACCAGAATCTGTCTTCGTTAATTTGTTCTGACCAACAATAATCAGCAGTAAATACCAAAAAGTTATCTGGCTTAGCGATACTTGGTATATAAGATGTGACGGAAATCGTGAGTTCAGACCCACACAAAGTTTACTTGGTGTTTACCTTTCAAGTCATTTATTGACGACTGAGCGAGAAACTTACACCTACTTGGTGTTTATGACATTATTGCGATGAGCGAGAAACTTACACCTACTTGCTGTAGTGTTGTACCTGAAAAAATTGTCAGTGTACGATTTAAATTTCAATATAAATTTTGTGATCAACCAAATTTTTGTGGTACTCTGCCCTTTAATATAACGTTCATCTCATTTAATTCCGCTGAGGCGCTGACTACCTTAATCTATTGTAGTACTCCTGTTACTACAAGGAGATAGTCGGATTTTATTTTGGGGTGACTTCCAAAACAAAAAATTTTACATTTATTAAGAAAATCGAAGTCACTTTAACAGCTGGATAAATTGCCCGGCATTTGCCATTTGAGTTGCTTGAAGTTTAGCATATGCGACACTCCTATTGATCATATACCTGTGTGTAAGTTTAATTGCTCGGACGATGAAATGTCGTATACAGAACAAACGCCAAAGAGGCTGCAACGACAAGAAAGCCACATTGTAACTTCAAATTTGGACCAACTTATGAGGCCTGCTCACTAATTTTTATGACATTGGATTCATCAATCAAAGGACTGTCCAAAAGAGATCTTACATGGCCTCCTCTCTATATATAAAGTAGCTTTTCTAGACTAGGAACATCACACAGTTTCGGTATTAGATCGAGTTGATCATGGCATTTCCGGCTTACACTCTGATGTTCTTTTCCCTTCTTGTGGCCACATTTTCCGTCCTCCGAATGGCGACTGCCGGCGACCCGGATATCCTTGCCGACTTCGTAATCCCGCCGGGCCAAAACACGGTTGATGGTTCGTTCTTCACGTTTATGGGGATGAGGCCGATCTTCGGTGGATCAGAGCCACCTCCAACTTTCAAGGTCTTCAAAGCGAGCATGGCCGAATTCCCTGCTCTGAATGGCCAGAGTGTCTCCTATGCTGTCCTGGCATTCCCCAACGGCACTGTCAATCCCCCGCACACGCATCCCCGCTCCGCCGAGCTACTCTTCCTCGTTTTCGGAACCCTTCAGGTCGGATTCGTCGATACCACCACCAAGCTGTACACTCAGACACTGCAGACTGGTGACATGTTTGTGTTCCCCAAGGGACTAGTCCACTTCCAGTACAACCCCGACGCGACGCAACTTGCTGTTGCGTATTCCGCCTTCGGAAGCGCGAATGCGGGCACCGTTTCGCTCCCCAACACCCTCTTCAACACCAGCATTGACAGCACCATCTTGGCTAAGGCCTTCAAGACTGACGTTGCCACCATTGAGACCCTCAAGGCTGGCCTGAAAGGCTGAACCTGAGCATACTGAGGCTCAAACGATCATCATATTTTATGGACTAATAACAGATGGATACCATTCCATCCCTCTCCTGTGTCTCTTTTCCAGTGATTTTCGTAGTAATTTGTTGCATTGTTTGATGGAATTCCTTGTAACAATTCAATGAATATTTTGGTACCCATTTTAAAGGATATATAATAAGAAGATGCAATCCAAGTTCTGCAGATGCTATAACTTGTTACCTCTTTAAGATTGTACATTTGTTCGTATGGATGCCCCTGTCATCTTATCGAAGTATTCCGAACCAGAGTTAGTCCGAATGGTAAACGATTCCATGTTCGATCCTCTTTTCCATTGGATGTGTCAAAAGTTTGTACACGCAAACTTTAGATAAGAAATGAGGTAACAAATCACCAAATACGCCTTGAAAGAGTAGTCACGTATGAACATGGCTCATATCTCGAAGATTCTAGCCAATCGAAGGGGTCTTTTTATCAATCCAGAGATCATTTCAATTTGCTATCTCTGCTATTAATGGAATGTGAGAAAGAGATGATCAAAGAATTTCTTGGGGTCCTACAAGATCCGTTCGTTCATTTTTTTTCTGATCATCTGTTAGAACTTAATCTATGAACAGAAATATCTTTTAGACCTTATCCATACTCTAGATTTTGGAGTTCAACTCATATCCTACCTTCGACTTTATAAATTTTTATTGTCAGATCGAGACCCTGCTTTCAGAGAAAGACCCAAGATCTACGGGTCTGTAGAGTTCGACCTAGATGTTTTACTTTGATAAATTTTACATAAAAAATTAATTTTGTATATAACTTTAAATAAATTCATGATATTTAATACGTTAGCCATGAAAAGTCAAGTAACATCAAAATTTTCAATTAAATTGATTTGTATAATGTACTTCCTTTGAAGTTTTAAGTACATCAATAATTCAACAAAAGAATTATAATCCTTCACGATATCATTCAATTCACTTTTATCCGCACTATGTAATTGATATTCACTTACTAGATCATAACACAATTGTCAGATATGGTCAATTAGTGTCTAACCAAGGTCTAACTAGGATCAACTAAGATATAATTAGGGTCTAACAAGGGTAGGGTATAAAGAAGGATGAAAGGGTAAATATGCATACCCTAGACCCTATCTCTAAACGTGGACACGTACTCATACCCTACCCTAGAACGAATCAAAGTTAGAGTAGGGTGACCCAGGTATTTCTGCCATCATATGCATGGCAAGCCAAGCAAAACAGAATTGGCCAAATACATTATTTGTGAGCCACCTAATGAGGCAATGTTCTTTACGTGACAAAGTAAAGTCCAAAAAATCTGCGGCCACATGAACAATTCCTTGATTTCGCATTCATCAGAACTATCAAACAAAGGGCCTGCTTAATAAACAAAGAACACCAACAAATCTCTCTTTAGCTCTCTCTATATAATAAAGTAGCATTCCAATCTAATCTTCTCAGAATCAAATATTGAATTCTGCAAACCCTCTTACCACTAGTGCGTATGGCCTCATCAGCCTCTATACTCGGATGCCTCGTGCTGCTCACATTGGCGGCTTTCCGGATGGCAACAGCCGCGGACCCCGATATCCTCACCGACTTTCTGATCCCGCCAGGCCTGATAGCGGAGGTCAATAGCTCGTTCTTTACGTTCACCGGCATGCGATCTGTCGTAAGCACCACGCCGCAGCCTGCTCCATCCTTTAAGGCTTTCAAAGCAAGCATGATAGAATTCCCTGCTCTAAATGGTCAGAGTGTTTCTTATGCTGTTCTAAATTTCCCCAACGGCACGGTTAATCCACCACACACTCATCCTCGGTCTTCCGAGCTACTTTTCCTTGTCAGCGGGACACTTCAGGTCGGGTTCGTCGACACTACGAACCAGCTGTACTCTCAGACACTGCAAGCTGGTGACATGTTTGTGTTTCCCAAGGGACTAGTCCACTTCCAGTACAACCCTGATGCGGTGAGACTTGCATTGGCTTATTCAGCTTTTGGAAGTGCAAATGCTGGAACTGTGTCACTCCCTAACTCCCTCTTTAACTCGAGCATCGATGAAACTACCTTGGCCAAGGCCTTTAAGACCGACGTTGCCACCATTGAAGCACTCAAGGCTGGTCTGGCTCCAAAGCCATGATCCTGAAGTTTTGTATCAGACAAAACCATACTCAATATCCAAACACTCACTCGATCGAATAATCCTAAAACTTAGGACCGATGCTCCCTTACTGCTCTATGTTGGTATCGTATTCATATTGGTTTAGAAGGCCTGGTAATGATCAACGGCTAATTTGAGCTATACTCTCAAATCATCAATTATATTACCATGCCACATTACTAATACAAATAGTCCATCTAACTCATCTCGGTCTAATATTGAATTTGAATGTTATCAAATTTGTCTCATTAGGGATAGCTCCATTAACCAAAATTAACATTTGTCACTTAGTTATCAATCGGGTTTAATTTCTGTCACACAGAGTTGACACACGAAAACGTCAACTTTTACCTTCTGTCTATTCTAACACATCACTCACCTTACCTTCTAAATCTTCTAACAAAACACAAGGCAACCATTTCCCCATCTAAACACAATACAGCTTCTAAATCAATACTATCTAACAACATGAAGCAAATGCAAAAGTTGCACGATCTAACAATGCATCTTCCGAGTGAATACTGCAAGTGGACAAAGGAAATTGTAATCGACAGTAACAAAGGGCAGAAGAGGTTTTGCCAAGGTCAACGATCACCACTTCGATAAAAGATCAACCGGTACAGAATCCGATAACCGGGTCAAAGTCCACAAAAAGATCACTTCCATCGATAATCGATCTGCTTCTAAATATACTAAGACTTGACATTGCAAGCCAAACTGCAAAATTTCTCATTTCAGAATGCTTTGTCCAGCTGATATATGTGAAATCACAACCATGAAAAAAGCTACTTGCCCCAAATGGCAGACCAGCTCACAGCCTTCTACCCCTTCTGCCACCCTTTCTACGAGTGCTGTCATGGGGAATTGGGGTCACATCCTCTGCGAAGATTGAAAAGAAGAGTGATCAGGCTGGAAGCAAGAAATAAAGCAACATGAAGACACACTGCCTGGACAAATAGTTCAAGGACGGTTTTTCTTACCAATGCGGCCAATCTTCATCCCAGAACGTGCAAGTGCCCTCAAAGCAGACTGGGCACCCGGACCAGGAGTCTTAGTTTTGTTGCCTCCAGTAGCACGAAGCTTGATATGAAGAGCAGTAATGCCAAGCTCCTGTCAGGTGAAGGGCCAATCAGTAAGAAATTGAAACTGAGAAACAGTTCATATCAATAAAAAAAATAGAAACACGCCCACCTTGCATCTCTGTGCAACATCTTGAGCAGCAAGCATGGCTGCATATGGTGATGATTCATCTCTGTCAGCTTTCACTTTCATTCCTCCTGCAAACGGGAAAACTTATTAATTGGTTAAGCTATAGACTTTAAACTTGCAGATCAAATTGTTCCAATAAATCACAAAACAGAAATGTACGAGCTCAGTACAAGCAAGATATACTGAAAAAGAAGTCACATCAATGAGAACAGAAGTTCTATATCAAAAAATATAACATGGTTATCCATGTAGAGATCCAAAACTTATAAATTGGTTAAGCTACGGATAACTAGAGAGACCCTAAGAATGTACATGATAACTAGCGTCAACTTGATAACAAGTACTGTTATCAATTGCCATCAGACACCAAAGTCCTATATTAGTGCGGAGAATTCCTCGTTCAAAATGTCGCAGCAACAGCATGATATGAAGACTTTGTGTTTGATAGGGGGGGTAACTAGAGCGGTTGAATAGGACATGACTTACCAGTAATGCGAACAAGAGTCTCTCTCCCAGACAAGTCAGTCACATGCTGCATTGATCAAGCAAGGAAAGTAACTCAACCGCAATCAAAACCCGACAAAAATAAGATTCTCAGATGTCATTACTTACAATAAATGTATCATTGAACGAGGCAAATATGTGGGCAACACCAAAATTAGGCTTCCCATCATCATCCACGGGGAGTCCAACAGTGGCACTCACTTCCTTGTTCTCTCTCGCCTTTCTCTTCGACTAAAGAACCAAGCAAAAGAGAGAGTATCACCATCAGACAGGATACAATCAGATACATTCCAAACAACAAATTAGAAAACTATCTCAGAACACTATTCGAACCCGATCCACCAAACTCCCGACACAAACGAAAGTCCAAACACCCGACATTCCATACAGGATGGTGGAGTATCACCATCAGACAGGATAAAATCAGAGACATTCCATTCAACAAATTAGATGCAATTAGAATACTATTCGAACCCGATAACCCGATCCACCATGCCAGAACTATCCGATCACCCACCGACACTAGAAACTCATCCTTCTCCGGTTCCAACACGCAAAAAAAAAGACGAAAAATTGGAACTTTAATGTGTTTACGAAGGGTTAAGAGATTAAAGATACGATCTTTCGGAATCTGGAGACATTTACCATGATGGGGTGTGTTCTCCGGGAAGCTTTAGGGTTCTCCTCCGCCGCGGATTGGTGGCTCCGGAGAGTAGAAGATTGGGTGCAAGGTCGACGGAAGCGAGGTTAAAATTTTGGGATTTGGGGGATTTTATATTTGGGAGGATGGTCTAGGGTTTTACGAGGTATCCCTGGAACTGGGCCGAACCGGTCTGGTTAAGGTTCATACCTGCGCAAATTATTGGTCTGACATGGGCTTAAGGAAGCCCAATTACATATCCCAAAAAATATGTAATTCCGAAATAGAAATAGAATTGGACCAAATAAGTTATTCCTGCACATTATGTAAAAAATTTATCTACTATTTGTTTTAAGATTTTGAGTAGGATATGAAGTAACTACTTCAGAACGAGTTAATCTCTTGTCCATTGTTGTGTTCGCCCGATAGAGCGTGTTGAAAGTCTCAGATTGGTTAGTGCAAAAATGATAAACTAATTTTGAGTTTTTAGATATGTAGATTCTAGCACTCTTGTTACTTTACTGGTAGATGTTAGCTTGTGATCTAATTATTATTATCTCGGACTTAAGGTGGGGTTAAAGAAACAATACTATCTCAACTATGACCTTTTATAATCTAGTGCTTAAAAAAAGTTGTCTTTATAGTACATCAACTTTGTTAAGTCGTATTGCAACGATGCCTCCGGTCAACTACTGACCAAAAACTCTTCAAAAAAATTGAATTTTGGGTTGGAAAAGTTGATTTGAAAAAATGACAAGTAGTCAATTTGAAAGACGTTGACACTTAAATTCGTCCACTTTTTGGTTATAAAAAGGACAACTGTTATGATCAGTTCATATGCATGAGATGTAATGTAATGCATGCAGATATACATGAGGTACTCTTAAACGCCATTTATTTGGTGACCTTGGAGTAGGGGTGCGGGAACTACAAAATTAGCCCGGAATTGAAAAATCTGGTTCAGAACTTGACCCAAAATGAATTGGTCTAGATTGATTCTTTGTTTGTTCAAAAAATACTCTCTAATTGGGTTCAGATTTTTCTTTAAAAAAACTGCAGAGACCATTAATGAACCGTAATTTCTTAAGACAAAAAAAATGTATGTATAACAGGGCCACACAACCCATATTTTTTTTTCAAACATTGCACTGACAAGCGATTTCCAATTGATCGGTATTCCCTCACGGCAAACCTAAATGTTAAATCATAATTGTCGTGTCTCCTCTAAACCTATTTACCATCTCTTGTCGTTTCACACCTCTGGTTTAGGCATCTTTGTCGTATCTCGTCGCTCTTTTGCAGTCCATAATCACTCCTTTTTTTTAATTCTGATTTTTTCAAGTGTGAACCTAGACCAGACAAAAAAAAGGTCAGTTCTGGTCTAAACCGATGAACAAACGGTCTGGTTCAAATTTCATAATTTTTCATAAAATTGTTTTGAGTTCTCGTGATCCAGTCTAGACCGTTTACTTTTCTTTATACTACTTATGTATTAGAAAAATCAGCACACAAGAGTGCATCTAGAGCCAAAGGGTAGGCATGGAGCCAATTCCTCAGCAAAAGACCAAATCTGTGCTGTCGACATAGCCAGTCTGCTAAATTGACTAAATCTTGCCTAATATCTTGAACCAAAGCTTAACTAGGTATGAGTTCGATTTATTGGGAACAAAATAGATTATAATATTAAATATTTATTAAGAGAACTTTGAATCAGTGAGCTCAATTGACTAGATACCAAGTAGTATATGACAAAAAATTTCATATGCATATTTTATAATAAAAAAGGGCACCATTTTGAAGTCTTCCAAACTGTCTGCTTTCCTTAATATTTTTTTTGGGTCAGGAACTAGCATCAGTTTGGTATTTGATTCTTCTTTTGGATCAAAGTTTCAGAGCGCTTGTCGTTCGAAACTGATGCTAGTTATATATCAAACTCTACTGCCTCACATTGGAGCTATAGATGTGTTCAGTCTCTCCATCCCCTGGCTGGAATTCTGTCCTGAGATTTGTCAGCTGATTCACTTGCTGTCCCGAAAGAAAGTTCAGCATGGAACTTTAAAATAACCATCGACGAATTTGGAACGTTCATTCCAAATTGTCCGCTGCTGCTCCGTTATTGAAGATTTTACCATCAAGGTCACTGCTCTCAAGTTACGGTCCTTCTTCTACCATGGACCAAAGCCGTTCTTTTGTTTCATGAGTGTGCCTCTACTTGATCACCTGCAAATCTTTGACCGTGACCCCGAAGTCAAGGGTGCTAGACGTCTGAACTTGGAAGGGTTAAAAGAAACTATACTTGTTTGAACTTTGCTCTGCCTTACCAGCTTTGAGGAAGTTGGAGGTGGATTATATTACTTTCTGAAGGTAAATTTCAACCATGTATTTTTTTTGGATTATTACTTTCGTCAAGTCTTAGAGCAAGTGCTCTTTGGCAAAAACAATGGAACCATATACCTGTGTTAATCTTGTTATTTGTTCATCTCGGTTGGTGTTCATTAACTTGATCCATGTCCTTGTCCTTGGTGCAAGACCTTGGAACCTTACTGTATTTGATGTTTTGTTTGCTGACATCGAAGAGGTCTCATCTTTGGTTGGGTTGATCAGAAGCTCGCCTAATCTTGAAAGACTTGAAATTTGGGTGAGATTCTTTCTAATTATATTTTGAATCAATTTTGGGATCTTGAGTCCCAATTCATTATGTTCTTTTTTTGGAAACTATCTGAATATTTGGACACTCACTGGACTGACTAATCAAGGGTCAAGCTATATATGATTTTTGAATGGTGGCGAAGCACTCTCACAGCAAGTATTTAATATTGATGCATTTCAAATAGTTCGAACTAGAGACTCTTGATTAAGCCAGAACAAATCCCTAACATTTAAATGATTGTTGGTTCCCGACTTATTATTTTGAAGTAAATATTGTTCCAAAAAATAACAGAAATTCTTCCATCTTCTTTGCAGATACATAAGATTGATGAGGAACTCGAGCACTGCCAAATTTTGAGACAAGAAGAATATGATTTCTCCTGCAATAGACTTCAGACAGTGAAATTGTACGATTTCAACGGTACAATTGCAGAAATGATGTTTGTCAAAGCTCTGTTATTGAAATCGCCTCAACTTAAGGAGATGACTATCCGTGACGTGGAAGAGCAAAAAGGGCTGCAGATTCTGAGGAAAATGATTGGATTTCATCGTGCATCAGCCACCGTAAATCTTAGTTTATATACATATTAATTTTTGAGAAGCTGGTTGATTTTGAGTACAAATTAATCTTAGGATTTTATCTTTATTGGAATGTTTAGGATATCGTTTGATGATGGTTGTAGTATATACCAAAATATCATGTGTTTTAATGATTTGCCTACTTAGCATACCTTTTTTGACAATTTTATGACGAAAATGAATGAATAGAGATTAGCATAACAAACCATTAAAACACTTGTAATTTTTATGATGATCATTCCAACGTATTTCATGATGATCAATACTAAATTGTACTTGTAAAGTTACCATTGTAAAATTTTCGTTAGGTTACAGATGATAGAAATAACAGCTTTTAACATTGTCTCGTAGATGCTGTGAGGAGTTGGAGAATTGAGTGACTTTAGGGTACTCTGTAAGAGCTGTGAATATAATCATTTCGGAGAGGAAATAGTTTCCTTAGTTTCTGTTTAGTTATGGGTTTTGGTTGTTCCTGGTTCCTTGAAGAAGGAGTTGGAATTGGAATTGGAATTGGAATTGGAATCCGAATTGGTGGATCTTGCAACGAGTACAAACAGCATCTTTTTAAGTTGTTACCTGCAGTTCTTCGCATTGATTTTGGTTCGTGTTGTTTCCCTGAAATGATGGCACCAATGTCTTGCGTGGGTTACTGGGGATTCAACGTAGAGCACGAAATGTGATCACGAGCATTGCTGGTATGTGATTCTTTAATTTAGTTAGTTCCTGCTTAACTTGGATCGTCTGTGTTTTTTTTTTAATGTCCGATCATATAGATCATATATTGCTTGTATAAGTTAACGGAAGGCATTGCTTTGAGAACCAAGTGAATTAACAGAAGCGAGGGAGTGTTTCTTTTTTTTTTTTTTGATTTTCAGACTAGATATGAGATTTCAACGCTTCGTGACCAGGTTCTATATCATTGTTGGCAGAGTTCCTATCACTGTCCTATCAATCTGAAGTGCAAGACGTGGGGAAATTTTGTTTGTTCTTGTAAGATTTTGCAGACCCGATCCATTCGTGGCGTGTTAGTGTTACAAACCCCTAGCTGTGTGCTTCTGTTCTAGACATATGATGAATATATACAACTAGTAGAATGATTATCATCAGAGCCACATTGATCTGTATAGTGGCCATAGATAAGTTGCAGCAATAGAATTTCTTGTCGGTAATTGGAATTGCCGGAATTTTTTTTTCGTGAAATGTTATATATATACTCATTCTTACATTTCAGGAAGCTGTAGGGCCGTAGCATAAGATTAATATTGGCTAAGCCGCAGCCAAATCTTATGCTACGGCTTCCAAACTGGAAACAGGGCCGTAGCCAAATTTATATGTCAACATAAATTAAATTATAGATAATATATGAATGAGAAAAAAATTAATTATTTATTTGGTGAGTGGATTGGATGAGATCACCAATAAAGATGGTATAAGATTGGATTGGATTGAATAGTAATTTGATGAGAAAGAAATTAATTGTTTATTGCGTGAGCGGATTGGATACGCTCAGTAATGTGGGTAGTCTCAAGACGAGCGACTTAAAAACAACTGTTTTCATCAGGATGGAAACTGTGGGGAAGGCCTATTAGCTTTCATTGCTTTCCAAAGGCTGGTTGGACCACTGATCGATTGAAAATTCTTATATAATCATTTTTTATTAACTATATTTAGTATTAAATCGTTTAATAATTCTAAATATCCACTAATTTTATTAATTCACACTTGCCATATTAGCCCAAATGAGGAAAAAGAAAGGTAACTGACCATCCACACATCACCGGTTTGTAAAAAAGTAGGCATGGTTAATTATTATTTTTCCTAGAAGTGTCAATCTATGAAGTCTTTGTCCAAAACAAACGGAACTAAAATTTAATTAGTCAAAAAGTGTCAAATCATATGTTGTAGTTGAAGTGAATTTTACTATGGAATATGTGCTTATGTTTCCGTGAAGAAAGAGGCAAGAAATTGGGGATGTCATGTCCAAAATAAATAGCTTCTTAAGAGCTGCCTCACATTAATATGGTGCTTATAGCACATGCATATCAAAGTTTTAAAAAACCGATGCTTTACGCAAATCATTTGAAAACTTCTTAGGAGAATTTAATTACGTCTCAGTCTTACATAGTTTACGGGATATACATGATCGGACCACGTATATAATGAATTAAACTATAACCACCAACTGACAATATTTCTTGTTGAATATATATAATGTAATATGATATTAGAGTAATTCAACCCATGAGCGGTTGTCACTTTTTCACGACAGGTGAGAAAATTTTCAAGTGATACAAAATGTGCAAAATTCAAAGAAACGTGGTTTAGAGAAACATGTCTTGGATATTAATCTCAAATTGTTCACAATCATGAATCAAACTCACCTAATAATTATCTTTAACATTTTATGTTGAAATTTCACCAGATGGATTTCTAGCACATGATATCTCATTTATCCGAAAGTTGGTGCATATCACAATTGTGGAAAATTTTGAGAAGCAAGCCCTTAAATGGATGTGGGCTATAAATTTTTTTGGGAAAAGTCTATTTTTGGTATATGTGGTTTCACGTTTTTTGCAATGTGATTCTGAAGTCTATAAATAACTTTTTTTGTACTTGTGGTTTCACCTTCTTTTGCGTTCGAGGTTCGGGAAGGGTTCTGACCAAAAAATGACTCTAAACCTAGAAACGGCGTCGTTTCGCTGCTGAGTTGGTACGCCACGTCGGACATTTATGCCCGGTTGGTAAGTTGAGTTGGCGCAAAATAAAATATCTATTTCAATCCCTTATTTCTTTATAGTTTTTTAAAAAATCCCTCTCTTTTCGCACTCTTCCCCTCTCTCCTTCCTCCTCTGCCTCTCTCTTTCCATCATCAATGGATCGGCGAGCTCGGGGGCGGGGATGGCGAAGGGGAGCTCATGTACATGAGGGTCAGGTTCGAGAGGGTTGTTGGTCTAAGGACTCCGAGGCTTTTTACATGATGAATCCTGACGAGTTTGGTGGTCCTGAACTCAGCTTTTAGTTGCTTAGAGTTTGATTAACAAATATCTAGATACGAGGTGGTCTAATCGGGCTTACGTTGAGTTATTGATCATTCGGTTTGATTATGGATTTTGCAGGCCCAAAAAAGTTGGTCCTTTTTTTAGTTTGTTGATGTGTTACTTACTTGGTGGTATAATTGTCAAAGGAGGAGGGAGGAGGGAGAAAGGGTGGAGAGATAAGGGAGAAGGAAGACGAAGAGAGAGATTTAAAAAAAAACTATAATGAAATAAGGGACTGAAATAGATATGTTATTTTGTGCCAACTCAGCTTACTAACCAGGCAAAAATGTTCAATGTGGCGTGCCAACTCAGCAGCGAAATGACGCCGTTTCTAGGTTCAGAGTCATTTTTGGCTCATGACCCTTCTCGAGCCTCTGACACCAGAAAAAATGGAATCACATGTACCAAAAAAGTTATTTCCAGACCTCAAGATTACATCACAAAAAATGTGAAACTACAAGTATCAAAAATGGACTTTCCCCAAAAAAATTACATTATCTGGTATTCGACTTACTAGGTTAACCAATCCAGATTTGAACAAGGCAGAATTTTTAAAATGTGGCAAAGCTCCCCAAAAAAGTATTTAACATTGATGCGTTCCCAAGGACTCGAACTCAAAATCTAGTAAAAAAATGTTATCACTATTGATCTAATTGCTCGTTGGTTATGGGCTATAAAAAACTGATTGCACTTCTTTAATTATCACCAACTACTTCCCTGAGGCTGAAGGGTCCATTCATTTATACCATGATTTTTCTGTACACTGAGTCACCCGGTATTTATTTGCAGCTGACACTTCCCATCTTCCCCACTCAGTCATTCACCTATTAATACTTTACTCCAGCTTCACTGTAACTTTCCTCTAAATAGCTTCCATGGCTTTTTTTCTTCGTCCTGTGGTCGTTGCTTTGGCCTTTGCATTTGCTGCTTCAGGGCTACGGCTCTCCGATTGCGAGTCCCTGAAGGCGAAGGTGGCTTGCCTTGACTGCTCTACGGATTTCGACTTCTCAGGTTTGGCCAGTATGCAACTTTTTGTTGACTTCTTTTGAACAATAATAAAGTTGTGTGCCCATTATAAAAATTGAGATAATTTTATATCTTTGAAATTTTCGTATCCAACTCAAAATATCAAGACAAAAAGTACGTGAATTTTTCACGCTTGTAAACAAGCGCATTCATAATCTTAACATACTCCCTCAAATAATGGTTGCATAAAAACAAAATTAGACACATGATTAATTTGGCTATGATACCATATACAAAATGATAATTTACTTGGCACAAATATTTAAATTAGAGAAGAAACTTTTGAAAATTTCAAATATTTTGTATTGATTTAAAATTTTAGTGGGGGAAAATTTTCATCTATGATCTACGATTAATTGATATACAATTTTCTATTTTTCATATCTATGTTTTTTTAATTGGTAGATCTTTATATATTTCCAATAAAGTACAATGAATAAAACTATTGTAGATTTTTCATATCTAAGTTGTGTCCCAATAAAGAAATTGAGATAGTATGTATACAGTTGAAATCATTATATCTAATTTAAAATATATGAATTTTTTACACTTATAAATAAGCACACTGGTAATCTCAACATGCCCATTCATATACATCATGTGAAAATAACATTGGACACATGATTGACTTTGCTCTATGCCATATTTACTAATTTTGAAAAAAATAAAATAGTGAAGACACTTTTGAAAAAATAAAACATTTTGTATTGATTTAAAATTTAAATGGGGGCAAATTTTCATCTATGATCTACAGTTAATTGGCACACCATTTCCTAATTTTCAGGCATAAAGCTACTATTAAAATGCGACCAGGTGAAGACGATGGCCACAGCATACACAAACAGCCAAGGCAATTTTGAGGTGGAAATTCCCAAGGGCTCCTCAGCTCCCACCACCGATTGCCTAGCCAAGCTTCTTGGGGGCCCAACCCAGCTCTATGCTTCAAGGGACAAAATGGTCTCCAAAATAGTTCAAAACCCTAATACTTCCTCCTACACTACCTCTACTCCTCTTGCTTTCTCCACCAAATGCCCTGTTGAGAGTGGGAAATATTGCAATGGAGCAAATAATGCTGGCTCTTCAAAGACTGTTGATTTCCCTCTCCCAAGAGAATGGGGACTTGCACCTTCAAGCTACTACTTTCCTTTCTTCCCAATCATTGGTATCCCTTGATTGTTGATAGATAAATCAAGTTTGGTTTAATTTGCTGTTTAATGTGTGTTTGTGTGTAATTTAAATATGGTAAGTTGGTTCATGTCAAGGGTGTTTATTTTTGTCGTCTTTAAGTATGTTTTAATAAGCTTTTAAATGCTAGTTTTCTACATGCATGTTTGTATATGTAACTAATACTAAAGTTTGATATTGTAATGTGTTGAGACTATTGTAACTCTAGTGTGCGAGTGTAATGTGTTTATTTATAAATGTTGAAAATTTACAGATTCGTTGTTTAAGGTATTAGGTTGGATATGAAGATTTTAGGGAAAAGTCTACTTAAGTACCCTGTGGTATCACAAAAAATCAAGTCAGTACCTTGTGATTTAAAACATATCAATTGAGTCAAACTTATTCTAATTAAAATCAATTAGAGGCCCGGGCAGCTGCCCGAACCCTACCCGTTTTGCCCTAACCCTGACCGGCCACGTGACCCAGCCACATCAGATTTCTCTGATGACGTGGCGCCACGTGTACCCCCATCTCTCCTCTTTCCCCTCTCTTCTTCTTCCCCCCTCTCTCTCTTCCCTCATTTTCTCTTCTTATCTTCTTCTTCTCTTCTACAACTGGCCACGAATCCATGAGGGAAGAATAAAATCCCCACTTAATTACCAACCAAAATATCCACACTGTAATCGCAATCCTTCGAATCAATTTTTGAATCCTTAGTCTTCACCTGAAACGGAGCCCTAACCTTCACCTGAAACGGCACAGCACCGCAGCTCTGCGCCGACACGAGTTCATTCCGGACCCCGTCAACGGCACAGAGAAGATCGTCACATTCTTGGATCCCTGGAAGAACATCAGGATCTTGCCGGCGGTGAGCCTCTCCCCGTCGTAGAACACCCCGACGGAGCTCCCGCCGTGGTAGTCGATCCCGAGCTTCCAGTAAGGGTTGTCGGCGCAGACGATGATATCGAACGTCGACGAGACGGGACCGGCGAAGGAGAGGTTCAGGCCGGAGATGGCGAACGACTCGATCGAGTATCGCGGGGCCTTGGGGCGGACGACGAAGTAGAAAACCCCGGCGGCGATCAGCACCTGGAGCTTGACTCGATCAGCCTCGCGGGGAGCATGGCGTCGGGGCCGGGGTTTTGCTATTTAATTTTGGGAAAAGCCGAGGAATCAACCGCCGTGGCTCTATGCATGACCATTTTTGGGTTTTGGTGTTTAATTTCTTGGCAAGGGACGATGGTTGGTTTCCATGGTTAGTTTGAACTCTGGTTGTTGTTTTGGTTGGTAATTAAGTGGTCCCTCATGGATCCGTGGCCATGTTGTAGAAGAGAAGAAGAAGATAAGAAGAGAAAATGAGGGAAGAGAGAGAGGGGGGAAGAAGAAGAGAGGGGAAAGAGGAGAGATGGGGTACACGTGGCGCCACATCATTAGAGAAATCTGATGTGGCTGGGTCACGTGGCCGGTCAGGGTTCGGACAAAATGGGTTGGGTTCGGGCAGCTGCCCGGGCCTCTAATTGATTTTAATTGGAATAAATTTGACTCAATTGATACGTTTTAAACCACAGGGTACTGACTTGATTTTTCGCGATACCACAGGGTACTTAAGTGGACTTTTCCCAAGATTTTAACGTGGTATCAGAGTCAGTTGATCCTGCGACCTGTTGTTGCACACATGACCCCGTGATATGGCACGTTGGCGAAATCAAAACCCGTGCAAATGTTGACTTGATGAATATTGTTTGAGGGAACATATCGAGAATACAACAAGTTGCGGGTTTTGCTTGTTTATAAATGTCGAAAATCTTGAGTTGAATATGCACATTATAATTAACTTTCTTTGATCAATTGGACATCGTCAATCGTTGTTTTCATAATTTAAGTACATGGTGTAGTGCTCGAAGTTTTATGCATTTGTAATAAGATTTTGGCATACTAATTAAGTTTTAAATTGTTTGGAGTGCATTTTTTATTCACAATGATCTCTGTATTTCATTAAAATTAAAAAATATTATATATATTTAATATACAGGACAACAATCTTGGTTAATCTGCTGGTCTCAGCCATCCTTCTACCAATATGGATGCATTACGGGCTGGATGCCTGGATTGACTAGGTGGAAATAATAATCATATAGGTTTTATTTAAAAAATCAACTTTTTGGATAAGTAAATGTGAACTATTACTCCAAAAGTTGTTAAACCCAAGCAGAAGACAGCTAAAAGTATTTTAAATACATGCATGGTATGTAACGAATTCGGACATTTTCTTAGCCTAACGACTAAAAATAAAGTTCAATATCTTGATTACATATAACCCTAGAATCATTAGACTAATATAACCATTCATTTAGATGTCGCCATATTGAAAGAATTAGTAGTTGGTAATTCAACTTTTTCTCTTTGGAAATGACCCGAATTCTTTACATCCAAACGTCCCACGTTACATAAAATTAACTTGACGTAACATTCCATTTACATTCACAAAATATATACTTTTGCAAGAATCCTTAGCAATTAAAAATAGTAAATATATTTGCTCCCATAAATAGATTCGACACATTGCTCCTCTGAAAAGAGACCCACCATATAAAATTCAAACAATATTTAAGCGATGGTACCCCAGATATTTAACACCAATACTGCAATTCCGTTTCTTTTCCCTCCAAAATAAAAGCAATTAAATCAGGTCCACATAATTGTTCCCTTTTTATGGACGTCAGAGCTTACGATACGTTGATACCCCATCGTCCAGTGGAAGAGATCAAGAGAAGATTAATATTAACGCGTAAGAAGAGAAGAAAAGGTAAGACAGACATTGGGTCCACATATTTTTTTATTTTTTTTAAGTCAGAACTACAGATAAATGAAATGGATTGCGATTGTGACAAGCTAAATCCTTGTCTCGTAAAATGTAGCACGAAGAACAAGTCTTGACAATGGTGGATTGATAGATAATCTAAAGCTCTGGACGGGTATGATTATGGAAAGATGACAAAGTTTTTTTTTCAACAATGTTATATTTTTAATATTTTAATTTTAATTTTTTTATTAAATTAGAATAATTTTTTATTAGTTAATCTAATTTTTGTTGATAAACTTGAAATGTACCGAGATTAAAGATCTTATAATTATAAAGTTGGAACATTAATTTGGTTTGTTAAAATAATACGCGCATTCTTGATAGTCAATTATCAAGGTATTACTGATAGGTATTTAACTTGTATACTAAACCCTAAAAAATGGGCAGTCAATTTCACCCGTACGCTCCACTATTTCTCTTACCAAATCAACAGCAAATTGTTTTTTCCTTGCCAAATCACCATTGTCTTATGTCACTGATTCGATGAACAGACTAGTTTAAGTTTTAGTCATATTACATTATAAATGGCAGTAAAATTCTTGAAATTAATTTTTAAAACATCTACATTTTAAAAAAAAGGGAAAAGTCCACTTTAGTACCCTGTGGTATCGCAAAAAATCAAGTCAGTACCCTGTAGTTTAAAACGTATCAATTGAGTCATACTTATTCCAATTAACATCAATTAGAGACCCGGGCAGCTGCCCGGACCTGCCCGAACCTACCCGACCCCTGCCCGAACTACGTGGCTAGACGCGGGGAGGACGCGGGGGGAGGAGGAGGAGGAGGACGCGGGGAGGAGGAGGAGGAGGAGGACGCGGGGGGAGGAGGAGGAGGACGCGGGGGGAGAAGGAGGACGCGGGGAGGAGGAGGAGGAGGAGGACGCGGGGAGGAGGAGGAGGAAGACGCGGGGGGAGGAGGAGGAGGAGGATGCGGGGGGAGGAGGAGGAGGAGGAGGCGGAGGAGGAGGAGGAGGAGGAGGGGTGGAGGAGGAGGAGGGAAGGAGATGGATGTCCACGTGGAGCCACGTCATCAAAATTTGGTGACGTGGCTGGCCACGTAGTTCGGGCAGGGGTCGGGTAGGTTTGGGCAGGTCCGGGCAGCTGCCCGGGCCTCTAATTGATGTTAATTAGAATAAGTATGACTCAATTGATACGTTTTAAACCACAGGGTACTGACTTGATTTTTCGCGATACCACAAGGTACTAAAGTAAACTTTTCCCCAAAAAAAATTGAACTCTGATTAAAATTCATCAATAGAAAAATAGTCTATCAAATGTGCCGACAACTTTATTTCAAGTGTTTTATAGAAGTTGCTCTCTATAGCGACGACTTTATTCCTCAAGTTTTTAATTGCGTAGACGTGGTGTCATCGTAATTTTATTTCATCTGATTTTGAGACCGCCTAAATCTACAATTTTTATTATTTTTAGTATTAATATTTTTGGACACTTAAAAATGAATTTTCCCCCAAATCGCAAGATCCCACCGTCACCATTTCATGATCCAGAATCCGCGTGGAGTGGCCCCCACACCTATATTAAATTTAATAAAATTGTAAGATAATTTCAATGGTATCTGACGAACAGTATCTTTTCTTAATTATTTTTTTGGGTGGTATAGTGTCTTTTTCTTATTGTGTCTGAGAAATCATCAACAACAAAATAACGAGTCTTGAAAATGACACAAGTTTTCTCATCTCTCTTTAAATCGACAATTTTTGAACAATTTAGTGACTTCATTATGAATTTGAATTCCTTTCTTAAAGACTTTTGGTGACTTATGAGTCGAGTAATTTTATGGTAATTTTAGTATATCAAATATTAGTATTTAAATTTTTTTTTTTAATAAAACATAGGAAAGATGAATATTGCAAAGTCCAACAAAAGTTATTATTTTGGAAAATTTTAACTAATAAATATATCAAATTGTATTTTATTTGTTGAGGGATTAAAATTTTCAGTCTCTTTCACTTCATTCCTCGAACCGCCATAGATAGCCAGAAATTTCGTTCTCTCTGAGGAAAAGTATATGTTGAATATGAAAACTTTTCTCTATGTAATGAAGGGTTCAAATTCAGTGGGGACATGGGTAATCCCCACTGAAAGGAATAGAGGCAATATTGGAAATATAATAATTAAAAAAATATCAACAAAAAAATATAATTTATGGAAATACAAGTATGGGAATATTGGTTTCCATTTTTTCGGATATTAGTTTCCATCTTCTATGCTATTGGTTTCATTCTACTATGATATTGGTTTCATTCTACTGTGATATTGGTTTCCATCTTCTATGTTATTGGTTTCATTCTACTATGACATTGGTTTTATTCTACTATGATATTGGTTTCATTCCACTGTGATATTAGTTTTCATCTTCTCCAATATTGGTATCCCATTATAAGTGAAAATGTATACCATTTGAATGTATTGGTTTCATTTTTCTCGAATATTGGTTTCATTCTTCTCGAATATTGGTATCATCGTTCTAGGATATTGGTATCATTCTACTTTAATATTGATATCATTCATCTATGAATTTTTGATAGAATTTTAAGCACTAAGTTCAAACAACAAACAAACACCAACATAAAGTTTCAATCTTTAAATACAAAATCATCAGAACCACATGGAATCGACCAATCCAGCAATAATCAAAGTCGAAACAGCATATGGGTCATTTCTTTCGGACCAAATAATCAACAAAAAAGCTGGTGGAAAAAACCCAAAAAAAAGGATTAAATCAAAGAGGGAATGAGACTTCAAGAAAAAAATGAAGGGGGGGGGGGGGGGGGGGGGGGGGGGAGATAGATGATATTTTTGTGGGATTATATAGGAAAATGGTGAAACCCTAATGAGTATGTTTGGATAAAAACTCGAAAATACCCTCAACAGATTCTGACCATCAGATCTGTAAAAAAAGAATTTGATCAAATCTAAAGGCTCATATTTAGTCCATACCATGGGGATAATTTTTATGTAGTCCCCTCTGAATCCAAATCCTGTAATGACAAGTATAAGGTGCCACAGGAGTGGCTGAAAATTATCTTTCTTTCTTTCCTTAATTAATAAGTGATAATATTCTTTCTTTAATTACTTTTATAATTTTTTTAGTTTATGACTTTCTAAATTTTGTTTTTAACAATTAAATATTATTGATAATATATGGCGAATAGGGAACTCGCAATTAGGTGTGACCATGGTTCCATTCAAACTGCGGAACTGCAATCGGTTCTGGAACCATCAGTTCTAGTAATCGGATTCAAAACCGTAGTCAAGGTTCCAACAATCGTCACAGAACTTCCTGAGATAGTTTCGGTTATGTTTTGTGATTTTCTGAAATCGTAAACGGCAGTTCCTGTTCCGGAACCATAACCAATGTTCCAAAACCGTTGCTTTTTCTAATTTTTTTAATAAAGTCAAATTTATTTCAAATTAATATAAATATTTCATTATATTTTTCAAAAATTATATCATTCGCTCTCAATTCTCTTCTATTCTATGTTAATTAATTGATCTCTAAAATATCATCACTTCGTAAAGGTTATGGCAATTTAGTTTAGTACATTAAGTTGAAATACAAACTTTAATTTATTTATTTTCCCAATTTTTTTTAAAATAAAATAAAGTGGAATCGTGTAATCGGTTGTTCAAAAACTGTAACAGTTGGTTCCGAGAACCATCTCGAAATCTTATTCAAAGGTTCCGAACATGGTTCCACCTTTCCTGAACCTTGTAACCGACGGTCCCAGTCGTGGTCACTATACTCGCAATCTAGTGCTGCCGGTCTCATCAAAACTCTGATGTAGGAAAATTCAGTGGGATAAAAACCGCACCAGGAAAATAGTGTCGTCGATGATACCACGAGTATGAAGTTTTTTTTCGCATTGATGGTAATTACAAAATATTTCTTGATGTCAAAATAAATTAAAAAATATTTCTTGTGTTATATTTGATATTTCTTCGTCATAGTTACTAATTTAAAATTGAGCATTTGTAACACCCTGTGATCCGACCGACTGTCTCCACATATCAACATGGGTCTTTTTCAGCGTGTTTTGTCCTCACTTGCACACATCCCGAAAACTTCCCAGGAGGTCACCCATCCTGATCTTACTCTCGGTCAAACGCGTTTAATCTTAGAGTTCTCTCAAGATGTGTGCCAGAAAAGAAAGTGCACCTTGTTAATATAGATAATACCAATCAAATCACTTAAGCGTTTCAGACAGAACAGATCATTAACAGAGCATCACAGCATTATCTTGTGCCATGTATAAACGGCTCTTAAATTCTTGAATTTACCGCATAACCTTCTGCAAGGTTAGTTTGTTTCATTTGTCGGCGAGAAGGTATTAATGATGGGATAATTTCCGTGGCTAAAAAGATTTATCGAAATTTCTAAAATAGATATCAACCAACAATTTTTTAAAATGTATAGTTTTAAAAATAAAAAAAAATCGTAGAAGCAACTTAACGGTGGATATATGTATCGACCGCCTCGGTCAAAAATGAAAAGTAATAAAAGGCAGATAGTCTCAATTTTATATTCTAGTTTAAAATTACTCATTTCTGATATTTTGTTAGTTAATTTTGTATTTTATTAATTTCGATTTTCTTTACAAAAAATGAAAAAATCCCTACTGTGAATTCGGTCTTGTCGACGAGCTACAAAGTACAAACACGTGCCCGTTGATAAACCAAATAAGCTTAATTTAATTCATATGTAGTTTTGAAGAAGAAAATTTAGTGTATTAGAATAATTTTTGGATATTGACATGCATGATGCACCGCTGCCGCATTTTTAATGCGAATAGTGAGAGAGAGAAGAAGTCGTCGTAATAGTCAATGAAACCCAAAGATAATTCACCAGAAAGCATAAAATATTAGGGGAAAGTACACTTTACCTACCTGTAGTTTGCCCAATTTCGCGTTCAGGCCGTGTGGTTTCAATTTGGTAAATCAGTCCATGTACTTTAAAATCTTTTGCAGCATACGGTCCACTCCGGATGACTGTGGCATGGAAAAATGACAAAATAGTCTCCATTATTATTTATATTATTTCAAAAACTCCCACCTTTGACAACAACCATTCACTTTCCGCTCCTCCGCTGGGGAGCGCCCTTCCCAGCCCCTGTACTTTAAAATCTTTTGCAGCATACGGTCCACTCCGGATGACTGTGGCATGGAAAAATGACAAAATAGTCCCGATTATTATTTATATTATTTCAAAAACTCCCACCTTTGACAACAACCATTCACTTTCCGCTCCTCCGCTGGGGAGCGCCCTTCCCAGCCCCTCTCCTCCTTCTCGACATCGGGATGGTGAGGAGGGAGGTCCTTGACGCGTACCTTAGGATTGCATAGTCATAATTACCGGCGTCGATAGACTTGACAATCCTAGAATTAGCCCCTATAATAACCCAAGTCCAATCCCTTTGTTATTATTTATATTTTAGTGGATTCTTGTCTTTGTTATATTTTAATGGATTATGAATTTTGTAACCTCTAATGTGATATCTTCCCAGATTTTGTGCCTTTTTAGTGATAAGTAGATTTTTATTATAAATATATACAAATTTACATCTCGATATTAAATTTCTACGTACAAGATTACAATCGCAGCCTCAATAAAACTTTTAGTAATCAGATTTTGTAGCATGGGGAAGGGGATGGCAATTACGATGAAATTCCAAATTCATGCACACTGGCCACCACAATGTGGCTGCCTAACTAAAAATGTCGTTCGTTGAAATAAGCTAGCCCGCCTTGGTAGTTGGGAAAGCGATGCAATGTTGCCACATACCCATTTTAGTTAATGGCATAATCTTTTACAAATCAGTCTACTAATTTACTTCTTAAAGGTCATCCACGTGTGTTGAAAATATTGGTGTGCATAAATGTCAATAATAACCAGCCTCTTGAGGTTCATTTAAGTGAGCCTAGATACAAAAGAAGAAATTGGTTAAAGTCTTTCTCAATAGTATGTGACCAAATTAACCATTTTGGGTATATGAGATGATGGAATGTAAAAAAAATTACCGGTTAGGAATGATTATGGACATGACTCAGATAAGATTCATAGGATTTTGATCCTTATCTTTTTTTTTGAGGTGCAATCAGATTTTTATCCTTATAATCTTTAAAAATAAGGATTCAGATAGAATTTCGGTCATAAAATACAGAGAATGAACAAAGTAATTCTATATTATTTAAATTGTATTTAATTTTCAAAAAAAATACTCCTAAATAAATTAGATATTAAAAAATAACATCCAACTAATTGATTTAGGTGTTTGGTAATAGTTGTTTTTATATTGGGCTAACTAAACACGAGAAATGATAAAATTGTTCTCTCTAGAATCAAAAAATATGACGAATCTATGGCATCAGAATTCGCACATCCACGAAAAAAAATAAAATTTGTCGTCATCTAAGGCAACACCGACGAGGCATTAGTCCAATTCTGGATTCTGAAATTGGAATTCAACTCTTAACTTTCTCTCCGAAGATCAATTCAATTTTTAACGGATCGGAGGAAAAATGAAATTTCCCGGAGAGGCGGAAAAAAGATGGAGAAAAAAAAAACCGTTTTCATATTTTTGCAATTCATATGACAGATTGCTTCGACCGTGGCTAATAAAAATGACAGAAAAGTTTCGCCCACTTGATGAGGGTTCTAATATTTCTTATGAATTAATATAACGGAAGAATTTATTCCAAAATTTAAAGATTATTGTAAAATTTCAACACAAGTTCACGACATTTATAATTGTTTAGAAAATAATTCAATAAACTACATATAAATGTAATGGCGATGAAGTTAAAATCTGTGACATCTTTTTTTTTATTCCATGAAAATTCGATGCCTACAAACGAGTCTCTGACGTCAAAGCGTCGTCGTTTTTCAAGATATCAAAACAAATTCTTTGAGTGGACATTGTTCGAAGAGAATTTTTCAAATAGGCGCTTTCCAATCCTAGAACTAGATCTTTTACCACACGCATGATTAACTCTTCAAATCCTTTCGGTTTGAGAGTAGAAATAATTGCTTATACTTCTTTTATTTCACTCTAATCTAAATTTAGGTGGAATATAATTTTTGAATAATGACAAAGTTTTTTCTATCAAATATTTAATATTATTATATTCTAATGGCTCAAACTTGAGTTAATGAGAACGACTCTCTTACGAGTTTATTTATTTAAATCTAATGTTACTTTTTTGTGTGGAAAAGTGTAGTTTTGATCGAGTAAAGGGAGGAGGAAATTAGACAGGGAGACATAGGAAGGAGTTGGCTGACTAGTTCAAAAGGGCAAACTTACAATAGAGAAAGAAAAGGTGGGGGCCACCTTGTAGGAGCTATTATTGTTGATTTCTACCATTTGATATCCGGATCCATGAATCGACTAATAAGATTCGAACCAAACTGAACTTTTGAAAAGTACAAAATTCTCATAACAATTATTTAACACTGTTGCGTTCCCGAGATTTTGTTAACCTTGAACAGCCAGTTTTTTTAAATGTTTGTAGGACTATTATCTAATAACCAATCATAAATCCTCGAGCAAACGCGTGGAAGGTCCCACTACTTAGTTGGGCCATTTTTTCTAATTTCACACGCCTAAATCCATCTTTTGTCACCATCTATTAATTAAATTCAATTAGTTAAACCACGTATGCTTCAATCTAGTGTGTGTATATATATATGCAGGTTGAGTCCATAACAAGGAGGAAAATCATCAAACAAGCAACAGAAGAGCAAGAACATGGCTGAGGCCTTACCGGGATTTCGCTTCTACCCGACAGAGGAGGAGCTTGTCTCCTTCTACTTGCACCACCAGCTGGAAGGAAGCAGAGGAGAGCTGCAACAAGTTATACCTGTTGTGGACATCTACAATGTGAAGCCAACCAATCTTCCAAGTAACTTGCTAATGAAGTTGCATTGATCGAAGTGTCGATGTTTAAGATCGACTTCGATGGGAGGAGTTCGTTTGACCCTTTTCCGGTTTTGTGTTTTGCAGAGCTTGCAGGACAAAGGTGCGGAGGGGACACCGAGCAGTGGTTCTTCTTTGCACCGAGACAAGAGCGCGAAGCCAGGGGAGGTAGACCGAGCAGGACTACTGAGTCGGGGTACTGGAAGGCCACGGGCTCTCCGGATTATGTTTACTCGTCGGACAGCAGAGTGATCGGGGTCAAGAAGAGCATGGTTTTCTACAAGGGGAGAGCTCCAACTGGCAGAAAAACAAAGTGGAAGATGAATGAGTATAGAGCCATCCAGAACGAAGCTGATTCATCTAGTAATCCCATACCAAAGGTGCATACATACATATACACATATATATTTAAATTATACCAACTACATATATACATATATACATACGTTTATTGTGTGTACATGCACATGCAATATATGCTAGCAATACCTCTTCATCTTTCTCTTCGGTGATAAGAATTGCTAAAATCAATTTCTGCCATGCAGTTGAGGCATGAATTCAGTCTATGCCGAGTCTACGTGGTGTCGGGAAGCTTCCGAGCATTCGACAGACGCCCACTAGAGACCAGGACAAGGGATGCGAAGGTCCCTGACGAAGCTGTCGGAACATCTGCAAAGGCTCCTGTCATGGTGCAGGAAACAAGCTCCACCGATACCTCATACTCCGGAGGGGACCCAACTGATCAGCCCCTCGAAACTGCTGGCTGTATAAATTGGGAATTGGTGGGCGATCTATCACCACCTTTTTGGGAGTGGGAACAGCTAGATTGGCTATGAATGCAAAGCAGCAGGTAAATCTGCAGATGTGTTGTACCTTTCGGTGGTTCTCCGAAGCTAGAATAAATAGGCAAGGATGAATAGAACTTGATCTATAGGCCATACATTCTTTTTTCTCCATAGTAATTTGTAAGGGGAGAGTTAGTCGAAATAAAGACAATAAGTTCATGTAGAATATTATTTGTACTCACTGACTGCAATAAAGCTCTCTGCAATAAGTTCTTGCAGCATTATTTTGCTTCGGTTTCAAAAGTCTTATTATCCTACTATCCTCCATTTACACCAGGTCGTAAGTTAGTTAGCGGAGGCTCGATGACCAAGCAAGTTGATGCACAAGCAAAACACACGCGAGATCACAGATAGCTAACTATAAGAAATCGAACAACAGAAGAATTTGCATATGCAGAATGACTTTTAATAACTTCTAGAGAATTTCATCAAACTACCTCTGTGCCTATCTTAGGATGACAGAAATAAGTCGCAAGCAGAAACTTGCCTCCAATCCTTTCTTCGACGGGCACAAAAACAAAGAAAGCTAGCAAAACCATTCACTGTGCAAATTTGTGCATAAGAGGTGCCGCTCTTAGCTTCTAGCTGATAAGAAAACTGCAAAAACATTCATAATTCTCATTTTTCCTTTGTCCGCAGTCAGCTTTAAATTCGATACTTCTGCAGCAGAAGTCGTCATCTCGGTACAGCAGAAGCCAAATTAGTTAAGAACAGAAGATAAAGAATTCTAAGGAATTTCTTAGCCGGAGGAAAAACACAATCAAGAGATCAACTTTTCTCTCTCCTGTCAGAGAGCAATTGGTGACCAGGACACCGGTGGAGTGTCATCAGGATATCCTACATGAGGAGATATTACCATTTGGAGTTTGAGTTTGGCAAGGAAATAAGTAAAAGAGAAATTATTTTCCTGTTTTGTTTCGGACTCATAATTCGACCTAAATAGATTACTTGATGTACAAGGGGTTGCCTCTATATAAAGGCATGTTACTCAAGGGTTTTGTATTGCTTTGTGGCTTGGATCCATCAATAAAAGTTCTCCTTTCTCTCCGTGGACGTAGGCATTAGGCCAAACCACGTTATCTCTTGTATCCGCATTCTTTGCGCGTATTGTTCTCTAAGTTGTTGAATTCCTAATAAATGGTATCAAGAGCTAAGGTTGGAGGATGTCGGATCACGGTGCGAAGTTTGCTCTTGTGAAGTTCGATGGTTCATCAAATTTTGGGTTATGACAAAGGCGTGTCAAGGATCTCCTCGTGCAACAAGGTAATCGCGCTGTCGGAGAAGAAGCCCGAGAAGATGGAGGAGCAAGAGTGGAAGGAGATGGAGGCCAAGGCAGTGGCTACAATTCGCTTGTGCTTGGCAGACGATGTGATGTATCACGTCATGGATGAGGAGTCACTAGCTGAGGTATGGAAGAAATTGGAGGCAAGGTATATATCTAAGTCTTTGTCGAACAAGCTTTATCTTAAGCAAAGATTGTACGGGCTCAAGATGGAGGAGGGCTCAGATTTGAGCCAACTATTTAATATTTTCAGTCAACTTGTGAGCGACTTGAGAAAGGTTGAAGTGAAGTTCGAGGAAGAAGATAAGGCATTGTTGCTCCTCAATTGCTTACCAGTCTCTTACGAAAATTTGGTTACAACTCTAACTTGGGGGAAAGAGTCCCTGGTGTTGGAAGATATCACAAGTGCTCTGCTAGGATTTCATCAAAGGAGGAAAACTGGCGATGAACAAACGGAAGGACTGATTGTGAGGGGTGGCCATGGTGGTCGTAGTGAAGATGGAAAAGGATCTAGGTCGAGGTCAAGGAGGTTCAAAGAAAATTGCTTCGAGTGCGGAGAAAAAGGACACGTAAAGAAGGATTGTCCGAGAAGAACTCGGGATCGCGAAGGATAAAGATCGGGTTCCTTGCATGTGGCCTCATATTCGGACAGGTCGGATGGTGATCTTCTTTCTGTTTTATCAAGTCCAAAGCATTCTGATTCCTAGATTTTGGATAGTGCTTGTTCCTTTTCACATGACGCCCAAAAAAGGGTGGTTCAACACCTACAAGTTCGTTGATTCAGGTATAGTGACTATGGGTGATGGTTCTACTTGTAGAATTGCTAGCATAGGAGACTTGAGAATCAAGATGTGGGATGGTGTTGAGAGAAAATTGTATGGGGTTAGGCATGTTCCAAATTTGGAGAGGAATTTGATTTCATTAGGAGCCTTGGATTGTAGCGGGTACATCTATAATATTGTAGGCGGGCTAATTGAGGTGGAGAAGAATGTTGTTGCGAGGGTGAAAGGGATGCTAAGAACACCTACAGGTTAGTGAGGAACACAGTTGTAGGTGGAGTCACCTCGTTGGGTTCCGAAAAAGCTCTTCTGTGATGGAGCGAAGGCTTGACATGAATGGTTTGAGTGGAGTTGGGATTCGCAGAGACAAAGTTAGCAAGTTTTCGGTATGGTTGTCTAAAGGGACGTGCACGTCAAAGGTAGGTTTTGCATGGGGAATGCGAAGCCATTGGTAGCACCACGGGCGAATCGGGTATCTCACTCAAGGTCAAACGGTAGAGTTCGGGACATGTCGAGAGTTCTATTTGGTGGAATAAAAGGTTGCCCGTTGTATGCTATGGCAAGTAGCATTAGTTTGAGGCAAGAAGGTCTAGCAAAAAAGCAGTTCGAGGTTGCGGAGCATAGGGTTGATCGAAAAGTAGAGGACGCACTATTGGTCACAAGGTTGCTTCGGCAGGTGGACTTGCTAGATGGGATTCAATGGAGGTTGGAAGGAAGACGCCAAGCAAGCTCGAAAGCTCGAGCTTGGGAGCTGGCTCCAAGTGATTGAACAAAGGTGGTGAGAAAGTTGAGATGGTCTTATTGATGGCGATGTATCTATGGTCCGAGGTGGAATCGGTGGAGTCGGATTGGTCTTGCAAGATCTCATCTCTTCATGGGGCGGTATTTCGTCAAGGTGGAATTTTTTGTTGAAGTTCGGATGGAGCTTCATGGTTCGACCACGGGATGATTTCTCACCAAGGTGGAGATTGTTGAGTTTCGCAAGGAAATAAGTAAAAGAGGAATTATTTTTCTGTTTTGTTTCGGACTCCTAATTCGAACTAAATAAATTACTTGATGTACAAGGGTTTGCCTCTATATAAAGACATGTTACCCAAGGGTTTTGTATTGCTTTGTGGTTTTGATCCATCAATAAAAGTTCTCCTTTCTCTCTGTGGACGTAGACATTAGGTCGAACCACGTTATCTCTTGTGTCCGTGTTTTTTGCGCGTATTGTTCTCTAAGTTGTTGAATTCCTAACGGGAGTATAATTAATTAATTGTAGAAAACTAGAATGTACGAATATAATTGTCTGAGTTTTATTGATGAAGATGAATCAGTATATATACAAGAGTTAAGTGCATCGTAATCTCTAGTTCTAATCTGTCTAATTAATAGGAAATGAGCCGTTGTTCTATGCAACGGCCAGACTAATTATGGCGGTCGAATTACAGTGTAATTTAACAGCTAAACCTCCCAAGTGCAGTAATCATAAAACTACAACTCCAACGTTCATATTTGAAGGCGAAGTACAGAATTATTGCAGGCATTAGTTTAAGTTCTTCTTATGATCTTCAACGTTGATCTCTTCGATGTGGAGGGATCACTCACTCCACTAACCAAAAAGAAGCATAGAAGCAAGTTGCACAAAAAAATAAATTTCTGAATTTGTAATGTTGCTGTCTAAGTTCAGATACCAATCAATATGTCCAGCCAAATAAGGACTCAAAACATTGCCGTGAGGACCGAGATATCCAAATGAGCAAGTACCTTACGCGTCGACGAGTAGGAGGTACCTTGACCATTCACCCCCGACTTTTTCCAACATCATTCACTTAACCTCTACATGAGGCAAATATTGTGCCTCCATAGCTAAATTTAATTAAATGCTGATGGTTCCTCCTTATACCAGAAAATCTATGTCAGCTTATCTCACTCATGAAAAACTCCACTCTGATTTCTAAACAAGTAAATGCAACAGAGCATTTTTGCCAACAGAATGTGATCTTCTAAGACATTCCAAGTACTAATCTTCTCTGTCATAGATCATATTCCTCTACCAACGTGCATCAACACGCATAGATTTGGACAAAACGAAAGATATTGTTGATAAATAGAAGCACGTCTTGTTCGCAAAACACTAAAGTAGACATCGGCATAATGTTAGAATCGGGCGGGCTGCATTAGTCCCAGAAAAGTAAGCTTACCAACAACAAATCTCTCTCACTTACCATGTTAATCGATCTGGCAGCGTTGCGAATCTCGACATCCTGCAACATTTTCCGGGTTGCGATTCTCGGAACATTTGACATTCTTTCGGCACAAAGAGGGCCAGTATATGTCAACATGTCTACAACAAGCAGACATAACTCAATAAGCATCAAATCTCTCCCTGAACCTGTTGCGGTTTCCACATCAACAGAACAACATTTAATCAGAGGACTATAAACAGTGAAAGTGGCAATTCTGGAAAGAAAAATCACCACACAATCACAAACCCTACACTGTAACAATTTGCCAGAATAAGCCTATACAAGTTAGAAGCTTGCACCTTTGGCTAAATCCTGGCCACAAGAACTGATTTTGATTTCCATTAGAATCTTTGTATCCAACTAAAATTTCGAAGCAACGAGATTTTTTAATTTTTAACATTTATGGCAAGTCGTCCGTTCTCGTAACTAAAGATGCGGTAATCTCAATCATTTGCATTTGCACTATGATAAAGCTGCATTGGTCAAATGGATAGAAGCAGACAATTGTAAAGAGAGGAACAAGAAAAAGACAGAACTCACTTGCTGTTCTTTTGTCTTTGGTTTTTCTTTTCCGACCGCTGAAAAATTGGAGGCAGGGAACCATGTATAGCAAATCTAACTCAGCCTTGACTTGAGAAAGTCTTTTTGATAGTACTGATTGACTTCCAATTTGTTTCCAATAACTGTCGAAGCAAATTGAGCTGTTGACCGGAAAAAACTTCCAATCATAGCTTTTCTTCAACTATCGTTAATTATTTATTTTATTATCCTTATAAATAATTTAAATATTTGATATCCTAATTACCATGGTTTTAAAAAACACGGTCCGACCGGTTGGACCACGAAACGGGCACAAGACCGGGTCATTTTTAGGCTTTTGACCGGGGTATGTACTAACCAGACCAAATCCGGTCAGACCGGCCAATTTTGAAGTCCACCCTGACCGGTCGAACCCGATTAGTACAAAAATAGGCGAAATTGATTTTTTTTGGTAGTTTTCGAGGAAAAAAATTAATTTGACAAGTTTATAAAGTAATAAATAAATAAGTAGATTTATAGAGTGGAGAGATAAAAAATTAAGTCTACTTTTTTGTATAGAAAATAAGTATATTTTAACCTACATATATATTATTTAAAATATTTAAAAATAAAAATATTTTTGGTCGGACCACCGATCCAGAAAACTGTAGGAATTCCGGATCGTAGCTCCGGACCGGGTTTTAAAACCATGCTAATTACCTATAAAAATAAGAGAGAAACACTCTAGCGGCCGTTCTCTTTAATAAAACGTACACTTTCGTCCCTCTAGTTTGAAAACTATTTTCCCACTCCCCAATTATGAAATGCACACATTATTATTATTAAGAAAAAAGATATTAAAAAATCTAAATAAGTTAAATTTTCAATCGAGCAGTCTTGGTAATGAGTAAAATTTAATTTCCCCATACTTCCTCTCCAAATCAGACAGAATTAGATTTTGGATTTTGATATTTCCATCCTCCATTTTATTCTGTTTTTTTCAAGCAAAAAGAATTATCTAAAAATCCCCCAAATCTAAAGAAATTTGGGCCTCTAAAAAGAGGTCCACCATAAGCCCATCACCCAATTTCCTCTCCTCTTCTTCTCTATTTTCTCTCTCCACTTCCTCTTAACCCATTTCCTAAAACCCTCGAGCCTCTCCTCTCCTCTCCTCTCCGACGCCAAACCGCCGCTCCACCGCCGGCAACGACGCCGTTCCGGCATCCAAAAGGTCACATTGCAAGTACCCAAATCGCTTGAACATTGAATAAGAAGGAGAACGCTAGAGGAGGGGGAGGAAATGATAAGGAGAAGGTTGATTTCTTCACTGGTTTCGTCAGCCTCAGTTTCGAACCTTGCACCCATAAAGCTTCGAGCTTTGGGTGTGATCCGGGCTCCGGTGCTCGATTCCTACGAAAAGTTGTCTCCTTTTTCGAAACCCGGGTCCGGTTGGGGGTCTGGGCTGGTGGGTCTGAGGGGATACAGCCTGCTGAGCCTGAATGACCTCAGGGACAGGGTGCCCAGGAAGCAGAAGACGAGGAAAGGCCGCGGGATAGGGTCCGGGAAGGGGAAGACCGCGGGGCGGGGGCACAAGGGGCAGAAGGCTAGAGGGACTTACAAGTTCGGGTTCGAAGGCGGGCAGACCCCGATGCGGAGGAGGTTGCCCAAGAGAGGGTTTAAGAACCCGTTCAGCCTCACTTTCCAGGTCGGTTGGCTGTGTTTGGTCCCAATGTAGTTGTGTTTACGTTGGTTGTGATTCTGTTCGGGTTCGTTTGTTGCTGTTGAAGTATCTGGTTTGGTTCTTGTGAATGGGAGGAGGCCAATGTGAGATGAGCTGTGGCGGCGTCGTTGGATTTGAATGCTCATTCGTTGTGGTTGTCATTTCTTTTTCCGCGCTAGAAATGTTAGGAAAAAAACGGATCCTCCGAGGGACTTCTAGTTGAACGTATTGATCTCAATCTTCTCCCCTTGGATCTGTCATCTCTTAGTTAATGTCATCGTCTTGTAATATTGATCCTTGGTTGGATATATTCTTTCTCAAACCTTTTGTTGAAGGAACCCTGATCGAGAAGGCTAACTTCCATCTGCCAATATCCGAATTTCTGCAATATCGCATTTGATATATCTCTTTTTCTCTTCAGAACTCATGGGTCGCCCAGATTTATATATCTCTAATCTTAGCGTTTGGCTTTGTTAAAGTTCTTCTTGAAGTTTCCACCAAAAAAAAAACTTCTTCTTGAAGTTTGATTTCTTGGAATTGGGCAGTAGTTGGTGTCTCCTAATTGTAATTTGAACAATTATCGTTTTTTTAATATCTTAGCCTTTGACTTCTATGTTGAAATCCTATTTTGGCCCTTTTGCAGCCATGTGGACTTGGGAAGATTGCAAAACTTATAAACGAGGGTAAAATTGATTCTCATGAGCTGATTACAATGAAAACTCTCAAGGTAATGTGTCTCCTTCTGCAGTTCAAGGTATACATATTTTGTTGTTAATGTGGCTGCTGTTGCTGACTCGGGTTGTTTTAAAAGGATACGGGGGCAATAGGCAAGCAAATAAAAGACGGCATAAGATTGATGGGTCGTGGTGCTGATCAAATTCAATGGCCAATTCATTTGGAGGTAAATCTCTTTGACTAATTCTGTACCAAATATCAAGTTAGGTTCTTTTGGCATCTTAACTGAGAAGATAGCAACTGCTACTGGTAGCACGAGTTTGTTGGTTTCTCATTGAGAAGATGGTATTGGCTGAAAAGTTTCATTGAAACCGATAGCAATTTTAGTTGCTGAATTGCTACTTTTCAAGCCGTTGGTGATGCTTTCAGGTTAATCATGTAGGGGTCCTGATTTTATTTAGATTAACAAACTGATTCTTCAAATTACCTTATAAAGTATCATTGTCATGAGTCCACATTTTTGCCAAATTGGGTCTGAGTAGTGGTGTATTTACTCATCTATTTAACTATTTTTGTTCAAGTTCAATTTCAAGATTTTCTCTCCTTCAGAGATCAATTTATAGGAAGTGAAATTCTAGCCCTGCCAGAATTATTCCCAACCAATTTTGAAGAATTCATGAGGCAATTGCAGTCAGGAAGTTGAAGTTCAAAATAACACTGATTCCTTTTTTTTTTAAATGGTGCAAATCATGTAATTGGCTAATAATATGGAATGGTCCATAATAATTGGCCCCTATGTTTAGTAATAGATCCTGATCTCAATTATTAGTTCCTCAGAGTGCATAATTTCAGTACTTTGAGCATGCCAGAGAAACTTGCTCTTAACAGAAGGACTTTGCAGGTCTCAAGAGTGACCGTGAGAGCAAAGCAAGCGGTTGAAGCTGCAGGTGGTACTGTTAGACGAGTGCATTACAACGAGTTGGGTTTCCGGGCACTGCTGAAGCCTGAGTGGTTTGCGAAGAAGGGCAGGCTGTTGCCAAGACCAGCTAGGCCTCCACCAAAGCTGAAAGACAAGGTTGATAGTATCGGCCGACTGCCAGCCCCAACGAAACCCATTCCGTTTTACATTGAAGAGAAGGAGGCTACTGCCTCCGTTCCTGCTTAGTTTTGTCAGACAAAGTAGTTCACCGGAGGGGAGACCCACCAAGGAAAGTGCTTCATGTTGATGAAGTTATCATTTGCTCTAGTGTCAATTAACAATCCATTTCGGTGCTCGAGAAACGATGGCAAATGGCCAACCGAAGTCGAGGGCAAGTGTCTCCTTCGAACGCCCTCGTGCCGAGGTGGTGTTGCGAGTCTCCTTCGATCGCCCTTGTATGATCTCATTACTGGGTTTCTCATCAAACCAGCAGGTTGTTGGAACTAGTGAGCAATAAAACACTATGTCCAAGGTGTTTGCCATCTATTTTGGACAATGGCTAATTACCTTGTACTCTGAAAAAAAGGCCCTCTTCTGCAAGTTGCTTTCAAGTCTTATTTACAGATTTATGCATCTTTTCTATATGAACCTGATCTAAATTTAATCTCGCTTAGATTAAATCTCATAATTCTAGCCAGTGTTGAAGTTTGTGTTTTCTAATTCAGTTGCTTTCTAACTTAGAACAGCATCCAAGGAATGTTATTCCAATAATCTATATGTATATAATAATATACATATCTATAATAATCTATCAATCAATCTATAATAATAAAAAAATGTTAATTCACAAATGAAATTTTCATTATCCAACCAAAAGTCACATTATCGAACCAAATAATTACACTATATTTGTTTTTTTTCAATTAAAAAAATGTAGTGTAATTATGCAGAAACTTGAAATTTATTTATTTTTCATTTCTATAATAAATCAAACATAAACACAGCTCACAAATTAATTCCTCGCATAAACCTTTAGGCCACCGGCATCCTGCGTTGATAAATTTAAGTCCGAGTTAAGTGATATTTAATATTATTGTTGGACCTTGGGCCCAATAGGCAATTATTATTGTGCCTAATTGGGCCCGGGCCCATTAGGCCCAAAAAGTTGGGCTGGATGGGCCGGTCAACCCGCGTTGACCGGCCAAAGCTACGCAAGCGCCACGTCAGCATGACGTGGCGCTGACGTCATATTTGGCAGCCACGTGGCAAAGCTGGGGGTAGCTTTGCCGCGTGGCACGCCACGTGGCGGACATGCGGCTCGGAGCGCCACGTGGTGTGCCACGTGGCACATTATGACTGGCCGGACTTTCCTATAAAAGGAGGAATCCGGCTGGACTGAAATGTAACTTTTCCCACAACCACTCAATACAAAAGGAAAATTCCGGATCAGTTCCAGAATTTTAATTAGATTTTCGATTAAAGGAAATCTCGTGAAAATTGATTACGGATCCGTTCGAACGTGATCGTAATTCGACCAGCACGAAGAAGTTGTGGACCCGAGCCTGTGGACCTCTTACTTCAACAAGTAAGTGATTTATTATTAACGAATTAGTTTGTTAATTACACGGGTTTAACACGTAATTACTCATTAATTACGCGTCAAAACCGTCAATTGGTATCAGAGCATGGTTGAAACCATATTTTGATGATAATATGATGTTTTAATTCAAGTAATTATGTGATTTATTGAGTTAAAAATCATATTAATTATGATTTTATGAAAATTCATAATCTGTTGGACTTTAATGTAATTAATTTGGAACCAGCGGGACTAAATTAAATTTTGCCTAACCACGCGGGCAAATTCGCGCACGTGCGAAACCTTAAGGTACCAATCTGAAATTTGACCGTTTACGTGGCACCTCCGTGTCATGGACCTCGGTGCAATTTTCGGAAGACTTGGGGATTAATTGGAAATTTTCCCAAAAATCCCCAAATCGAATCAAACCCTAATCCGGCGATTTGGGCGTTTTCGCCCGAAATCGAAATCCGTCGATTTCGTCGGAAATCCGACGATTTCGACGCCGGAGATCGACGATAGTCGATTCTCCGGCTTCTCCCCGATGTCCCGATACCACGTTTGTGGATCGGCGTCGCCGGAATCGTGAGATCGAGGACGACGACGGCGGAGAGACGCGGAACAGAGAAGACGATCGCCGCGGCGAACGGCTGGACGACGGCCCGCAAGGCCGCTACGGCCGTGATCGTAAGGCCGAGACGAGTCGATTGCGACCGGTCTCGGCATGTGGTTCGCCGCCGTTACGCGGCGGTCGTGGAGAGGTGCGGCGGCCAGTTTTTCGTCGCTCAGTCGAAGAGAGAAAATTCAAGGGGAAAATATGCGAGGGGTAAAATCGTAATTTCACGATTTTTCCTGAAAATATTTATACCCGGGTCAAGAAAATAAAAAAACCGGACGGATTGGCCTGGTTTCTTGGTTCGACCCAACCCGATTTACGGTCAATTTTGACTTAAGTCAAAATTGGACTTAAAAATTGGGTTTTTTCTCTTTTAATTAGATAAAACCAGTTTTTATTCAATTAAAATCTAATAAATTGATAAAAAATTGAGAAATTTTTGTCAATTAAGTTTATTAAAATTATGACGATATTTTAATAAACTTAAAAATATTTTGGAACGAGTTCCGAGATATGTGAAAGTTAAACTAAAATCACATAAATTGATCCATAAAATGTTCATCAAAAGATTGGAAAATGAGTTTTTCAATCCTATTTTGGGAAAATATGAGTATTAACCCAAAATTGAATTGCAATTGTTGCAAGATTTGATGGCTACTGGAGGCAGGTATCTGAACTTCTGTGCAACAGAACTTCGACAGAAGATTCTGAAGCGCCGTTTACCGCTGCGTGTGCCCAAGAATGACATATTTGTCATTGTTGAGCACATTGAGGCTGTTCACCGGGAGATGCAAGAGTGCATCTGGGCCGGAGGTTACGATCATGGAGAGGACTGGCCCTCTATGTTTCGAGACCTCCTGGTCACGATGAAAATTCGAGAAGATATGAGTGTCTTCTCGGCACCCGAGTTCAATACCCATAGAGATGCTCTCTATGGTCTGGTCCATTATCTTGAGGATAAGGGTCTTCGCAGAGAAATGATACCTTCTCCTGTTCTGGAGCTGCGAAGCGGGTTGATCTTAAACCGCTACTTCGCTAAGGATTACTATTATAGTTTTCCTCCGCTCCTGATCATCTGGATCATGGATTCAATTCCAGTTCCGGAAAGTACCCTGGAACTTCTCATCGGATCGTCCTCGTACCCGGCCCCCACCGGATCGTCTTTGGACCCGGATCCAGATATGTATCTGGATTCTTCTACCGGATCGCCTGGACATCCGATTCCTGTGTGATTATATGTTTAACTGTCCCCATATACATATGTTGTTTTTGGGGGACTTTTGTACAATAGGTTGTGACCTTGTCTGAGATTTTGTGCATGTGTGAGCACACTCAGAATGTACAAATGCATGTGTGAAACATGTAATTAAATAAAGATGTTTGTTTAATTGCTTCCACTTGAATTTACTATCGATGAACTTTAAACGGTTGAAGTTTAAGATTAATACTTGAATGGTGAGGGGAAGCATGCCCGCGACCCACTTCGATTTTGAGATTAATCAAGAACTCCATATCGTTAAAAGTTATGAGTGATTAGTAAATTGAATCATATTGCCAAATCAAATTTCTAATATGTTCTCATATTAAAAATCCCTATAGAAATGTCAGTCGCTTCTAGATCCATCATTGCTGAGCTAAACCGTGAGTTAAAACTCAACGGTGAAAATTATGACAATTGGAGTATGAAAATCCAATATGTGCTTGAAGAACAAGAGGTTCTGGAGCACATACATGTCATAATGGATGAGCCTGAAGAAGGCACAACTGCTCAACATAAGCGAGATAAGGAAGCTTATGTTATTTGGAAGAGGAAAAACACTACTGCTCGATTGATCTTGCTGAGTTCAATGATGGATGATATCACCAGACAATTTCGCGTGCATGACAACGCGAAAGAGTTATGGGATTCTCTCAAAGTGAAATTCGGAAAGCTTTCAGTGTCGAAGCTGCGTGCTTTGACCATAAGGTTTGATACCTTTAAAAAGCGTCCGGAGGTTCCCATGCGGAAACACTTGAGAGTGATGTCCAATATGATCAGTGAACTGGCAGAGGCCAGTCACATACTCAGCAACGAGCAGCAGATTCAAGCTGTCATCCGTTCTCTACCACCAAGTTGGGAACAGATGAAGATGAATCTTACCCATTCCGATCATCTGGTAACATTTGATGATGTTGCCAGACACCTTGAGCTGGAGGAAGATCGCCTCCTAGCTATGAAATTCCACCCTGAAGCCCATTCGATTTGTTCGACTAGGAGTGGTGGGAAAAAGAAAAAAGGTAAAGGGAAGGGTAACTGTAAACAAGCTCCAAAGGCTGAAAGCCATGGAACCAAGTTAGATGGCTCCAAGGCTAAAAAGAACAAGCGGTTTAACATTTCAAAAGTGAAATGTTTTAACTATCAACAGAAGGGACATTTTGCAAAAGATTGCAAAATGCCCAAGCAGGTACATCTGAACTCAAGTGTGAGTAAATTGTATGTATCCTCTTGTACCCTTCTAACTGAATCACATTCTGTGTGGGTGATTGATTCAGGAGCGACAGACCATATAGCTAGAGACCGTGGTTCGTTTGTTGAGTACAGGCGGTTGCCGGCTGGAGCAAAAATCATTTTTGTCGGTAACAACTCGTGCGTGGATGTGAAAGGCCTGGGCACTTGTAGATTACACCTTCGTGGTGGTCGTGCCCTTCTTTTACATGACGTATTGTTTGCTCCAGACATACGAAGGAACCTGATCTCAGTTTCGGCCTTCATGTCTTTAGGTTTCCGGTTGTCATTTGAGAACGACACCGTTAGATTGTTTTTGGATGATGCCTATTTTGGCCTTGGATATATATCGGAAGGTTTTTTGATTTTGGATATTGATCCTTCTGAAAGTTTTTCCTTTGTCACTAGTTCAAATTCATCAGAGGATGATATTAAACTATGGCATTCTAGACTTGGCCATATCGGTCAGGATCGTTTAAACCATCTAGCTAAGGCAGGACTGTTGGGCAATATAGAGAAATCTATATTACTTAGTTGCGTATCCTGTCTAGAAGGGAAAAGTACTAGAAAATCTTTCGGTACTGGGGCTAGAGCCAAATTTCCACTACAATTAGTCCATTCTGACATATGTGGTCCAATGAATGTGAGGGCAAGGCATGGAGCATATTACTTCATCACCTTTATTGACGACTATACTAGATATGGTCTGATATACCTGATTTTTCACAAGTCTGAAGCCTTAAACTACTTCATGACATACATGAGTTTTGTTGAGAATCAGAAGGATAGAAAGATAAAGGCCTTACGAACTGATCGTGGCCGTGAATATCTTTCTGATGAGTTCAAAGCTCTATGCATTGAAAAAGGAATTGAACATCAGTTGTCCATTCCTTATACACCACAGCAAAATGGAGTTGCTGAAAGAAGGAATAGAACCCTTCTTGATATGGTTAGATCGATGATGGCAGAGGCAAGTTTGCCTATATCATTCTATGGAGATGCGCTCCTGACTGCCGCATACGTTCTAAACCGTGTACCTTCTAAGTCTGTTACAGCCACTCCTTATGAAATGTGGACAGATCGGAAGCCCGATTTATCCTATTTTAAGCCATGGGGGTGTGCGTCCTATGTCCATTCTACCTCAAGTGCTTTCGGTAAATTAGGACCGAGAGGTAGAAAAAGTATCTTTATAAGATACCCAGAGGTATCTAAAGGGTACGTGTTCGTGGGTGAACTGGACAATGGACATGTAACAGAATTTGAATCACGCGATGTCACGTTTTTGGAGAATGAATTTCCAAAGTTGGGGGAGGTTAGTAGTGACCTTACCCTTTATGAGACAAATGAACCAGAGTCATCTGGATCACTTCTTCCGAGTGGGAGAATTGAGGAGGAAGATAGAGATTTTCCAACTCAAAATGATCCAGTAGGTCGTGATCTGATTCCTGAAAAGGAGGTAATTCCTTATTCCAGTGGGAGTACGGTATTTCCACCCAGTGGGAGTGCAATTCCTGGATATGATGAATATATGAGAGATGTTTATCAAAATCGGGAATACTGTAGGTCTAGCAGAACTAGCATACCACGCCGACGATTTGACATCGAAGGCGAGGCTAATGCGTTCTTGGTATCACTAAAGAAATTTGGTGGTCCAAGTGAAATTCTTCTGGCCATCCTGCAGGATGAAGATGAACCTAAAAATGTATCTGGAGCATTGTCATCTCCAAAACGTGATGAATAGATGAATGCAATGGATAAAGAAATGTCTTCTATGATCAAAAACCAGGTTTGGGATCTGGTTGACCTACCTAAGGGGCGTAGAGCAATTGGGAATAAGTGAATTCTCAAAATCAAGCGCAATGCAGATGGCAGTATCGAAAGATACAAAGCGCGTTTGGTTGCCCAAGGATTTAAACAACAGGCTGGGATAGACTATGAGGAGACTTTTGTACCTGTTGTTAGATTTACGTCAATTAGGGTCATTTTAGCTATGGTTGCTAACATGAATCTAGAATTACATCAAATGGATGTAAAGACTGCTTTTCTCCACGGAGAATTGGATGAAGAAATCTATATGATTCAGCCTGAGGGCTACATTCAAAAAGGCTGCGAACACAAAGTTTGCAAATTGAATAGATCAATTTATGGCCTTAAGCAGTCGTCTAGACAGTGGTATATTCGCTTTCATAATATGATCATGCAGCATGATTTTATAATGATAGACGAAGATCACTGTGTGTATGTTAAGCAATCTGGAAAGAAGTTTGTTATCATCACCTTGTATGTTGATGACATACTTTTAGCTGGAAATGACATGGGATTTCTTGTCAAAATCAAAGATTGGTTATCTTCCAACTTTGAAATGAAAGACATGGGTGAAGCAGATTACATACTCGGAGTTAAGATTTCGAGGAATCGTTCGAAAAGAATAGTGTCTCTTTCACAAGAGACATATATTCGCAAAGTAGTAGAACGTTTCAATTGTGATCACAGTAACCCAAAGTATGTCCCATTGGTTAAAGGTCATAATTTGTGTAAGGACATGTGCCCAAAAACAGCTAAACAACGTAGGGACATGGAGAAGATTCCTTATGCCAATGCAGTTGGATGCCTGATGTACGCAATATTGTGTGCTAGACCTGACATTTGCTATGCTGTTGGGATAGCAAGCAGATATCAGTCTGATCCAGGCAGTGCTCACTGGAAGGCTGTCAAAGGGATTTTGAAATATTTGAATACTACTGCAGAATACTCCTTGTGCTATCAAGGCCGTGACCTGATAATGAGTGGCTATACTGATGCTGATTGGGGAGGTGATGTGGATAAGAAAAAGTCTACATCTGGATTTGTTTTCTTGTTGAACGGGGGTGCTGTCTCATGGAGCAGTAAGAAGCAAACATGTGTATCCCTGTCAACAATGGAAGCAGAATATGTAGCTTCAGCTAATGCTGCACAAGATGCGGTATGGTTGAAGAGATTCTTAAGCCATCTCTCCCTGATCAACTCGACGGAGCCAGTGAGTCTATTCTGCGACAACCAGGCAGCTATAGCATATGCTAAGGATCCTAGATTCCATATCAGAGCTAAGCATATAGATATTAAATTTCACTTTGTGAGAAATTTAATAAAATATAAAGAACTGTGTATGAAACACATATCTATACGAGATATGGCCGCAGATCCAATGACTAAAGCATTACCTCGAGAAGTGTTCGAGAAACATGTCAAGTCACTGGGTTTACGACAGTTTCATTTGTAATCCAATTAGTTAGAATAAATGAATTTTTATTTGGCAATATGAGTTAAATGTGAAACATGTCGGACAGAGAAGTAGCCCACTCACACGGGTGTTTACCTCAGTGGGAGTTAAGAAGTTGATTCCTGGCTGAGATGAGGCAGTTATTGGACATTCATAAGTGCATGTTCTATGGCGGAATGCTATCTTGCTTAAGAGCAAGTTTCCTTATGGGATGCAGGAATAAGTTGCTGCATTTGGATTTTCTACAATCCATATGATAAGATATAAGTGGAACTTATCATACTGTCTGTCCTATTAGCCTAGAGTTAAGCTAAGGTTGATACTCTAGTATGGTGTTAAATGACATGTGTTCCTTGAAAAAGGAAAGTACACCGTAACACGTGATCAGTATCATGTGTGCTACTCGACCACTGGATGGGATGAAAATGTTGAGTGATTTCACAATCCCTGGTGTGAGACCAATTTTCGAGAATTGTGATTCCCGAAACCTACCCTTAAGATCCTAAACGTATTCTGGAAGTATGATCCAGTGCTGCTAGCTTGGAAAGTTCATGAAAAGGTTATGGCATAGCGATTCGACCTGGCAGGGCTGACCAGAAAAGCAGGCTGTATCATTATGAAAGGAATATAGTTAAGGGAGAAGGAACTCTGTTCATCACATTCTGAGTTTCGTGGTTGAGGTGCACCAATTGTATTGAAAAGTACAATAGTGAACCCGAATATAATTGTTTGAAATCACTGATGTGAACAATGGAATGTGACATGAGTCCTGGGGTAATAGCATACATTATACAAGAAGGTTGTCGAGATGCTACTATTCAAGTAGCCTGAGTGTCTGTGCTCTTGAATTTGGCTTAACATACTCGACGTGTGCTGGTCGCACGAAATCCTTTAAAGAAATCTGATAACTGTTGATCAAGGTCAATAATAATTGAGTGGGAGATGTTGGACCTTGGGCCCAATAGCCAATTATTATTGTGCCTAATTGGGCCCGGGCCCATTAGGCCCAAAAAGTTTGGTTGGATGGGCCGGTCAACCCACGTTGACCGGCCCAAGCTACGCAAGCGCCACGTCAGCATGACGTGGCGCTGACGTCATATGTGGCAGTCCACGTGGCGCCACGTGGCAAAGTTAGGGGTAGCTTTGCCGCGTGGCACGCCACTTGGCGGTCATGCGGCTCGGAGCGCCACGTGGCACATTTTGACTGGCCGGACTTTCCTATAAAAGGAGGAATCCGGCTGGACTGAAATGTAACTTTTCCGACAACCACTCAATACAAAAGGAAAATTCCGGATCAGTTCCAGAATTTTAATTAGATTTTCGATTAAAGGAAATCTCGTGAAAATCGATTACGGATCCGTTCGAACGTGATCGTAATTCGACCAGCACGAAGAAGTTGTGGACCCGAGCCTGTGGACCTCTTACTTCAACAAGTAAGTGATTTATTATTAACGAATTAGTTTGTTAATTACACAGGTTTAACACGTAATTACTCATTAATTACGCGTCAAAACTGTCAATTATTATGATTTTAACGACTCAACTATTGTTTAAATTTGAATCAAATTTTTTGCGATTTAAATTTTTTGACGAATCGAATGGAATCGAATCGGATGGTGAATTAGTGTTGAGGGACGACCCCAAAAAGACTAAACGGCCGTAGATGACGTGGACTAGCTGGTGAGTAACCGTTACTCCAACCGCCTTTTCTTCGGGATGGCGATCGTGTACGCGGTGGTGGCGCGGGGGACAAAAGTCCTCATGATTGATTTTTCAGCCTCGCGTTAGATATTTATTTCTGTGAGCAACTGTAAGTTTCTGATGTGTTGCATCCAGAGTTTGGGGTGGCCTCGGTTCGGTTCGGACCGCCCAACTGGTAGTTCATGTGACCGGAACCGTCCCAAAAAGAAGGTTTTAGCTATAGCGTTTAGGGAACTGTGGAACCGAGTCAGATTTAGATTCTTTTGCAACTAAATCGTCCCGGAACCTTGTAGGAAAGTTCAGGTCCCACATTTTCGGAACGTTCAGATCATTTGTTTTCGTTCGTATGGTCTAACAAGCAATTCGAATTCGATATAGATCCGCACAATCACGGTGGAAAACATCGAAAAGATATTGGAGAGAGGCGATCGGATTGAACTTCTCGTCGACAAAACCGCAACGATGCAAGACGGCGCGTTTCACTTCAGGAAACAGTCCAAGCACCTCCGTAGAGCTCTTTGGATGAAAAATGCAAAGCTCTTATAACCAATGTTTTAAAAACCGACCCGGAAGGTGACCCGAAATTCTTAAAATTTCTGGTTCATTCGGTCAGATCAGTTGGGCCACCGGTCGGACCAAAACTTTTATTTTATATTAATATAATTAAAACAATGTTTAATAAATTTAATTTAACATAAAAATGATAAAATATCAAATTAGTTCAAATATTTATCAATTTTGTTATACAATTTATCCAAACAAAGTTTTCAAACATGAATTGAACAAGTTTAGAAGAACAAGAAGATGATTATACAAGTTTTCAAGTTCGACATATTAATCCAATTTGTTTGACCTAATTAAAATATTATCAAAAATTATTTCAAAAATAAATTTTTTGTGATCAAAAAGTAATGTACACGCTCCGAATGTGGAAGTTGAGGTTTTGTTTCTAAATTAAATCAGATAAAATAGAAAAAATATACACTAATTTTTCTGATCCGGGTGAACCAGGTCACCCAGAAACACCTGACCGAGCGATCCGACCAGATTTTAGCCGATCAAACCGCATTCTGGGTTTTATGGAAACATCGACCCGGATTTAGTTCCGTGTAGCAATCCTACCGGTCCAACCATCGGTCAGACCACAATTTTTAAAACATTGCTTGTAACTACCTGTACTTGTTCTTTTTTAATTTATGAAGAATTTAATGTTAGAATCTCACTTAAGACTAAGCGCCTCCATTACTGAAGTTGAATGCATCCGACAGGGCTCTATTGACATGCCTGATCGTCGTCCTGCTCTACATAATTATTGCCGCCTGTTGTGGAGGAATCACTTTACCTTCGTGCAGATCATGAGTGATGGTTTTCATCTGCTTGAATCTATGCTGAGGTATGCCATGGCAATTTGCGGGATCCCCGAAACGGTCTACGTGCGAAGCGCCATCGACGGAAGTTTCGAGCTTTATGCTACATCTGCAGCTCTCCACAGCCCTGAATGAGACTGCAGATCCTCGTGCTATTGTGTAAATGGTAATCGAGTAAAAAATATGACGAGGATGGTGTACTATCTATATTTCTGTATAATGCTAGGAATTAGTACCAGTCAGTGTGTCTAAAGATGTTCATGCACATGATTTTTCCCTTACAATCCAAATATTCCAGTCAGGAATGAACTTTGCATTAGATGTCGTTTTAAAAAAAAGTACAAGAGCTTGGTAGAAGAAACAACCAAGTGCAGACCTATGCCAAGGAAACAAGAGGTCGAAGAACATGTCATATGAACCACTCAGCTGCAACCAGCTGAGTACCAGCAAAATGCTCATGTGAGATTATCTTCCTGATTAGCTCTAGTTTAGCTGCTAACTCAGTAAATAAGAACCCGTAAACCCGTTACGTTTTCCAGAATGGGATGAAGACAGCAGGCAATATAGCAGCATTTGCAGTAGCATTGTTTTTTTTTTTAGAAACTGCAGTAGCATTGTTAAGAGAACTGCAAATATAAAGAGAGCATTTCTATGACGATTTCACCTTGCTTGACTAGCTACAACCTGTTGCTAGTTAACTGAAAGAATCTAGTCCTTCCAACCAGAAGGCCTAACAACAATGGCTCTTAAGTAACGAGAATAAAGAGTGAAACCTTATGTTAGCACTTCGTGTCATGAAGGAAACTTAAATTTATCCTTCATCCGACAAATCAACTTGAACTTCTCTTCCGCCTCAACCTGTTGACGAACGTCGCTGCTCGATACTCGATCAGGATGAAATTTTAATAGCGCTCGTTTATACGCAGCACGGACCTGAATCATACACCATCATCAGTCATCAGTCATCACTCGCAACTCTAACATCGGAACATATAATCATGGAAGGAAGGATGGAGCAACATAGAAGTCGCAAGGTCGTATTACCACTTGGAACATGATCATCGACATGCATCTAAAATGTAATGGTGGAACATAAAATCTTATACCTCATTAATTGTGTCCATAACTAACCAGATTCTTGCATCATTCTTTAAAAATAGTATCACCTTTTTAGACGAGTGAACAAACTTTATGCAACTCATTAAATTGGAGACAAAACCATGGTGTCCATCTACTACTTTTCTAATAAGAAAATCTAAAACAGAGCAACAACCTATCCGGTATGTAATACTAATGAGCTATAACACAGAATATAGGTAACTTCAAAGATTGAACTCACCTCATTTGACAAAGGGTAGAATCCAACAGGGATGCCTAATCTGCGCAACAATGAAGCCATGTCAAAGCATGTCATTTCCAGCATGCCAAGCTCCTTCCTAATTTCACTGCGAAGTTGATCTTTCATGTTCAAATCTTCCTCATCCTGAAATCATAAAAATTGCACAAACGACTCAATATAAGGTACATGGCATATAATAATGAGAATTCCCAGACAATTAAGGACAAAACTTAACAAATGCATACCTTCTTTTGTGTTTCTCGGATTTCTTCTAAACGCTGCTTTTGCCTTCTCTCCATATCTAGAGCACGAGAACTCTCGGCCTTTTTTCTCTTTCGCAACCTCTGAGCTTCTTCTGCCTATGAATAAAAAACCAACTTCAGGAAACTTGCAACTCATAGATAAGGAAAAATTAAGGCAATAGTAAAGTAAAAATGAAGAGTCACTTTCTCGATCATCGTTATATGAACAAGCACAAATACAACTTGCTTTAGATGAAACATTTAGGTACACAACAACAAGACCCACTAGTAATAACGGGAAATATTGTAATAATACAAGAAACAACCAAAACAAAAATGGTTTTCATTTTCCAGACACAACAAAGCATGCACAAAGAAAAAAGTTGCATCTATCTCCAAGCACAAATACAAGTACATTCAACATTAGTTTTTGTGTATGTTCCTCAAACACGAATATTAAGCTCCAACTGTCCTAGGGTTCTATGCATTCACCTGAATTTGAAGCTGCTTCTGCCTGGCCAACCATTCTTGCTCCACTGCTTGCTTGTATTCATCAGTCTCCTTGAGCTTTTCTCGTTCATTGATTATGTCTCTTGAAACACCATCCGTCCTAATACCAGGAGGAGTACATGATTGATCCGTTGGTTTGTGGAGTTCAGTTTGATCCAAAGTCTTTTTCAAAGGATCCTCTCCTTCCGATAAACTCGACACACCCACCTTCGTTCCCAGCTTATGCCATTGACTTCCATTATTTGTCCCGGTATCCCTGTCACCGCCATTCTCATCAAAGGTTTCCGGTATAACATTTTCTCTTCCACCATAACGTTGACCTTCTGTAACAGAACTCTCATTTCCGATTTTACCCTTATCCGTAGATGTCCGATGCATTGATGTTGAATCAGGAAAGGCAGTTCCAGCACCAGTGTCTTGTTCAATATCATCATGAGCTCCATTTCTTAAATGATCCCAATCGTTATCCCCCAAATCTTGACTAAAACATGTAGTAGATCCATGAAAAGCCTTCCCCTTATTTCGAAACCAAGTACAGGAGTTACCTGAATGTTGGCCTTCCTCGGAGAAAAAGGAATAATCTTCCATGTTAGTCTTCACGTTAAAATAGGTATCATTTTCTTCATACATAGGTGCTTTCCCTTGTGATTTTGGATTCAAACCCAGTGAGCAACTTCCCTCCTTATATTTCGGGTCAGATTTTGAGAATCCATCTGCCATGTTATGGTGAGCTGATCCTCCACCTTCTTCCAATCCATCATCTTCACCATTAGATGAAAAAAAGCCAAATTCTCCACCGTTCAAATTTTTAAAGTTCGAGGATTCAGGGGCTTCCGCATTTTTCCCCCGACTGCTTCCTACGCCACAATCAGCATCAGAATGACCATGAGAACTGGAAGGGCTGGCCTGATCCCTAACACCAGATCGTCCCCGACAAGATTTTCTCCTTGAGAATGCCTTTTCCCACTGCTCTCGGAGCTCCGTAGAAGAACCTTCTAGAATTTCACAATCAGAAGAATCACTTCCAAGTTCCGAATCCAATCCATATCGATTTCTGGACAAACCTTCAGCAGCATTTGATTTAGAACACCTCGATAAATTAAATGCTCGTCCATTTTCTTCAAAAACCCGACAATCATCACTGTCTCCAGAGCTTGCAGCATTTGGCATATCATCAGAAGCAGGACTGTTTTCACTCGACCTACCTTGAGGACTCCCTTCTGAATTACATTCTGCGCCACCAGCGGGATGCTCGGCATAATCACGTCCTTCATCCCGCTCCACCTCATAATCGTCGTCGTCGTCATCGTCAATGCTTATGACGTTAGGCACACTGTACCCCTGCAACTGCGTCCCCATAGACTCCGGAGAATCAATCTCAACGACACTCTCTACATCAATGACAACAAAATTGTCATCATTCCATTGGCTCCCCCTGGCCGTCCCCCTCCGCCTCGAATGACCCGCCCTGGCCGTCTTCCTCCCCGAATGACCCGCCCTGGCCGTCTTCCTCCCCGAATGACCCGCCTTCCGAGAATCGTCCCTCGGACCATTCCCCCCAAAACCCGCCATCCTGACTCCCATCCACCTGCCCATCGAAACAACAGCCAAATAGAATCAAACACACAATCCCGAATTCCCAAGTCGGCCAAAAATCAACTAAAAAAGGGAAACCCCAAATTCCCAACGAAGACTAGAATTCCCGACTCGATCAACAAAAACCCTAACAACCTTCCAGCGAGTTCAAATTCAAGTACTCATACTAACTCCAACGAAATGAATCGCAAACCCTAATTTGAAACCCAAAAAAAAAGCCCAAACGGGGAAGAAGAGGCGCGATCAAGCTCACCGATGGTCAAAATAGGGGGGGTTTGCGAATTGGAACTAAATCTTTTGGTTTATATATCCACGTCCTATCCGACTTGAACCGACTAATTCGAATTCGTACTCTAATAATTTTTCTAATAATTTGAAATCGAGACGGAATCGGAAGTAAATTAATTACCTGAAAAAAAGGCGAAGTTCGATTCTTTTTCCTGATTTTTGCTTTTTCTTGTTTCTTATTTGGGGTTGCCAAAGAATAGTAGGAGAGAGAAAATGTACGACAAAATTGAGTCGTGTTGGGGTGTAAGGTAGTAACGGTGGGCCGAGTATAGGGGACCGTCGGATTTAATCGAGGTGAAGGGATTAGTGACGTGGATGGTCATAATTGGGTATCTTAGTTTACACGGTGCCGTACTTGGGTCAGGGAGCGGAGCCCAGTTTACATGACGTAGGGTAGGAATCACTAGTAACGGTCTGAATTTGTTTCCGAAGCATCAGATTATGTGTTAGATTTTAAAATTTTAAGTTCACCGGACTTCCTAAGCTCAGCGGTACGAGTTCTGGTTGACTGGTTCCGATCCGGTACAGATGGAGACGAGACATCCACCAAATAACGTGGTATACGGAAAATAGTAAATACCAACTAGTTTGGTCTCCTCCAATACTTCACACCAACCCCAGAACCCTCATAATTGACATTAAATAATAAACAAAATAGTCCTGGGTAAGGAGACTTCGTACTACACGGAGTTACTGTTCACGCGTTGAATATACGGAGTTACTTTTCACTGTTCACATGTTGACTGGGCACTATTCATCCGGGGCCAAAAATGTGATTTCTGGTGGACGATTTTGCCCCTGCCGACACCAAATAGTCCTAGGCTGTGGGCACTATAAATGCCCACCTCTCAGACACTATTTCTGTATCTTCTTCCTTGTGTAGAGAGAGAGAGAGACAGAGAGAGAAGAGGAGAGAGAGAAACACCATCGATGAGCGAGTGAAGCTCTAGAGTGTAGATCGAGCTTGATATATTGAAATCTCCTGGCTTGGTACGCCCCCGGACGTAGATCGGTTAAGATCGAACCGGGTGACCAAATTTTGTGTCGTATTCTTGTGTGCGTGAGTTTCCTTTGTGCTTGTCATCGATCTCTAGCTCCGGTGTTGTTCGTGTGGTGTTTGGGGCCCTCGTGTTTCCCAACAATTGGTATCAGAGCCCGGGTTTAGGGCGTGGTGGGAGCAATCACGATGGGTGATGTGAGATCGCCCGTGGAGAAGTTCGATGGCGTCGACTATGGCTTCTGGAAGATGCAAGTAGAGGACTACTTGTATGGCAAAGATTTGCACTTGCCGCTTGATGGGAAGAAGCCTGAGGACATGAAGGAAGAGGAGTGGAAGCTCCTAGATCGGAAAGCGATGAGCGTGGTGCGCTTGTCTTTGTCTAGGAATGTGGCCTTGCACACAGTAAAGTCAAAGACCACGAAGGAGATGTTGGAGACGTTGTCCGAGATGTACGAGAAGCCATCGGTGGCCAACAAGGTTCACTTGATGAGGAAGTTGTTCAACCTTCGGATGGCGGAGGGTACGATGGTGACCAAGCATCTTCACGAGTTCAATGCAACGATAGCCCAATTGAGCTCGGTTAAGATCGACTTCGATGATGAGGTACAAGCCCTAATTTTACTGAGTTCTTTACCCGATAGTTGGAATGGCACGGTCACGGCAGTGAGTGCCTCGGCGGAGAAAGTAACGCTCAAGCTAGATGAGGTGAGAGATTTGATTATGAGTGAGGAGATTCGTAGAAAGGAATCTGGAGTAGCCTCGAGTTCAGCTTTGAGTATGGGTAACAGGGGAAGGTCAGAGTACAAGTCGAAGGGGAAGAAGGACCGGGGTAGGTCAAGATCTAAATCGAAGGGTGGTCCGAAGAAGGACAAGAGCTCGGTGCAATGTTGGAATTGTGAACAATATGGTCATTTCAGAGACCAATGCACGGCACCAAAGAAGGAAAAATCTGCAAATGCAACAACGGAAGATCACGGGGATGCGTTGATCTTGAGTGTGAGCAGTCCATTAGAGGTGTGGGTATTAGATTCGGGAGCATCATTTCATTCTTGTAGTGATGCAGGAATGATGGAGAAGTATGTCTTAGGTGATTATGGCAAAGTCTATCTAGCGAATGATGACCCTTTGAAAATTGTGGGCATGGGAGATGTTCGGATCAATACTCCTAATGGATCTTTGTTGTTGTTGAAAGGGGTGAGGCATATTCCTGGGTTGAAGAGGAATTTGCTATCCGTGGGGCAACTAGATGATGAAGGTTACACAGTGACCTTTGGTTGCAAGACATGGAAAATTACCAAAGGAGCTAGGGTGGTGGCTCGAGGTTTGAAGGAGGGTACTTTATATATGACGAAGAACACCAATGAGAGCATTAATGTTGCAGGTGCAACGGATGATGCAGATTTGTGGCATAGTCGCCTTGGTCACATGAGTGAGAAGGGAATGAGGGTGCTATGCTCGAAGGGGAAGCTACCAGGTCTCAAGACAGTGGAAGTGGAACTCTGTGAGGATTGTGTTTTCGGGAAGCAGAAGAGAGTGAGTTTTTCGAGAGCTGGCAGATCTCCAAAGGAGCAGAAGCTTGAGTTGGTCCACAGTGATTTGTGGGGACCAGCACCAGTGGCATCCTTGGGTGGTTCGTTGTATTACATGACCTTTATTGATGATTCTACGAGGAAGCTGTGGGTGTACTTCTTGAAACATAAGTCTGAAGCCTTCGATGCCTTCAAGAAGTGGAAAGCCCTTGTGGAAAATGAGACAGGTCTCAATGTGAAGTGTTTGAGATCTGACAATGGCGGAGAGTACGAGCTCCAAGAGTTCAAGGATTATTGTGCAGCAAATGGGATTCGCATGGAGAAGACAGTAGCTGGAACCCCCCAGCAAAATGGCATCGCAGAGAGGATGAACAGAACAATCAATGAGAGAGCTAGGGCCATGAGACTGAAGTGTGGCCTACCAAAGATATTTTGGGCGGATGCAGTGAACACCGCGGCTTTCTTGATCAATAGAGGACCATCAACTCCTTTGGATAATGGGATACCGGAGGAGGCTTGGAGTGGGAAGGAGGTTGATCTTTCTTACCTTCGAGTATTTGGTTGTGTGTCATATGTTCATATTGATGCAGGTGATAGGAGCAAACTGGATGCTAAGTCTAAAAAGTGCACATTCATTGGATATGGTGGAGATAATTTTGGTTTCAGGTTTTGGGATGAGAAGAACCGCAAGGTTATTAGAAGCCGAGATGTCATATTCAATGAGAAGGTTTTGTACAAGGACAGGGGGAGTGTATCCGACGAGGTGGGTTCTAGCAGTGAGGTGATCGAGTTAGACATCTCGAACTCAGGTGGGAGCAAAAGGGCACAAGATGGCCAGGTGGCCGAGGAAGAAGCAGAACCAAGTTCTCCACCACCATTGGTTCCGGTAAGGAGGTCCACAAGATAACGTGGGTCTCCAGATAGGTATTCGCCAGCTAATTTCTATCTCCTGTTAACTGATGGAGGAGAACCAGAAGATTTTGCAGAGGTTCAGAAGAGTGGACAAGTGGACAAGTGGAAGCTTGCAATGGATGACGAGATGAAGTCATTGAGGAGTAACATGACTTGGGAACTAGTTCAACTCCCTAAAGGCAAGAAGGCACTGCAAAATAAGTGGGTATATAGAGTTAAGCAAGAAGCGGATGGCACCGAGCGTTACAAGGCAAGACTGGTTGTGAAGGGATTTCAACAGAAATATGGTATAGATTTTACTGATGTTTTCACTCCTGTTGTGAAGCTGACCACTATTCGTATGGTGTTGAGTATGGTAGCTTCAGAGAATCTGATGTTGGAGCAGATGGATGTGAAGACAGCATTTCTCCATGGTGATCTAGAGGAAGAGATCTACATGGTACAACCAGAGGGATACTTGTCAGATGGTAAAAGTGAGCTTGTGTGCAGGTTGAGGAAGAGCTTGTATGGGTTAAAGCAAGCTCCAAGGCAGTGGTACAAGAAGTTTGATGGGTTCATGCATGAGATTGAGTTCGTGCGCTGTGAGGCAGATCATTGCTGCTATTTCAAGAGATTTGACAATAGCTATATCATCCTTCTGCTTTATGTTGATGACATGTTGATAGCAGGCGCCAGTGCTCGGGAGGTGAGCAAGGTGAAGAAGCAATTGTCTGAGAGGTTTGCCATGAAGGACTTGGGGGAGGCTAAGCAAATCCTTGGAATGAGGATTGAGAGGAACAAGGTAGAAGGAAAACTGTTTCTCTCACAGGCTGAGTACATTGAGAAGGTGTTGAAGAGGTTCAACATGCAAAAGACCAATCCCAAGTTGACTCCTTTAGGTGGGCACTTTAAGTTGTCCAAGAAGGATTCGCCTAAGAGTAAGGCGGAGAAGGCTCAAATGGAGAAGACTCCTTATGCATCGGCAGTCGGAAGCTTGATGTATGCTATGATTTGCACAAGGCCAGACATAGCACATGCGGTGGGAGTAGTGAGCAGATTCATGAGCAATCCAGGTGAGCAGCATTGGATCGCAGTGAAGTGGATCCTTGGTTACTTGAGAGGTACTACTAAGAAGGCCCTGTGCTTTGAGGGCAAAGATGTGAAGCTGACAGGCTATTGTGATGCAGACTTGGGGTCCAATGATCATGATGGCAAGAGGAGCACAAGTGGTTATGTGTTCACACTGGGAGGGACAGCGATATCTTGGGCTTCCAGGTTGCAAAAGGTTGTGGCTTTGTCAACCGCAGAAAGTGAGTATGTGGCTGTGACAGAAGCAAGCAAAGAGATGGTATGGTTGCAAAACTTCTTGGGAGAATTAGGCAAGGAGCAAAGTGAAAGTGTGCTCCACAGTGACAGCCAAAGTGCGATACACTTGGCTAAGAATCCCGCATTCCACTTAAGGACAAAGCACATTGAGTTGAAGTATCACTACATACGAAGTCTATTGGAGAGGAAGATCTTGCAACTTGAAAAGATTGACGGGAAAGTGAATCCTGCTGATATGTTGACCAAGGTGGTTACCTTAGAGAAGCTGAAGCTAAACATGGCTTCAGCGGGTCTAGTAAACTAGAGAAGAGACCCGGCGTACCAAGAAGTGAAGAGGAGAAGGAGGTCATCAAGCGAATGGTGACAAGTGTTGAGGTCAGTCTCCAGGTGGGAGATTGTTGGGTATGGAGACTTCGTACTATACGGAGTTACTGTTCACGCGTTGAATATACGGAGTTACTTTTCACTGTTCACATGTTGACTGGGCACTATTCATCCGGGGCCAGAAATGTGATTTCTGGTGGACGATTTTGCCCCTGCCGACACCAAATAGTCCTAGGCTGTGGGCACTATAAATACCCACCTCTCAGACACTATTTCTGTATCTTCTTCCTTGTGTAGAGAGAGAGAGAGACAGAGAGAGAAGAGGAGAGAGAGAAACACCATCGATGAGCGAGTGAAGCTCTAGAGTGTAGATCGAGCTTGATATATTGAAATCTCCTGGCTTGGTACGCCCCCGGACGTAGATCGGTTAAGATCGAACCGGGTGACCAAATTTTGTGTCGTATTCTTGTGTGCGTGAGTTTCCTTTGTGCTTGTCATCGATCTCTAGCTCCGGTGTTGTTCGTGTGGTGTTTGGGGCCCTCGTGTTTCCCAACAGGTTAGTCCCTATTATTTCGTAAATCAAATGATTAGTTCCTGAACTCAATTTTTGGCCTTTTTTTGACGAGACATTATTTAAAGTGTCAAAAATGCCTCATAACTCATTTCAAATAACATATTTGCCATTTTAATTATAAATAAATAAAAGACAGCTGCAAACAAGCAACTGTACTAGGGTTTAATTAATTCATTGCCTCTACTGCGTTAACTTCTTCTTGTCTCTGTGGCTTTAAAAAATTCAAGCGACATCCTAGGACAATTGGTGAACAGCGCACTCGGTAAGTCATATGTATTCTGGTATTCGGTGTCAAGTGAGTTTTTCTTTTGATAATTTCCTCTCGATTTTTTCCGAAGAGATGATTTAATTGGGTTGTTTTTATGTTCTTGTCGGTAAAGTTAATTGAGTTGGTTTTATGTTCTTGTTGGTTTAGGTGAACCTCTTGTTTGTGTTACAATGGTTGAGCCTATTAATAATCCTGCTAATGAGCCAATTGTCGAGGCTACCATTCATCATGTTGTTGAATATGTTGTCTGTTGTTGATGTTGAAGTGAGCCCCTTATTAATCCAGTTCTTGATACGACTTACTTTGATGCAATATCTGAGCAAATTTTTAATGGTATAAGGGAGGATGATGTGTTCTGCTCGGATTCAGATGATCCAGTTTATGAACTATCTGATGTTGATGAGCCAGTGAGTAAAAAATTTGTCATTGATGAAGAAATAATGGATTTTCAAATATTGATAGCGTTGTTAATGAGTTGTTTAGTAGTGATGATGATAATACTAGATCCGAAGTTGATCCGCAATTGGATTCTGGTGGAATTCCGTTCCACGTAGAACTTGGAAAAGAAATTATCTTCACAGTGGGCCAATACTTTAAGGACCACCGCCACTTTAAGAGGATCCTACAGGATTACATGATTAAGGGCGGCTATAAGATTAGGTATGTGAAGAATGATAAAGAGAGAATCACCGCAACCTGTAGTGAACCTGTAAGGAGACCATTTTTTAGTTTAGATGGGTGCCATCTAAAAGGACCTTATGGTGGTATTCTCTTAGCAGATATTGCTCTTGATGCAAATAATGGACTATTCCCAATTGCATGGGCTGTGGTTGACCAAGAGAACTCAAAAAATTGGCAGTGATTTCTAGATTTATTATTCCATACAATAGTTAGAGATGTAAGGTGTAAGCTATTGACAGTAATGACAGATGGACAAATGGTGAGATTTATTATTCATGATGTAGCATGCTTGATGTATAGTGGAGATGATCTACAGTTGTATGTGGACGATTTCTATATTATGAAGATGTGGAGGAAAGCCGATGAGGGGACTGTACACCTATTTTCAGATGAAGATCTAGAATCAGAGAATGAGAATAAGAGATTTGAACCTCCTCAACTCAAAGGTAGGGTTGACATGCCAAGGAAGGTTAGAAGGAGCAAGAGGGAGAGGCTACTAGAGCGCACATAGTGAAGTGTAGTACTTGTGAAGTGGTTGGACACAATAAAAGAAGATGTCAAAGAGCACATGTGATACAGAGATGCAAGAGAACTGCGGCAACAACTACTTCATCAAAGAATCATGTTATTTATATAACACCATCTCCATTTAATTGTTTGCGACATTAATAGTGGATGGCCTTGGGCTCTCATATATTTTTTCGATAGGCTAGCAGAAAGAGAACAAGAGTTCCAAAATAAGTACCATATGGTGGGCCATTGTTCACTAGCCAACAGGTAAAAATACCATCTTATGTTTTGAAAATAATAGAATTTTAACCGATCATACTGACTTTACCACTTTATTTTTTGATGGATGTTGTCTCAGGTTGAATCTGGTGTCAATTATTCAAGAGAATCTGAGAACTTGATTGAAATTGGTGATAATCATCCATGACAATCCCACAATCGGAATCAGACCCAGTGATAAAAATCACCAAGAAATTTATTTTTTAAGTGTCAACCAAACGTCAAATGAGAGACCTATTAGTTAGCTTTTAGAAGCTAAATCAGATTTGTTTTATTTGCAACATTGCTTCTTTGTTGAGGAATTTGTCAGTTTGTTAGTTTTGTTGTAATATTTGAATAAAGTCTTGTTCTTGGTTGGTTTCTTCCTATTTTTTCTTTTCATATTTTTTCTATATTTTCTGGTTATTTTTTTCGTTGCAAGGAAAAAATTTAATTTGAACAAAGTAATAAAATTAATCGTAAAAAAATAGATGCAGAATGTGCACAAAGAAAATAAAGGCTAAATAAAGCAACAGTGGACGTCGCTTGATTGCTGCTTCTTTGATTTTTTAATTAAAATGACAAATATGTTATTTTGGATTGGGTAGGGGTATTTTTGTCACTTTAAATAACGTCTCACTGGAAAAATGACCGGAAGTTGGGTTCAGGGACTAATCATTTGATTTACAAAATAATAGAGACTAACTAAAATTAGGTTGTCCTAATTAATTAATTTTGTCAAACAACAGAGACCTATGAGTATTTTACTTTTAAATAAAACAAAAAAACTTATTTTTTTAATTAATAATATTAAACAATTATAGATTCTCGCCGAAAGAGCTTTGATTTGCACTAAAACAGAACACGATCGAGGAGCAACCATATTCAACAGCAGCCGGCAGTAGACAAATAATTTCTATTTGCATAGTTTTTGTTTCGAGAATCACACCTACAATATGATCCGACGGAATACCGAACTGGTTCGGCGTAGAAAATGTTAAATAAGGAATCAACAAGTTAGAGCCCATCAGGATTCCTCTTCTTGTCGGTATTTTATAAGCCATTCTTCCAACACTAGTAAAACACACCCTCCACCTCCATTTCCTCCTCCAACTTCTCTCTCCATTACACAAAAAAAATGGTGACTACCACTTCCAGGGTATTCTCGCCATGTCCAATTCCCATGGCTCCTCCACTAAACAACCACCAGCCAAAACCCAACTCGGCAAACACAAGAAAACCCCACCAGAGAGCTTATAGCAGCTACAATTCTGGGACCTTCTTGGACTTGACGCCTCAGCAGAAGCCAGAGTTCTTGGACTTGGACGTCCCCTGGATTAGTCCGGATGAGAAGAGTCACAGGCGTTTTGATGTGATCGTCATCGGAGCCGGTCCGGCCGGGCTCCGGCTGGCTGAGCAAGTGTCTAGCCGTGGGATCAAGGTATGTTGTGTTGATCCTTCCCCACTCTCCATTTGGCCTAACAATTATGGTGTTTGGGTTGATGAGTTTGAAGAGTTGGGGCTTGTGGATTGCTTGGAGAAGGTATGGCCTATGACATGCATTCATTTGGATGATCACAAGACCAAGTATTTAGACAGGGCTTATGGCCAAGTTGGTAGGAAGAAGTTGAAGAGGAAATTGGTTGAGGATTGTGTGAGAAATGGGGTTTGGTTCCACAAGGCTAAGGCTTGGGAAGTGAACCATGAGGAGTTTATGTCATCAATTGTTTGTGATGATGGGAGTGAGATTAAAGCTAGTTTAGTTGTTGATGCTAGTGGATTTGGTTCCCCTTTTGTTGAGTATGACAAGCCTAGGAACCATGGCTACCAGATTGCTCATGGCATTCTAGCCGAAGTCGATCGTCACCAGTTCGATTTGGACAAGATGGTTCTCATGGATTGGAGAGACTCCCACATGGGAAACGAGCCTTACCTCCGCGCGGGCAATTCGAAGTTCCCGACATTCTTGTACGCAATGCCGTTTAACCCCAACTTGGTGTTCATGGAAGAGACTTCTTTGGTCAGCAGGCCTGTGTTGTCCTACATGGAGATAAAGAAAAGGATGGTAGCAAGGCTAAGGCATTTAGGCATCAGGGTGAAGGCGGTAATCGAATCCGAGAAATGTCTGATCCCAATGGGAGGGCCTCTTCCAAGGATCCCTCAAAATGTAATGGCCATGGGCGGAACTTCGGGTATAGTCCATCCCGCGACAGGGTACATGGTCGCGCGGACAATGGCGTTAGCCCCCTTCGTTGCAGACGCCGTAGCAGAGTGCCTCGGATCAACCAGAATGATCAGAGGCAAGGCTCTCCAACAGAGAGCCTGGAATAGCCTGTGGCCAACAGAGAGGAAGCATGCTAGAGAGTTCTACTCTTTTGGGATGGAGACCCTCTTGAAGCTTGATCTCGATGGAACGAGAAGGTTCTTCGACGCGTTCTTCGACTTGGATCCTCACTACTGGCATGGCTTCCTCTCTTCCAGATTGTCCATTGGAGAGCTTGGTCTGCTGGGTTTGTTCTTGTTTGGGAAGGCTTCTAACCGGTCCAGGCTTGAAATTGTCACCAAATGCCCTGGTTCTATGGTTAGAATGATCGGAAACTTGGCACTTCAGTCCATTTAAATTGATTGTATCTGGTTGCTGCATAATTTTACAATCTTATAGTAACTTTGTGTCTCGTATGAAGCAAATTAGTCGATTCGAAAAGTATCATTTGAATTATGTGAAATCAATTAGTATATAAGTGCTAATAGATTATAAGCTAGGTTGCTGCAAATTGGTGGGTTTGCTGTATAAGTCTGTTGGCCGTTGTTATTAAATGTCTTAAATTCGAATCTTTAAAAAATTCAACCTCTGAATAATATTTAAATTTTGTAATAAAAAAAAGTTGCACATTTTGCGATAGTGTGTCCACTTAGAATTGGATTTGTTGGCCTTCTAAAATTGGATAGCATTTGTCAACTCCAAGGCCCAACTTTTAATTGCAAGTGGTCAAGTTTTTTTTTTCTTAAAAAATTATCTTTTTAGATTTTTACTAGGTTCATTTTTTCTAGTGCATTAGTATTTTCCAAGAAAAAAATGTCATTGCCTCAATAACCGGAAAAAACCCCAAATGGAAAGCCAGCTGATTAAACTTTGAGATCGGATTGAGTGTGGACTAAAGAAAATTTGTCTATAGGTGGGAACTACATTTTGGGCCGTCAGATTTGATTATCTTTAAATCTGATGGTCAATAACCTATCAGGTGATATTGGTTTGCATGTGAAGTGATATTAGTTTGCAAGACACTGGTTTACATATGAAGTGATATTGGTTTGTACGTGAAGTGATATTGGTTTGCATGTGTAGTGATATTGGTTTGAGTTAGTCCCATGTTTGGGGACTACCCCAGTCCCCACCCAATCTGCCTCTGACTACTTTTTCTACAACCAAGCGGATTTGTTCCTGCCCTTGTTAATCTGCCAGGACCATTATGTTGAAATTGATTTATGGGAAAAAAACTCACAAATTTATAAGTTTCAAGGCAATGTATTCTATCCTTAGTAAAATAGTCCCTGAGTTTTAAGAAATTAAACTAGTTAGTCCATCTGACCAATTTATTTCACAAATTAAATCAAATTATAATATAAGATTACCAAATACCCTTACGCAAATTACAACAAAGCGTTATGTGATCATTATTGCAAAAAAAAAACCAATTCGGAATATGATCAATTATTTTCTATTTTCCACTTTCTTCCCAAAATTTTATATCCTTAGGATGGAAATTCTGGGCGCTTTTAAGTTTTTATAACAGAACATTAAGTGCGCTCTATTATTATATTTAGAAAGTTGAAAGAAAAGAAAAGAAAAAAATTCGATAAATTAGCCCAAATGCGCCAAAAAAGTTAGGTATACTAAATTGAGAGAAAACATTAGTCCTAACCCAAATCCGCAATAAGTCTGTAAAACTAGTACCAAAATGGAAAAACACCACTGTGGGAGAAGAGAGAGGTTTTAGGGTTTCAACTTCCCTCTCATAAGAACACAAACAGCCGTCTCGTCCCTCCTCTCTCCTTCTCCCTCGCTCATCTCCCAAGGAGGCCGATCCAGCTTCAGCTCCAATGGTAAGTCACTCCTCCCCGATCCGTCGTCGTATAGTACTTCTCTTTCCTAGAAATCCGTACAAAATCCTTTTTTTCCCCTTTTTTAATTGTGATTTGGTTGTGGATTTTTGTGGGGGGCGGTTTTAGGTTTTCGTCAAGGCGCAGAAGAGCAGGGCCTATTTCAAGCGGTTCCAGGTGAAGTTCAAGAGAAGGAGGCAGGGGAAGACCGACTACAGGGCCAGGATTCGCCTCATCAACCAGGACAAGAACAAGTACAACACTCCCAAGTACCGCTTCGTCGTCCGCTTCGTATCCTTATCGCTCGCACCTTCGCCTTTTCCTTTCGTGTAATCTACTTGTAGCGAACGGCATTTGATGAACGGATATCGTAGTGAACCTTAACGGCATTTGTTTAGACCAACAAGGACATAATCGCGCAGGTTACCTCTGCTAGTATCGCTGGTGATTTGGTTCTTGCTTCTGCCTATGCCCACGAGCTTCCTCGTTACGGGCTTGAAGTTGGCCTGACCAACTATGCTGCAGCGTATTGCACCGGGCTTCTGTTGGCTCGCCGTGTGTTGAAGACGCTTGAAATGGACGATGAATACGAGGGAAATGTTGAGGTACATTCTCTTTGGACCGAAAATGTCAATTGTCACAGGAAACATATTTCTCCGTTTGTGTGCATATAACAATGGTTATCATCTGGTTCCATGTACAACCAGGCTACTGGGGAGGATTACTCGGTTGAACCAGCAGATACCAGGAGACCTTTCCGTGCACTTCTTGATGTTGGGTTGATCAAGACAACCACTGGAAACCGTGTGTTTGGAGCACTTAAGGTAAGAAAATCGGTTTTACATGTTAATTGATGTGAAACATCGGTCTCTTGTTCTCTGGCTATGAGGTGTTCCAGTATAGTGCTGTTGCCTATAGAATTATTTATGCTCATGTCTCTATAATCACAAGTTTTTTCCACCAACATGTGTCTTGTTTGTCAATATATTTGATAGTAGTCTAGTTAGTCATATATGCAGCAATCTGCTTTGGCTTTTAATTTCTTATTGGCAACGGCCTAGTGGCTTATCATTCTTCTATTGTTGTTGTTGGCGTCCACTTTGGGTATTCATTGTTGTTGACTGGTTTCAGGGAGCTCTTGATGGTGGTTTGGATATTCCGCACAGTGACAAGAGATTTGCTGGGTTTGCTAAGGATAACAAGCAGCTTGACGCCGAAGTCCACCGCAAATATATTTTCGGTGGACATGTTTCTTCCTACATGAAGGTAATTTCTTGAGCTTAGAGAATATGAAGCTTTCTTTTTAATATTTGGTTTGATTCTGATCTAACTTGTTTGCTATTAACAGGCATTGATGGAGGATGAGCCTGAGAAATATCAATCACACTTCAGCGAGTACACCAAACGAGGAATTGAGCCTGATAACATCGAGGAGCTCTATAAGAAAGTCCATGCTGCAATTAGGGCAGATCCCTCCCAAAAGAAATCAGATAAGCCGGCTAGAGAACACAAGAGGTGTGTTGCTGCTCTTGGTTATTTACCTTTCCGCTATTTTCTCTCTGTGCTTAGTTTGTAACTCGAACTTCTCTGTTAGCTTCCGTGCATAGAAAATTCAACCTTGACTATTCGGTCTATTGCAACAGGTTCAACGCGAAGAAGCTGACTTACGAGGAGAGGAAGAACAAGTTGATTGAGAGGTTGTCGGCTCTTAACTCGGCCGTCGAGGAGGATGACGAGTGAATGCAATCTGCCATGGTCGGGGTTTAGATATGTTGAGATTCCGTAGAGACCCTTTGTGCCTCAGGCCTTTACTTTACCTTGAACCTAGTTGTTACTGTTTACTGCTTACCCAACCTATGCGGTTGTTGGAGTTTTTTTTTTACTTTGTGACATTTGGGATTATTATTACTTTGGATTATTTGGATGCTTAGCGATCAGATTCTTGCATCTTAGAGCGCCAAATCACCTTCAGTAGTTATGTTTTCTGCTCCATTAGTTGCAAGTTCCAATACAATTGCATGATAACAGTCTAATGATAGATAAACAAAATAAGTCATTATACTTTAATCATGCTTCTCGGGTCTGAATTATAGCAATTGCATTAGTCTCTTAGTTTTTTTTGTTGGTGAAGCTAGAAGTTACGTATACCAAAAAAAAAGCTACCCTTTCTGATATTATCTTGTCCGACTTTAGATTCGTTTATTTCAGAACATGACCAATGTTCGAAAACACCAGGAACTAAATTTATGTCCTTGATTGATATTTAACACAGTTTTTGGTTTAATCAATTAGTATCTGGCTTATTAGGCCGACTAATATATTTGTGAAAATCTTTTTCTTCAATTAGCTCCTGGTTCCAGATGTTTCCTCTACTAGTGAATAATTCTGCTTTCTGAAATTAATTAGTTTGTGGCTCTTTCTATTGACTATTCTAGATATAACACCCCAGGTCGCATTTGGAAAGATTTGACATAGTAATCACCCCTCATCATGACATTTAATCAAATTTCGATTTTTGTCGGGTGTAATATTGATGTAATAATCTATTTCTCGAAAAAGGCAAGTATAATTCTACGGTTACATTTATTTAATAAATAACAATTACTTATAAGGGGAATTCATATTCTAGTTTGACGCGATTAAATTACTGTTATGACTTGCAATCTTAAATTTTGCTATTTAATTATCTATGCTTATTCAATGAAAGGAGGCTCCAGTAGACGCTGAGCACTTGGTCAACACCCAGCTCCGACGACGTCGTCAGTAGTCCTGCACAAACAGAAGAAATACCCGCACGTGACATCACTGAACTCGCCACGTGTAATACCGTCGTGACATGGCCCCCAGCTTCGGCTGGTACTCATTAATTTTTTTTCTATTTAATTCCATTCCCTTTTTGGACATAATTCACTTTTGGTCACATATGATATCTAGACTTACTAGACCAACAGGCTAGATTCGGTGTCGCTGAGGAATTTTTAAGAGTACATTATCCCAATGACAAAATCATTCTAACGGTACAAAATTATATTCTAACGACACATCAAATTTTAAAAAACAAAGTCGTGATTCGTGTAGATCGTTAAAAATTATTTCCAAAAATATATTATAATAGCAAGAACTTCAAACGAGTCAAAAATTATGATCTGTCAAAATTTATATAGTTTTTTTAAGAAAAAAAATTTAACACACGCGCGCCATCACACCTGAAGCATGGTGATGCAATCCCTATTTGCGGGGACCGAATTTGATCCTGGAGGCCAAATCCAGCACAGTGCTAGAGGATTTTAGTGTTAGCACAGAATCGGGCCCTAGACCAACACTAAATCAAATTTAGTGTTAAAATTATCTTAATACATATTTAATGTTAATAAATTTTTAAAAAATCAAATTCAAAATTTTATTAAGTTAGAAAAATACCATCTCCCGATAATTGAAATACTTTTCCCGTTTTCTTCTAACAAATTTCTTTATTCTCTACCCAACCAGCAAGTAAAGTTCCCACCCTTACCCACCGTTAAAAGCCAGCCTCCCGTTTCCCTCTCCTCCCTCATCCTCCTCCTTTCTCTCTCTAAAACACACTCTCCTTCTCCTCCAAGGTGTTCGCTTTACTATAAATTAATTTCCCTCCATTTGGAAAACCCTAAAAACAATCAATAATAAAGAACCCATCTTTATGGCCTCCTCCTTTCGCCGATTCGTGGGTTTCTAGCTTTCCCTCCCGATTCCTGGAAAGTCTCTCACTTTCTGGTTAGTTCACTCGCCGATGAGTCAACTCTAGGGTTTCCTTTTTATTGAGAGTTCTTGGCCCTTTTTTGTTGGATTAATGATTGCCGATTTACTGTTTGATTTAATCTGATTTAATTTGAAAAGAAATGAGTGGATTAGGGAATGGGTTTTCTGTTATGTGTAAAAAGATTTGTTCTTTTTCTGGTTCGTTGATGGGTTAATGATGATTAATTGTCTTTTTTTCCCAATTCGGGTTAATGGGTTACTGTGTTTGCAGGTTGGGGATTGCGGAGGTGAAAATTCGGGTACTTAGAGAAGGTTGTTGTTGTTTGAATAAAGGTAGGAGGTTTGGGTCTCATGAGAATTGTTAGGGGAATGCACAGATTGTTTCGCGACGATAAGGAGCTGGACACATTTGGCCAGAAGAAATCGTTCAGCAAAGGTATTGGCATCGCTGCACCCAAGGCTAGAACACGCGATAAACCCGTGCTTACTGGGTACTTGCTCTGTCTCTAAGTTGGGTTGCTTCTGGGAATTATAGGTGGCGCTTGAAATACTACTGGTTGAAGAAGGGTAATAAAGATGACTCGCATACTGGTTCAGCGAGGCAGTGGTTCTTCTTCGAGCCAGAATCGGGCAGGGTCTTCTTCTGCTGTTCGGCCTGAATCTCAGGTTTCTTCTACGGCTCCAATAGATGAGGATATATCAGATGATGTGAAGGAAGAAATTCCCGAGCTTGAGTTTTGCTGTGTCAGCGAGAATAAGATATCTAAAAATGATGACCTTTCGCTAGAGAGCTTACTGTGTGACCGAAATGAAAGTCTGAATGAGGAAGTTGATGATGAAGAGGCATCGGTTGAGGACGTGGCCGGTTTAGTGGATTTGCCAAAGGGATCGAGTGGGATAAGGTTGACTTCCGTGGTTGAAAGTGAAGGTTTTAGCACGGATACTCCTGGAGCTGGTGGGGAAATTCCTCAACCACCACCTCCACCAGTGCCTCCTCCCAAGCCTTTAGCTACAAATTCAAACTTGAGAAGATCCATATCTGGAAGCTCAAATTCTGCGAGGATTGGATTTCCCAGGAGCGCATCTATTTGGCCTGTTGTTTCGACAAGGACTTCACCTTCTGGCTCTCGGCCTTCTTCTCCAAGATCTCACGGTGAAAATGAGGGATATAATAGTGCTGATGAGCAGAACCCTTCTTTCGTTTCATCCTATGATGATCCAGTAAGTTCCTGAAAGTGAATGTTCAGTTGTATACATGTCTTTAATGTTCTGTGGGGAGTCTCTTGTAGCTTAGAGAGATGAAAGTAAAACTAAAGGTTTTTGCAATAAAATAATAATGATTTTTTAAGCAAGGAGTTGTGGTACAATTTTTTACTGATGCATTATTTATTTTTTGTTCACATTTTGGTATTGGTGGAAGATTAGAAGGTGCTTATTGGGTATAGAGTTGCAGCTGAACATTCAAAATAACTTCATCTGTGTTAGATTTGAGCGAGCCATATGTTCCTTCCTTGGCTGAAAGTAGTTTAGTTTCCTGCATATGAGCTTTATTTTTGAAAAGAACAGATGGTTTATTATCAGTTGGTTATGGTTTTCCAGTGACCGAACACACAAGTCATTGTTTACTTTTTGCCATTTGGGTTTGCTTGGACCATGCGAGATCTTGGAGTGAAATCTCCCTAGAAGCTTGTCCTTAATGTATGCTCTGACCATTGCACTAATTGTTGCTTGTGGCATGTACTTCAGGAAAGAGAGAGACAGTTTGAGATTGACATCCGGTGCTCGAAAGGTTTTGAAGTCAGACGGATGTTGGAGGATGGAAATTGTCTCTTCCGTGCTGTGGCAGATCAAGTGTATGGTGATTCAGAAGCTTACAGTGATGTCAGACAATTGTGTATAGACTACATGGTATGCTTTCCTTTAATAGACTATACTGTTTTTCTTTCTTCCGTAAGATGATAGTAGTGCTAGCTCTGCATTGCTTAACTTTGGACGTTATCATTTTAGCTGGCTGGCTACATCAGATTCTCACGGTTTCCTCGTGTAGTTTTTTGGTGCCTGAGAGGGATCTCTTTAATTCGTTAGAACCTGTATAACTTTTTTATGCCAAAGAAAACTATTGAATGCAATTCTGCCTTTGGGACGTCCACTTACCTAATTGGATTTTTTTGTGACTGACCAATAACATGTATCATCTGGTTTCTCAGTTCTATGTAGTCATTTGAGTTTGATGCTGCTCAGACCATCGTCTACAACATTCATGGTTATTAGATTCTTCTAATAGGCCAGCTAGGTATCTTAAGGAAGTTGTTTGCTTCTAGATGAAAACCTTTTTTGTCAAGTATGAGAACCATTTGAATGGATAAGAAAAACGGACCAGTAGGCTTTTTAGTTCTATTATCCCTTGGTCCAGAAGCTTCAATTATTTCGGTGGAATATTGGAGACATGTCCTGTGTTGGTCTATCTGATGCTGCCGGTTCTCTGTATTGCCTACTTTTTTACGGCTCTTTGTCAGGAGCATGCTAAAGAAGTTGAATGAAAGAATGACACCTAGTGTTCAGTTATATATCGGTCTCAGTGTCTTCCTGATGATGGTCTGCTGTATTCTCCTTCTTGTTATCTTTTCCATGCGACGTGAATGACCCTACTGAGTTATCTGTTCTCTAACTGTTCAGCGAAGTGTACATATATCCTGAAAAAGCACATTAAATCAGAATTGGTCTTGAGTTTCAAAGACTTCTGTGTTGATTCTTTGAAGCTGATTTGAAGGGAATGAAATAATCGGTGGTATATGATGGGGAAGAGAAATCCTTCAATGACTCTCTGGATAATTGGTATAGGGCTTCTGTTCTTTAATTTATAGGTAGACTTTCTGGGAATATTGATTTTGTAGATTTTTCTAGATCATGTATTGTCACAAATCACTGGATATGTATCATTACAGTTTCCTGTCATTTGTTTAAAAAAAATCACTCTCCCGTCCTGATTGTAAAACATTTAGTTATCCAGTCTAATATCCGTGAAATTATTCATTTCCTGGCTCTGATCTCATTTAGGAACGAGAGAGAGATCACTTCTCCCAATTTATCACTGAAGGTTTCATGTCCTACTGTAAAAGGAAAAGAAGAGACAAGGTAGTAGTCCTTTTTATCTCTTTACTTTTGTTTCATTCAGTTACATGACCTACGATGTCTTAAGATATATTGTCTAAACGGCTTATGTTCTCTATTGGTGGAAGGTCTACGGCAACAATATGGAGATACAGGCACTTTCTGAGATGTATAATCGACCGATCCACATCTATTCTTACTCAACAGGTGCTGTTAATGATTTATGTCTTGATCTTTTATGAGTCAAGACTTATTGTTATTGATCATGAGAGCCATCCTTTTGCAGAGCCAATCAACATATTTCACGGAAGTTATAACACCGATATCCCACCTATAAGGCTGAGCTTTCATCGTGGTAACCATTACAACTCTCTGGTTGATCCTCGTCGGATGACAGTTGGAGCAGGGCTTGGTTTCAGCTGTCTTCAAGGGGTATGCTTTCGCTCGTTCCAATTTCTGATAGGCAGTTTTTGTTTTTCAACTCTTTTGTTCCATCGTTGTTGTAGGAATCACAGTGTAAATGCGGAAATGCAGTCTTGGTGAATCATTATCATGCATCACTGTGACTGGGAAGTAGTTAGTTATTGTTTCATATCTGCTGGGAGTGCTTCGATAATTAGCTCTTGGTGGGTGCATTGGTTATGGTGATGGTAACAAGATAGATGGGAGCTACTGTGACTGAAAAGAAGTTGTTGCTATATTTTGCAGAGAAATGTGGACAAAGATCAGGTTAAAGCAGCTATTAAGGCTCAGCAAGACCAGCAGATTGATAATGTACGTTTAGTTTTTTTTGAAGTATTTATTTTCTTTACGGAGCTGACGCTTAACAACTGGGTACTATCATTTCCTTCCTTTCTAACATCTTCATGCTATCAGGCACTTCTAGCTGAGGGTCAGTTTTACTCTGATCTTGAGCTGACCGAGAAGGAAATTGAACATATGGTGATGGAAGCCTCTCGAGCTGAGTACCTCGCAAGTGACAGACTGAAGCTGCATGTGGGCCACAAGGAGTATCCCACTTCTGGTGCTGAACCATCATCTTCGGGAGCACGTAAGTGTGAAGAGTAGGGTTTATAGAATCAAGTTGCAATATGTGCATACAGATTAAACTAGGGCGTGAATCATGTTCCTCGGAAGTTTCTGTGAGATCTTTCTAATGCATCTGAAAGCAATTTAGTTGATTCTCTTAAGCTTCACCCTCCCTGCGAGCTTAACCGAGCCTGTGTTGACTTCTGAATTGGTTGTTAAACAGGGCCATCGGGTAGCGAGGCGAAGGCGGAAGCCACGAGAGACCATCACTTGCAAGATGTGGTCCTGACCAGTAGCGTGCAAATGCTCCTGTCGATGGGGTTCAGCTATCTGCAAGCCATAGAAGCTTACAGCATATTTGGCGACGACCTGGACTCGATGGTTTGCTACCTCTTGGAAACTAGTAGCGGTGGCAGGCGTAAAGGCAAGGCGGCCGAATGAGCATCCCGGATTCCACGCCAATGGATTGGCTCCAGATTAAACTGGGTTTCTCACTGACATTGTAAGTCGGCATTAGAGAGTAGGAAGGAATACTCGGAGCACATTAGCTATGTCAATTCTGCATGAACTAATAAATAATGAGATGGAGACAATTGGGTTTACAAAATTACCCTCGGGTCTGAGCGACGTCGTCCCTGTAGTTTGACAAATTTATCAGCAGGGTCCTTGTTTTTCCGAAACCCCTTCTTTCGTCCTCCTCCAAGTTTACTAAAATAGAACTCTCAGGTTTCCGACTCCGGTGCCAGAAAATAACTCCGGCAAGAAGACCTGGGAAATGACCAAATTGCCGCTGTCAAAAAAATAAAAAATAAAAACCTTCTTCAACCTTTAGCTGACGTCAAGAACACCAAATTAAACAACTAACATAACATCAAACAATTGACCCTTCAATTCGCAGAACCCATCTTCGTCCTGTCGTTCTTCTCAGAACCCATTAACCCTAGACCCATCTTCTCGACAAGGGCATTCCTAAACCCAGGTTGGCTCGTCGGTTTTCTCCTATACGTCCTCGTCGGTGTTGTCGTGGGAGAGGAGGTCAAATTGGGATTCTTCAATTGGGGGTCACGGCGAGGAGATTTCAATGCTCCATCTGGGATTTCTAAGAACGAGATCACGACGATGACCGCCGACGACCACTCCTCTTTGGAGGTCGTTCAAGTCCTACAGACCCAAAGGCTATGCAGATCGCGACAGGCTACCAACCAGATGGCCGGTGTTCTGTTGTCTGTGGTGGTCGCCGGTAGCTGCCTCGTGGTTTTCGCTCGCTGGGGTGGGTTACAGATAAAAAAATTGGGAGGTGGTTATCGATGAACAGACGAAGGACGACCAATCACCAAAAAAGATGAACTTTTTTATTGATAAGACCTTACCAATACTTTAATTTTTTTGGATGGATCTATACTGTACTCTCGATTCTACAAATTTTTTATTGTTAGATTCATACCTTACCCTCCTGGAGACCCAGGTCTACAGGGTCTGACCCCTTTAACGTTCTGCATTTTGATAATTTTTAATCGAAACTTAATTTTTATATAAAATTTAAATAAATTCAAGAATCTACTACGTTACACATAAACATTCAATAGAAAATTGATGAAACAACAAATTTTGCAATTTAATTTCAATAGTCCAAAATTTTTTTTTAGAGTTTGAAGTACATAAACAATTCAACAAAAGAAAAATATAGCATGTCAGCTTCTAGTGATCCATCATTCACGACATCTTCTAAGCTAGTTGCAGAATAACATAATAAATATGTTAAAGTTAACCGTAAAGTATATTATATATATTATCAATACGGTCTAACAAGGGTCTAACTAGAGTTTAATTAGGGTAGAGTCTAAAATAGGGTAAAAATGTAAGGGTAGGGTCTGACCCACAGGGTCTAGCTATGGATTCATACCCTATCCTAGATCTTACCTCTAAACATGGACACATACCCATACCCTACCCTAGACACAGTCAAAGTCAACATACCCTAGACCCGTAGGGTAAGGGTAGGATCCGACTCTTAGGGTATGTGTATTTCTGCCATCCCTAGCTGTGTTTAATTTATTGCTTATGGTTGTTTAATTTTCTAGGTTTGGGTTGGTGTTCTTGAGTTCTAAGGTTGAAAAAGATATTTTTTTTAGTTGAGGGGCATTTTGGTCCCTGCTGATAAAATTTTGCGAGAGTTATTTTTCGGTACCGGAGCCAGGGAGCTGAGAATTCTATTTTACGAAACTTGGAGGACGAAAAGAGGAGTTTTGAAAAAGTAAGGACCCTAATGGTAAATTCGTCAAATTCCAAGGACCTTAGAGTAATTTGCCCTACATGTTTTTTTCCTCCTAAACGTGGACTCAAGTTTGGATGAGTTCCTAAATGTCTCTTAAAAACGCACAAAGATTGATTATTTTCTACTTGGAAAAGCAAGAAGCAAAAATAGTCATTTTATGGTCAGAACTATGCAATTATTCAAAATGTTCAATAGTAGGTTGCAATTGAAATTGGTTCATATAACATTTTATACTTCTCAAAACAAAAAATTTGTACGTTGTATTTGAAATTGATCCACTTGGTATATTGGCCTACTTTCAAAATGGAATATATTGGCCTACTTTCAAAATGGAATATATTGACCTACTTTGCGTAAAGTTGGCCAATAGTAAAATATCTATAAAGTAATCTTCTGTAAAGTAATAACCTCTCAAAATTTAAAAAGATTCTGATACCAAGTTGGGATCAGTGTTAAAATTTAATAACTATGATAATAATTAATATTTTTCAGAAAATTTTAGTGCTAAATGTCGATCCTAATTTTTGCATAAATTGATATTTTTGAATAAAATATATATTTATACATACTTTACAAATTCAAAAAATATTTTAAGATACTAATTTATGCTAGACTTGTTTGGTTGATAAATATTATATCATCATTCATCTTTTGAATTGTCTTCAGATGGTTCTTGTGATCGATGTCTTATTGTAAAATAATATATTTATCAAGTGTAATATTTGAATAACGTTATAAGTTCATATTTTAGGTGATTTAAATAGTAATATTTTTAGTAATTTACTTTTTTTTGCTAAAAACTCAACTTTAATATTTTTGGAGAAAAAACATAAATTTTTCTTATATAATAACTTCTATAAAATGATATTATTTTCTGTTCTCAACGGGAGTTAGTATTACATTGGACAATTAATAAATTTTAAACAACCATTCAATGTTTGTGATGCATGTTAAAGAATCTAACCGGTTTAAGATTAATCGGTACGGGATCCGGAATGAGGATATTATCCGGTACATAAAAATATGTTTATGACCCACTGATCAAAACAGAATCCAAACCGGAGAAGTAACTGTTCCCTTGGCTATAAAAACACACATTCCGGCCGGTCACCCCCAAATCCTAGGGTTTCCAATTAGGCCAAGCAATCTCAAAATTGAATCGAGAATTCCATCTCCTGCCTCATAATTATTAATCAAAAAACCCTAAAAAGGATGAACCAAAACGGGAAATTGATGCCGAATCTGGACCAGCAAACCACAAAGGTCCTTAATTTAACGGTGCTCCAGAGAATCGACCCTTTCGTCGAGGAAATCCTAATCACCGCCGGCCACGTCACGTTCTACGAGTTCGACATCGACCTCAGCCAATGGGTTCGCTTTCCCTCCTCAATTTTGTGATAAAGTTCCCTTCTTTTTTGTTTTTGGGTGGGTGTCTGAAAGTTTTTGTTTTTACTTTTTTTTTCGTTTTTAAATCCAATTGGTGAATTTGCAGAGCCGGAAGGACGTGGAGGGCTCCCTGTTTGTCGTCAAGAGGTGAGATTGTTGGGTTCTGTTTGGCGGGTTGGTGATGTTTGTTTGTGTAATGAAGTGTAATTGTTTTAGTTGTGGGTTTTCGGATTTTGTTTCAGGAACGCGCAGCCGCGGTTTCAGTTTATTGTTATGAATCGTCGGAACACAGGTTCGGTTTCAGATAATATGGTGCTGGTGTGGAATAGGAATGTTTGGATTTGAGCTAGTTGGAGCTGAATCGGTTGTTTGCATTGTTTTGAGCAGATAATTTGGTGGAAAACCTGCTTGGAGATTTTGAGTTTGAGGTCCAGGTTCCGTACCTCTTGTATCGAAATGCTTCCCAAGAAGTGAATGGCATTTGGTTCTATAATACGAGAGAGTGTGAAGATGTGGGAAACCTGTTTAGCAGGCAAGTACTCTGTTTCGCCTAAGCAGATTATGTCTTGCTCCATGAGCCCCACATAGTGCATTGCTGGATATTGTTGTAGATTGCATTAGAAGTTCACCAAACGCAACATGGTTCTCAGATTATATTCGGTTCCACATGGTGTTTTATTGATCTTGTGTACCGTACTTAATATTTTCCAGGATTCTTGGTGCATACTCCAAGGTTTCTCAAAAATCAAAAGTTTCTGCCAATAAAAGGTAAGTGATTTCTCTTGATTCATTTTCTAGTCATTTCTTCAACTTGGGCAATCTTCGTGTCCTTCATGCCTAGTGATTCCCCTATTGCATAAACTAAATTTACACATTGATTTAATTCTTTATAATTTATTTTTCTCTCCAGGATTGCCCGTAGCTAAAAGTCTGTTCTTGATTAGTTCACTTTTGGGTGAGACTTGTATGATGGCTTAGTCTCCGTTGCATGCACTATCTTGACCCAAAAAATGACCCGACATACATGTTAGTTAACATACTTGTTTGAGCAAATTTATTGGCTATCTGTGGTCTGGGATCACTTTTAAATGGTAACAAGTCAGAAAATACTTGAGCTAATGAAAAAGGACGCCTAACTGAGGAGTGCTGTGACATTATTGTCTGTTTTAAAAAAAAGCATACCATGTCTATGTTTTCTACTTTTTGATCATCTTTTCCTTTTTGAAATTTAATGAGTTCAGATATCAAAATTTCTCTCTTTATTAACCGCTATTTGGATGTATATGGTGTAATCACCTAGAGTCTTGAACAAGGTTTTTTGTGACAACTTCCTGTAGTGAGTTTGAAGAGCTGGAAGCTGTACCAACGATGGCTGTTATGGATGGTCCTCTTGAGCCACCATCTTCTGCTGGTGCTGATTTGACCGATGACCCTGCTTTTGTAAATTTCTTTAGTGTAAGTCTCTTGGCTCATCGTTTATTGATGCTGAAACAATTGGAAGGGCTTTTTTTTCTAAAATAAAAGAAGATGCAAATACCTCGAGCATTTTCTTTCCTTTTGTCGGATGACATACAAGCTTAATATTTTACTCCAAAAGGGAAGAGAACTAGTGAACTAGGAAGGAAGTCAAATAAGGAGAAACTTCATAAATGATGCATCTGACCTATGTTTTTCTTTAGAGAGTCAGGCTACTAACATGCACCGCGTAGCCAATATGCATATGTTGGCTAATCGTTTAGCGTTGAATGACATCTTCTGGATTCTATCGTATATTTTTGCTTTGTTATTGTTTGAAATGCTCGTGTAGCTTTCTTGAACTAGGTAACTTTTACCAAGACCTTATATTTTTTTTTAACTTCAGATGGCCTTGACAACTGGGAGCACTACAAGTGCAGCTGTAATTGGACGTGCAAACCAATTTTTAGGTGCAACGCCTCCACCTTCACAACCTAGCACACCATTTCCCATTATGCAAGCTTTACAAGCTTCTTTACTACCACCAAATCCATTAATGCCTCTCCTTGATGCTGCTGAGAATAGCAGTCACACCACTAATCTTGTTAAGCCGTCATCATTCTTTGTTCATCCATCCTTTGCGGGGATGATGGAACCTGTTCCTTCCCTTCTCAGTGCACCTCCATTGAACCCTCCTGAAAATCTGCAACGCCCTTATGGCACTCCAATGCTTCAACCTTTCCCACCTCCGACACCGCCGCAATCTCTTGCTCCTGCACCTGGTTCTGCTCCCACAGCAAATCATGTTCCTACTGTCAGCAAAGACAAAGTTCGAGACGCTCTTCTAGTCCTTATTCAGGTTCGTTTAACTTGGGAAATTGAACGTTTAGCACATTTGTGTTAGACAATATCAAGTATTAGTTGCTTAAACCTTTAACTAGATACCTATCAGTTGTTTGCACCATTCCCTCGCACATCCCTTGTCTATGTTATGATGCTTATGCCCGTTCTTGTTCTCCTGGGTCTTATTACATCTTACCTATACCCTCCGTTTCTTTTTCCAGGATGATCAATTCATTGACATGGTCTATCGTGCACTGCTGAATGCACACCATTAAGCTATTCGGGCGGTATATAGGACCTGTGTGCCGGAAGATTTTGTCTGCTGTCTAGTTCTTCTCCCAAAAGCAGGGTGTAACACATTCATTCATTGTATAGCATTTTGTCTTGCTAGTGCAGTTGGATGATGCACACTCTTTTTGAATTACAGTTATCTATTAACTTGTTGAAACTATAAATAGAAAAGTCCGAATTGCTATGCTGTTCAAGGACACCCACATGCATTATGTTCGCCGTAACTCGGAGGTAGAGTAACCATGGTGTAAAAGTCAATAGGTTCAAATCCGATCCGATGTACCGGTAGGGATTTGGGACAAGGAACATGTCTTCTTTGGTTGAAGAGCTCTTAACATGCATGCAGTTACGTAGCCTGTGATAGCTTACAGTGGGTTGAGTAATTAGGTCATACATGGTCACTAAAGTACTTGCGTTATTCTTTTTGGTGATGTAATACCTAGATTAGATACTTACGTTCCAATAGTATAAATTGGTACGTTGAAACCAACTTTTGCTCGCTGAATTAGCATATTATCTCGAGAATTTACATCATCTATTTATTTTCGGAGATTAATGAAATGGATTCCATTGGGAGCTAATTATATTGCCTTAAAATTGTGACTCATAACCAATGACGACTTAGTTTAACCGATAAAAATGTTATTTTGACTTATAATCTGTTTTTATTAGTTATTCCCATACATATAATATACAATATTGTTTCTTGTGAAACATGTTTTTTTTACTGGGCTCGAATCGGATAATAACCAATGACGACTTACTTTAATCCTTTCCAACCTGCCTGAACCCTGTCCGAACTTCTGGACTTGCCACATCAACAAAATTTGATGACATTGTGTCACATAGATCTCCTTCTTCTCCTCCTCCTCCTCCTCCCAAAACCCAGGGCCGAGGGAACCAAAAAAAGGAAAAAACCTACCTATGTATTAAATCGACTCCCAAACGGCCGCGGCCCAAACGACATCGTCGCCTCGGTTGTCCTCGCCCTCCACGACCGCGGCCCAAATGGCGTTGTCGCCTCGGGGCTCCTTGCCCTCCACGACCGTGGCCCAAACGGCATCGTCGCCTCGGAGCTCCTCACCCTCCACGACCGCGGCCCAAACGGCATCGTCGTGAGGTGGACCCCGCTCCCCCTTCACCGCGACCTCCTCACCGCCGAGCCATCCTCATTTCACCTCCTCCTCAACTCCTCGCCGCCTCAAGTCCGTCGTTCTCTGGATCGACCCCGACCCTGTTGGGTATGGAGACTTCGTACTATACGGAGTTACTGTTCACGTGTTGAATACGCGGAGTTACTGTTCATATGTTGATTTTTCACTGTTCATATGTTGACTCGGCACTATTCATCCGGGGCCAGAAATGTGATTTCTGGTGGACGATTTTGCCCCTGCCGACACCAAATAGTCCCTAGGTTGTGGGCACTATAAATACCCACTTCTCCGTCACTGTAGATGCTTCTTCTTCCTTGCAGAGACAGAGAGACGTTTCTAGAAAGAGAGAGAAGAGTAGAGAGAGAAACTACCATTGTTGAGCCTGCGTAGCTCCAAAGTGTATATCGAGTGTATTAGTGACATTTCTCCTGGCTTGGTACGCCCTCGGACGTAGATCGTTCAAGATCGAACCGGGTTACCAAATCTGTTGTTCTTGTTTGGCTGTGGGTCTTCTTTATTCGTAGTTGTGGTCGATCTCCTCGTTGTGTTCGTAGATCTTGCTCCGGTGTTGTTCGTTGCGTTGTTTGGGTCCACGGGAAAGTGGGTTATTTCCCAACAACTGGTATCAGAGCACCCAGGTTTAGGGCGTGGTAGGAGCAAGCACGATGGGTGATAGTAAATCTCCCGTGGAGAAGTTCGATGGAGTGGACTATGGGTATTGGAAGATGCAAATCGAAGACTACTTGTACGGTAGAGATTTGCACCCCGCACTTGAAGGGAAGAAGCCTGAGGACATGAAGGAAGAGGAGTGGAAGCTCCTAGATCGGAAAGCGATGAGCGTGGTGCACTTGTCTTTGTCTAGGAATGTGGCCTTGCACACAGTAAAGTCAAAGACCACGAAGGAGATGTTGGAGACGTTGTCCGAGATGTACGAGAAGCCCTCGGCGGCCAACAAGGTTCACTTGATGAGGAAGCTCTTCAACCTTAAGATGGCGGAGAGTACCTCGGTGCCGGTACACCTCCACGAGTTCAATGCGACCATCGCTTCTTTGAGCTCGGTGAAGATTAACTTCGATGATGAGGTACAAGCTCTAATTTTGCTAAGTTCCTTACCCGATAGTTGGAATGGCACGGTCACGGCGGTGAGTGCCTCGGCGGGGAAGGTGGTACTCAAGTTGGATGAGGTGAGGGACTTGATTATGAGTGAGGAGATTCGTAGGAAAGAGTCCGGAGTAGCCTCGGGTTCGGCTTTGAATGCTAGCAATAGAGGGAGGTCCGAATCTAAGTGGAAGGGGAAGAAGGACCGGAGCAGGTCCAAGTCCAAATCGAAGGATGGTTCGAAGAGGGACATGAGTTCCATTAAATGTTGGAATTGTGAGAAGTTTGGCCACTTTAGAACCCAATGCAAGGCACCGAAGAAGGAGGACAAGTCGGCAAATGCAATAACAGAGGACCACGGGGATGCATTGATCTTGAGTGTTAGTAGCCCGTTGGAGGCTTGGGTATTGGATTCAGGAGCATCATTCCACTCTTGTAGCGACAAGGGGATAATGGAATTGTATACCCCAAGAGAATTTGGCAAGGTTTATCTAGCCGATGATGAGCCATTGCAAATTGTGGGTAAAGGAGATGTGAGAATCAATACTCCCAATGGATCATTGTTATTGTTGAAGGGGGTGAGACACATCCCAGGGTTAAGAAGAAATTTGCTTTCCGTGGGACAACTAGATGAAGAGGGGTATAATGTAACCTTTGGTTGTCGGACATGGAAGATCACCAAGGGAGCTAGAGTGGTGGCTCGTGGTGAGAAGGAAGGTACATTGTACATGACAAGGAACACTCATGAAAGCATTGATCTTGTAGGAGCAACCAATGATGCAGATCTGTGGCATAGTAGGCTTGGCCACATGAGTGAGAAGGGGATGCGGGTGCTTTGTTCAAAGGGGAAGCTACCGGGTCTAAAGACCGTGGACGTGGGTCTTTGTGAAGACTGTGTCTTTGGGAAGCAGAAGAGGGTGAGCTTCTCAAGAAGTGGTAGAACTCCTAAGCCGGAGAAGCTTGAATTGGTCCACAGTGATCTGTGGGGACCGGCACCGGTGGCATCCGTGGGTGGTTCCTTGTATTACATGACTTTCATAGATGACTCTACAAGGAAGGTGTGGGTCTACTTCCTAAAGCATAAGTCTGATGCCTTCAATGCCTTCAAGAAGTGGAAGGCTCTTGTGGAGAACGAGACGAATCTCAAGGTGAAGTGCTTGAGGTCCGATAATGGTGGTGAGTACGAGCTTCAAGAGTTCAAAGACTTCTGTGCGAAGTATGGGATTCGCATGGAAAAGACAGTAGCTGGGACCCCCCAGCAAAATGGCATAGCTGAGAGGATGAACCGAACACTAAATGAGAGAGCAAGGGCCATGAGGTTGAAGAGTGGCCTCCCGAAGATGTTTTGGGCGGATGCTGTAAACACTGCAGCATTCTTGATCAACAGAGGGCCATCAACTCCTTTGGGGAATGAGATACCGGAGGAGGTGTGGAGTGGCAAAGAGGTTGATCTGACTTTCTTACGAGTGTTTGGTTGTGTTTCCTATGTGCTTGTGGATGCAGGTGATAGGAGTAAGCTTGATGCAAAGTCCAAGAAGTGCACATTCATTGGATATGGAGGAGATGAGTTCGGGTTCCGTTTTTGGGATGAGAAGAATCGAAAAGTTGTGAGGAGCCGGGATGTCATATTCAATGAGAAGGTGATGTACAAGGACAAGGGGGATTTAACTGATGAAGTGGGTCCTACCAGTGAGGTGGTTGAGTTAGACATCTCAAACTCGGGTGGGAGCAGAACACTTGATGGCCAAGAGGCCGAAGTGGAGATTGAGCCAATATCACCATTAACAGTGGTTTCATTGAGGAGGTCCACTAGACAACGTGGATCTCCGGATAGATATTCGCCAGCAAACTACTATCTCTTATTGACCGATGGAGGAGAACCTGAGGATTTTGAAGAAGCTCAAGAAAGTGAGCAAGTGAACGAGTGGAAACTTGCCATGAATGATGAGATGGAGTCCTTGAGGAGCAATGGAACTTGGGAGTTAGTTGAACTTCCCAAGGGAAATAAAGCATTGCATAACAAGTGGGTCTATAGAGTGAAGAAAGAGGCGGATGGCACCGAACGTTACAAAGCAAGACTGATTGTAAAGGGATTTCAGCAGAAGTATGGTATTGACTTCACTGATATCTTCACTCCTGTTGTGAAGATGACCACCATCCGGATGGTGCTAAGTATGGTGGCTGCTGAAGATCTATTGCTAGAGCAAATGGATGTGAAGACGGCATTTCTTCATGGTGATCTAGAGGAAGAGATCTACATGGAGCAACCAGAGGGGTTCTTGCAAAGTAACAGTAAGCTTGTGTGCAGGTTGAGGAAGAGCTTGTACGGGTTGAAGCAAGCTCCAAGACAATGGTACAAGAAGTTTGATGGATTCATTCGCGAGATTGAATTTTCTCGTTGTGGATCAGATCATTGTTGTTATATGAAGAAGCTGGATAATGGCTATATCATCCTCCTGCTTTATGTTGATGACATGTTGATAGCAGGCACCAGTGCAAGCGAGGTGAGCAAGGTGAAGAAGCAATTATCTGAAAGGTTTGCCATGAAAGACTTGGGTGAGGCTAAGCAAATCCTTGGAATGAGGATTGAGAGAGATAGAGCTGCAGGGAAGCTATTTCTTTCACAAGCCGAGTACATTGAGAAGGTGCTGGAGAGGTTCAGTATGCAAAATGCCAACCCCAAGTTGACTCCTTTAGCTGGACACTTCAAATTGTCCAAGAAGGACTCGCCTAAGACTAAGGCGGAGGAGGCTAAAATGGAGAAGACTCCCTATGCATCGGCGGTGGGTAGCTTGATGTATGCTATGATTTGTACAAGGCCAGACATAGCACATGCGGTAGGAGTAGTGAGCAAGTTCATGAGCAATCCGGGTGAGCAACATTGGGTTGCAGTGAAATGGATCCTTGGCTACTTGAGAGGTACCACCGAGAAGTGTCTTTGTTTTGAGGGCAAAGATGTGAAGCTCCTAGGCTATTGTGATGCGGACTTGGGGTCCAATGACCATGATGAGAAGAGGAGCACAAGTGATTATGTCTTTACGCTGGGAGGGACAGCGATATCTTGGGCCTCGAGACTACAAAAGGTAGTAGCTTTGTCAACCGCGGAAAGTGAGTACGTGGCTGTGACGGAAGCAAGTAAAGAGATGGTATGGTTGTAGAGTTTCTTGGTGGAGTTGGGGAAAGAACAAAGAGAGAGTGTGCTCCACAGTGATAGCCAAAGTGCGATACACTTGGCAAAGAATCCCGCCTTCCACTCAAGGACGAAGCACATTGAGTTAAAGTATCACTACATACGTGATCTCTTGGAGAGGAAGATCTTAAGGCTTGAAAAGATTGACGGGAAAGTGAATCCCGCGGATATGTTGACTAAGGTGGTTACCTTAGAGAAGCTGAAGCTCAACATGGCTTCAGCGGGTCTAGTAAACTAGAGAAGAGACCCGGCGTACCAAGAAGTGAAGAGGAGAAGGAGGTCATCAAGTGAATGGTGACAAGTGTTGAGGTCAGTCTCCAGGTGGGAGATTGTTGGGTATGGAGACTTCGTACTATACGGAGTTACTGTTCATGTGTTGAATACGCGGAGTTACTGTTCATATGTTGATTTTTCACTGTTCATATGTTGACTCGGCACTATTCATCCGGGGCCAGAAATGTGATTTCTGGTGGACGATTTTGCCCCTGCCGACACCAAATAGTCCCTAGGTTGTGGGCACTATAAATACCCACTTCTCCGTCACTGTAGATGCTTCTTCTTCCTTGCAGAGACAGAGAGACGTTTCTAGAGAGAGAGAGAAGAGTAGAGAGAGAAACTACCATTGTTGAGCCTGCGTAGCTCCAAAGTGTATATCGAGTGTATTAGTGACATTTCTCCTGGCTTGGTACGCCCCCGGACGTAGATCGTTCAAGATCGAACCGGGTTACCAAATCTGTTGTTCTTGTTTGGCTGTGGGTCTTCTTTATTCGTAGTTGTGATCGATCTCCTCGTTGTGTTCGTAGATCTTGCTCCGGTGTTGTTCGTTGCGTTGTTTGGGTCCACGGGAAAGTGGGTTATTTCCCAACAGACCCCGACCCCGACCCTTCCCCCCGCGCTGGCATCCAGAATTTGGCGTGGATCCTCTCCTGCCGGCGTCGTTTCGGGATTAGGGTTCCGTCGTCGCTGGTGCTTTTCTTGGTAGTCGTCGTTGCTCAATGGAGGCTGGAAGAGTGGAGGAGCTTGAGGGAGATTTGTTTATTAGGTATTCTTGCCTGTAATTAATTAATTTGGTACTTTTTGGTGGAATTAATTGACATAGCTTTGTCTTGTGAAATTGGATTAATTAATTGGGTCATTTTGTTCTCTCCGGTGTACTGTCTCCTATGGTTAATTAGAATGAACAATCTCCTGTAATTGTTGTTCTTTGTATTTGCAGTACTGAATTTTGAGACTAATTGGTTCCCGTTTTCTGGGTTTTGTTTTTGGTTAAAAGAAGAAGAAGAAGAAGATGATGAAGAAGAAGAAGAAGAAGAAGAGGAAGAAGAAGAGAGGGGAAGGGTGGGAGAGTGGAGATGTTCGGGCAGGATCCGGGCAGGGTCCGGGCAGGTCGGGAAGGGTTCGGGCAGCTACCCGTGGACCTTTTTGATGATAATTGGAATAAGTATGACTCGATTGGTCAATTTTTTACCACAGAGTACTAAAGTAATTTTGGACTACACCACAGGGTACTAAAATAGACTTTTTCCAAAAAAAAATAGTTACTAGAACTATAGATCGTGGAACCGAAAAAGCTAGAAGTAAAAGTCCTCGAACTTGAAAAGCTAGACCCACCACGGTCCTCACAAAAAGTGGTATGTTGCATCCATTTTATTTTCTTTTGGACGTTTTATTTTGGAATAATCTCTAAACCTTGTCATTCAAGACAAAGTAACATGGAACAAGGAAATATCATTTTCAAATGTTTCAACAAATAACTAAGTCAAAGGGTTGGAATTCCTGACAACCCCTAATTAGTCTATTGAAATTCTATAAAGTCGTAATGGAATTATGAACAAAAATAAATATTTAATATTGTTACATATTGAAACTCGAGAATTAGAAGAAGATGTTCAATTACAAATGAATACAACTTTCCATTAAAGAAGATATGAGAAATTATATATTTTTGGCCAGAATAAAACGGAGCGTTTCATTTATTAAAATTCGGTTCAAATGTCATATAAAATACATACATCCTCCTTCCTCCTCGGAGCCGGCGAAGTGGTCCAAAACATTACAGAGTAACACAGAGATGGCGGCGTCAAGGCTCCTAATGAGCTCCCGAAGATCCTCTTCCCTCATGCTCTTTTCTCGAGGATTCTCCTCCACCCTTTTCGTTAAAGGTACTGTTTTAATTTAACCTACCTCTCTCTCTCTCTCTCTCTCTCTCTCTCTCTCTCTCGGCCTGAACGTTAGGACCCTTTTTGGTTCAGTAATTCACTTGGAGAGAGCGGCCCCCTGGGCTTTTAACCAATGCGAGTCGGTCCAAGTGACAACGGAACTTAATTCAGTGGAGGAGGTTGAGTTCAAGCCCTATACCATTGGGAGAAGTCGCCCTTTGAATGGGGCTCGATAGTGTTTGACTCTAAATACGAGGGAGAGAGATTGACCCGAAAAAGTCGTGGCCTTTATACTAGGGTTCTTGGGTTTTTCTTCACTTTGTTATAGGATTTTGAGGGATATTGGTTAAAGTCAAAGTCTTGGAATGGAATGGGATAGGATGGGGTTCATTTCTGTTGGCTAATTCTGATGGACTATTACATTACACTCTGTTAGTATTGGATAGAAGGAGAAATTACTGTTGTAGTCCTATACCTTTTTGAGCTTATATACCCAATTCGGATTGGTTCATGTTGCAATCGTCCGGTGGTACCAATGGTTTTCGCGCTATGCGCGGGGTATCTAACAGTGTCGAAGAAGTAGAAGAGCTGAGTGAGGTCGTAGCGAGTGTGATTTTCTTTTGCATTGGCTCTGTTAGAATGCTGTCTCTGTTTTGCTGCTGGTTTCATAAGATAATGGCTTCAAGTTCTTTCTCGTCTGAGAAGAATAGTAGAAAGCTTGAATCTTCTGAAACAATGTAAAATAGATGTGGAGGCGACAGGTTGTTCTGTTCCAGATGTTACTCATTCTGTAATGGTTTGGCATTGTATCATGATAGAAAGCATTCGTAAGTAGGTGTCCTACTCGTGCGTCCTGATTCATCGTGTTTCGCATTGGATGATCAGTTTGTTTCTGTTTTAGAAGGAGCTGTTACGTCTCAGAAGCAATTTGTTAAAATACAGTAGGCCCCATATTGGCACTGGTCTAGTATACGGTTGTAGCTTTTGGTATGTTTCTTTCTGCAGATTCCGAATCCATCTGCAGTTTCCTCGTGTAACATGTTGCTGCTCTTTTTCTTCAGGAATATCTTTCTCCAGTACCGAAGATAGACTAGCTGAAGCATTTTCGGAACACGGAGAAGTCCTAGAAGGTACATTGTTTGAGCATTGCCAGTTTTATTACTTTGAAGAACCTCTTCCAATGTATCATGTGCATTGAATAGTTTCACCATCGTCTGAGTGCAGCTAAGATAATTATGAACAAAGCCGGACAACGACCGAAAGGGTATGGTTACGTAACCTTTGCTAAAGAAGCCGAAGCCGAAAAGGCGCTGATGGAAATGAACGGGAAGGTACACTCTTAACAATCTTCTGATCAATTCTTGTAAGATTGCTGCTACAAATGCTAAGTCGTTTATCTTCTGCAGCTTCTTCACGGCCGCGTAATCTTCGTAGACAATGTTCGGCCAA